>OY728140.1:1479870373-1480470373 GCA_963277665.1 Viscum album
CTAGTCCAACTAGGAATCTTTATACTAGTGTCTATTCAGGTCGGAGGATCCCATAGGGGCTAGTCGACGATGCCCAATTTCACTTGTAACTTTCAACTCCAGAACCCATCACCCCTCAATGTAGTCAGAGGCACCGAGGATGTGGAGTAATGGGTGTGGTTTATCGAGAGGATGTTTGACAAAGTAGAGACCCCAGATGATTAAAAGGGTAAGCTTTCAAACATTACACTTTAAGGCACATTTGGACACAGATTCAGTGTCATGTTATGGGATGGAAGATATGAAGGGATGACATGGGTGTCCTTAAAGGATCTCTTCTTTGAGGAGTTACTTCCATATACACTGAATCCCAACCATGCTCAAGATTTCATGGAGCTCTAGTATGGGATGTTGATAGTGTCTACCTATTGAACATTCTTTATGTAACTGATTCACTTTACTCCTCCTCTAGTGGGATACGAGTTATAGAAGGAATTTTTTTTTGAAATTAGTCTTATCCTAGAGAAAAAGCAATAGGTCGGTTTCTTTGATATGATAACCTATGTTATAGTTATTTAAAAGGAATTGATGATTGAGAAGGGACTTGAGGAAGATAGAGCAATATATATTATTCTGGATATATGTGGATCAACTGGTAATTTCCTCAATATAGTTATATTTTCTTATTCTGGAAATAAAATAAGGATGTAAAAGGATTGATGTCAGGGTGGCAGTTATCAGTTAGAGTAGATAAGTGGTTTATTGCCACCTTCTGTGGGAAATGACTCTTCTAGGTCCTACAACTAAGGAAGGAAATGAAAGTTTCTCATGGACTATCCTTATTCCCTAAATACTTTTCACTAGTGTGGAAAGATTGGGAATCTAAGGCGGTTCTATGATAGGTATTCATGGATGAGATCAACAGGACATGGAAAAGGACCTCAGTACCATATACATAGCATGAAAGGGTTATTAAATCAAGTGAATCGTGATCCTTTAGGGTTTCATGTAGTGGTTTCTGGTAGGGCTTATGTGGTTGATCATTATTTATAATATGGTGGGGAGGGATCTTCCATAGTTTGAGTTATGGTTTTAATTTCTTCAAATCTATAAATTTCTTTGTTTCAAATAGGAGAATGTAATTTATTTATATTTTCTCAAGTATTTTTTGGGTTTTATTTACTAGTTAAATTCTCTTATGATCATTTTTTATAGAAACAAACATGGAAAAAAATTGGACCATATTTATATTTGTCCATAGCATCTGATGGTGGTTGTTAGGTTTGATCATGCTTGGAGCTTCACAATTACAGATATGATAGGTTTCAAATTTATTCTTAGCATAGACTAGTTTACCATCTACCATGCACATGTATATTTCTATAAAAGGAAACTATCCTTTTCATCTATAAAGGGTGGAACGTTTTAACTGATTGGTGAATGGTACATCGAGGCGGGTGGAGTGGGAGCAAACCCTTATCAACGAGAATTGTTTTTAGTGTAGATTTCTAGTATGATCTTTATACTATATCAAGTAGAAAATTACACCTCCTATACTTCAATTGTATACCTATAAATATATGTATTTCTAGGATACTTTTTGGGTTTGCCTCTACATAGTGGGGTTGAGTTTTAGATTGATTCTATGTCTAGTGCACAACCCATATTGATTATATCATACTACATGGCACCATTCGAGTTAAAATAAATCAAGGTGTAGCTGGATGATATTGAGGATAAAGGCGTCTTCAGACCAAGAACATACCCTTAGGGTTCTCTAATGTTGTTATCAATGGAGTCATACAACAATATTCATCTTTGTATAGACTACTGAAATCTAATTTAGATCAATATGAATAACAAGAACCCATTTAAAATAATTAAGGACTTGTTTGATTAGTTGAGGGGAGCCTATTGGTTTTCATAGATTGATCTATGTTTTAGATAACATCAAATTTATTTTAATGATAAATATATACTAAAGACTAGTTTTAGGATCAGGTACATGTTGTATAAGTATCTCATTATACCTTTTTTATTAATGAATGCTCCCATAGTGTTCATGGCCCTCATGAACAAGGTATTTCACCATTACATGGACTAATTTATCATTGTGTTCATCAATGACATCCTAATATATTCCAAGATTTCATAATCACATTCTAGAAACATTGATATCATATTGATATTTCTTCAAGAACATCATATTTACTCTAAGTACTCAAAGTTTTATTTCTTTATATAGGAGGTGCACTTTCTTGGGAATGTGGTTTTGAAATAATGGATATTAGTTGATATATATAGGGTTAATTATGTCATATATTAGGCAGATACAAGGAATATATTTGATATTTTTAATTTTATTAGGTTTGTTGGGTACTACATAAGTTTCATTCATAACATTTCTTTCCTAGCAGTGCCCATGACCATGCTGACCAAGAAGAGGTTCGATTTTGAATGGATAGAGTAGTGTAAAGAATTATTATTATAGCTAACAAATTGGTTTATATTGGATCCAATCCTAATTCTTCATGATCCTAGATTTGGGTATGTCATGTATTTTGATTCATCTAGCATTGTATTTCTAATAGTAATAATTCATGGTGATAAGGTAGTCACTTTAGGGTATCTTTAGATACAACCCCATGAGTGAAACTACCCTACTCATGACTTAGATTTTGTGTTTGTGGTTCATGCATTGAAATACTGGAAGCACTACCTCTTCATAGAGAGATTTTTCATACACACATGCCACAAGTTTCTGTGGAATATCTTCTTCCAACGTGACATGAATCTTTATCAGAGGAATTTGTTAGAGTGATTGAAAAATTTTGAATTTTAGATATAGTATTCTCCTAAAATTTAAATGTAGTTGTAGATATTCTAGGCAAGAAGACAGAGGAAGTTGGTGAGTTAATGTTAAATTATGAATGAGAGATCATAGAATTATTGGAAGAGTGTAGGTGGGAATATCTTGGGATCGATGGGAATTGTCTTGTTAACCCTTAGTGATCATGTAATCATTGGTAGAATGAGTGATAACTATTCAGAAAATTTATTTGGAATGCGTTTTGATTCTTGGGAGGTTTTTAGGAAATGGTTCCATTCTATGTTGGGAAATTGATAGACATGAAGTGATTTTGATTCGTAGAAGAGTAATGGGTTCATCTTCCATAAGATATTAACTGATAAGTACCTCTCATGATTTGTTTTGGGAAGTGAAAATGGGATCTACCAAGATGTATCATGAAGTAAAGTCATAGTTCTAGTGGCCTAGCATGAAGATAGATGTGAAGGTTCTGTCTCTCATTGTCTGACTTATTGGATAATCAAGATAGATTATCATAGACCTAGAGAGTTTCTTTGGCTAATTCCACGACCAGTGTGGAAGTTGTATTAGGTGACCACAAACATCATGATGGGGTTACCCAAAACTATAATAGGTTGAGACACTGTTTTGGTGGTAGTATATTGGTTGAACAATATAGATAACTTCATATTGATCCAATAGATGTATTAAATGGATTAGAAAGGAAAAAAACTATGTTTAAGATATCATATTGCTTCACAGATTGCCTTCAAGCATGATATCTAACAGATACGCTTGATTTACCTTGCAGTTTTATTAAGGCTTACAAAAAGTGATGGGAACTCAGTTTAAGTTGAGTATTAGATTTCATACTCATACTGATGGTCAACTATAAAGAATTATATAGAATTTATAGGATATTATTTGGTATTGTATATTTTGATTTTGGAGGTTATTGGGATGATCACATGAATATATTAGAGTTATCCTACAATAATAACTTCCATTCCTCGATTCAGATGGTTCCATTTGAGGTTATATATGGGAGTCCATGTCATTCATCACTATACTGGTATGCGGTAGGTGAATTTTTAGATTATGGAGTGATTATGGTATATGAGACCATGACGAGGGTTCAGTTGATTCAGAAATGGTAGGTTGCAGCTCGGAATAGGAAAAATACTTATGTTGTCTAGAGGAGATGGCCCTTGGAGTTTACTATAGGGGATAAGGTTTTATTATGGGACTCCCCTTGATTGGGGAATAGTCATATGAGGATTTATGGGAAATTTTCACCATGGTACGTTGGGATATTAAAGATTATCAAACTCATTAAAATGGTGTCCTTTCAATTGTACCTTCCTCCACAATATCAAGGTATTCATAATGTGTTACATTTTCCTTAGATTTGGAAGTATGATTCTTATCATGTAAATGCACTCAAATTATGGGATTTTAAGCATTATTAGGAAGAATATTTTTTGGAGTGACCTATTCGGATATTAGAATAAAGTAAAAAGCTAATATGAGGAAATAACATGCCTCTTGTTCATGTTTTATAGTATCATGAGTGTGTTTAGGAAGAGACATGGGAGCAGGAAGCTGACTTCCTGGTGTAGTAGCCGAAGTTGTTTATGTAAAGAACCAAACCCTACTACCCCAGATCCAGTGGTTACTTTATAACATTTTTATAAAATACAAGAAATATCATCCTAAAGGACTGAATAGTTTATTAGTATTGGTAAACTACATATAGACATGAATCACACATTACATTTAAAAATGTAAAATACAAATTATTATTTTCTTTGGGATCATTTTTATTCCCTCAATAATATCCCATCATATAAATCATAAAACATTTCTTATAATTCAAGGTAAATTAAACATGAGGAATGTGTGATCTTATATGCTCGGTAAGGGAATTCATACAACCAAATCTAAATAAGGAAAGAATAATATGGCATGAATAAATGGTACTCAAAAAATTTCATATCAACAATAATAAGAGTTTGAAACTTCTCCATGGATATAAAAACTATTAAAATGAACTCATGGAAAATAATAACTAATTTTATAATGATGTAATTCATAATTTTGGATATCTTAAACGTACCATTGAGACCTTGTTCTAAGAAATCTAAAAATTCCATCAAGTCCTCATGACAAGACATCTATATAAATGGGAAAGTCCTCTGTAAAATCTCTATTCTAGTTTGTCTCATGACAGTTACTCATGAGTCAAAATTTTATGTAATTCTGAGTCATATCCATCTATTAATAATTCCAATGAATTTATCATATGAATATGAAATACAACTTAATCAACATTTCTTGAAATCAAAAATTGTGTGTATTAAAAAAACTAGCATACGATATATCAACAATTATCCAATAAAGTCAATAAAAACCCATATAAATAAATATGGTGGATTATATCATGATATTATAACATTATCAAATCATAATATTCAATAAAGTATATAGGAATTGATGGAAATAGTTTCAAAGCTGTACTAGATAATTTATTGAAGAAAATCCACTTTTTCTCTTTAAAAACATATTATAAAATCCAGGATTTCACAATTATTAAGGAAACAAATTCATTGAAAAGAACTTTTTAAACTTTTAAAGTAATATTTTAATCATTTATCAATCATGATTGAGGGAAATTTCATTCATGCTAGATAAATTAAAAAAAAATATTCCTTTCACACTTTTGAAAAAAGGTCAAACGTACCTCATTCAGAAAACGAAAAGAAGAATAATTTTAAAGCATTTTGTGAAAAGTAAAATATGCATTAAAATATATTTAATAAATAACTTTATATTGTTAAAAACATCATCCTATAAATTTTAAGTAAAATATATACATGGAAGAGAAATACTCTAATTGAGTATAACATCAAGGTCAGTTTTCCTTAAAAACATTATTTCAATGTATTATGTACGTAAAGAGAGGAAAATGAAATGAAAAATTATAATTTATATAGATAAACAAAGGAAAATAAAATAAATTTTTTTAATATATAAATATCAGATAATTTCCCTAAAGTATACTTAAACATAAACAATCCTGAATAATGAGGAGATTATGAAATAATTTCCCTAATGAATACTTTGACTTCTTATTTGATAGAAAAGAGGGTGAATAATAATGTTTTACTAATTATAATAATAATTTATTATTTTTTTAGATACTAAAGTTATTATTTTATATTAAATAACATTGATTTAGAGTAGTTATAATAAGAAATAAATTGAAATGTTTCGGTTAAGATAATTACCTCTTCTTCGGGAGACCTCCGTTAGATCATTTCATAAGGAACCTAAGGTTGGTAATTTTGTGAGAACAACACCTCTAGAACTTAGATAAGTATTTATATAATAGTAATTTGTATGTACTTTTTTATATAGGTTTCTAAATGTGTTATTAATAAATTATTTAATGGTTTTCCTTTTTTTAAGGGAGGGAAAGGACACACTTGGAATTTATAAAAAGATAAAAATATAACTAAGTCATTTTCAAGATAAATGATTCTAAATGGATATATATTAAAATATAAGGTTTTATAGGGTTAAAATATCATAAAACAATAAAAATTTTATATTTTTATGTTTTATTTTAAACCTTTTCTTCTCATTTAACCCCTTTGTTAACCAATTTTAACCTTAACAATGAAAATGACTTTTTCTCTCTCAATGGGTAATAATTTTACTTATACGTTGATAATTGGATAATAAATGGAAAAGAAATTATATTTTAGACTATATATTATACCCCTTATTTTATTTTAGGATTTTAATTCTTTTAAAATAATTTAATAAATTTTTATTTTGATAAAATATAATTAATGTCAATTTTGAAACTATTCATTTAATTTGACTTAAAATACATAAATACAAAATTTAAATTTGAATATAATTCTTCAACACAACACTAATATTTAATAATAATATATAAAGTTTATGTAACACTATAAATAAATAAAATTATATCAATTTTAATATTTTTTAAAATTATTTTTTTTTCTATTAATTGAAGAAATTCTACCCTAGTGTTGTATAAGAATTAAAGGTAATTATATAATTAATAAAAATTATAAATAAATTTCCATAATGAAAATAATTTCATTATTCTCAAAATAGTCATTTATAATTTTTCATAACTTACCTTTTTTCTCTGTGTAGACACATAATAGATTTTTAAAAGTAAGAGAGTGACATTTTGTATTTTTTTATTTAAATATTATATAGGTCATTTTCATAGAAAGTTTTCCCTTAAATAATTAAATTTAGATCCTATGGTTATTAGTTTAAAATTAACTTTATCTAATAATAATTAATATTGAAAATAGTGACCTTAACACTTAGTTTTAACATAGATTAACATGGTTTACCCTTTACTGAGGTGATAAATGTTACCACATTCACTATTCATAATGCCTAAAAATAAGATTTTCTTATTTACCAAAATTTAACCTCATGATTCCAATTATGGAATAAACTATATAAAATTCATTAACTATAATTGGAAAAATGAATTTTAAAATAAGTTTGAAAAAAGCGATGAAAATCGCTTTTAGAAAGACACAGTTTTTAAGCATAAAACTAGATTTATTCTTATAAGATGCATCATAAAAAAATTAGATGAATGTTAAAAAAAATTATTGAATATATAATATAAAAATTTCATTAAATTCATTAAACAATAGTCATTAATTTAATCTATTAATATAAAATAATTTTCGTGCATAAAAAATTCAAAAACCCCACTCTTTTATTTTCAAATGATTTATATTTCCATTTATAATCAATTAATAATCAATAAATTTATTTTATAAATAAATTTTTTTATAATTTAGTTATTTATATTCATATCCTCCAATTTAGTTTCTAGTTTATAATCATATTGTAGCACCCCGACCTGAATTTACACCCAAACAGTGTAACGGGCCAAGTGCCTCTAGGCCTTAATCATGCCTCCCTGAATGCCAAAAGCTACCGAATAGCATTGAGGGTGTAAATGGGTGATCATGGGGATACTATAAGCTCTAGAGATGATTTAATAGTGGTCTAAATTGATATAAGGTATCAAAAAGAAAGACCAAATTAATTCCAGCAATATCATGCAATAGTAAAAGCATAATCAATAGTAGCAGCAGAATAAATAAACAAGCCAAAATTCTATATGTGGACACTAAAAAAGAACATGAATACATATCAGGTCAAAAATTAAAATAACAAAAAAAGGTTCTCCCATGGACTACCATCAATATATATAGATATATAGCATGTTCACACAAAAATGAAAAACAAAACATAGACTCTGATTGAGGAAATAATTGTGGGTCCCTTGCATTCCATCCTATTCCAGCTCAATCACTAGGATGTAGCTCCAGATCCTGAACCCTTAATTGAATACAAAAGCATAAAGTATACACACATCTTGGAGGGCCCATGTAAAATGTGAGAACGAGTATTATTATTACACCACCAATGTCTGACTACCCTATATTTTTTATTAAGCAGGTGTGTACAGAAAATAATAAAAGAAGGAAGTGCATGCATTTAAAATAAAAAAGAAATCTTCCCTCCTGCTCAATAGCCTCTAGTAATCTATAACCTGCTTCAACCAAAACTATAAATCTGAAGAGGATAGGATCCTTAGATCATAGCGTAATTAATCCCCTAATATGAAATAGTCTTGGTGAACCCTCAGGTTAAACATCTAGTAAAGTCACCGACACCATTTTCCAACCAAAACCTCATGTCCATGTCAAGAAACTGATGTCTCGAAAGCATTCCCAATCAAATAATATTTTCCCTCTAAACCCTACTCTAAATCAGCCATCATCTCAAATCCCTACATTGATAGGAACAATAATATCTATCCTCAAATAAAAAAAATTCGGATCAACAACTAACATCTTGAGAAATAAAGATGTCCATCCTACCAAATGTATCCATGCCTAATGGACTCAAACATAACGAGCCTCACCCCCCCAACTGATAGCCTCAACATTCTAATATGATAGATATTTATCACCCTTGTGTCTTTATATTTAAATCACCTCCAACCAAAATTCCCAATCTGCAACTACCAGAAGCCTCTACCCACATGAGTAGTCAATACCACCTCAAAAATCTAAGACAACCTGTGTAAACATAACTCCAAATGGAACATTGGACAATACAGGTGAGCGTAAATCACCAAATAGAACCTAAGACACACCATATGGCACATCATTCCCCTATTACCATGTCACTCAATATAATGTCCATCTCCATCCAATATCACATAGGACTTTCTTATAACATGACATTCTTGCCACCTTAATCTGATGACGCAGTCACCCAACCTATGATCAATATCATTAAGAATATATATATATATATATATATATATATATATATATATATATATATATCGGGCCATTCCTAGTCGTATGATCACATCACCTCAAGATAGATAGCCAATGTTACCTCAATCCTCGACCTTCCATTGTAACACAATAGTGTAACAAAATAAATTCATATATATTTATATATATATATATATATAATTCAATTCAAATTAAGTAAAACAACTCAATTTAAAATAAACAACCCACCCGACTTAACTACCTAAGTGTTCTATGTCCTATAACTCATCCTCACATGAATAAACAACATTAGGGAATGCCCAAAAACATCCCACATGATGAATTTAATTAATTGAAATATAATTATTAATTTCATTAGGTCTTATTCAGTCAGAAAATGGTGCGCTAAAGCCCCCCCCCCCCAACACTCACGATATAACAATGAAATTTATGCACCATGTACCTCATGGTCACTGACATAGGAACATCTGATCTTATCCTCTAACTCAAACTAATTTGGAAGAAACTAGAGTTTTAGATGAATACCTTGAAAATAGGGGAAAACAACTTACACAGATTTATCAGTCTGTGAAGTGAGGTAAAAGGAAAATAGAATCAAGAGGATAGAAATACATACCATGATGGGTCCAATGTAACCGACATCTTAATGAATGGATTCCGGACAAATATTCTAGCTCAAGCCCTAGAAGAGGTGGTGGAGCACCCATGGATCCTAGAGGAAGAAGTCCATGTGAGAGAATAAGAAAGGAAGAGAATAAAGAAATAATGGGAGGGTAAAACTACATTTTCATACATTTATTGGGTTGCACAATAACCTATAATGGTTTTCAAAACTGTGTAGTAACCATGTGTCTCCTTATACTTAATATCCTAACCTCACATGGTTATATCGTATGTTTAGTCAAAACTATGCACAAACCATGCATGTTATTGTGTTTAGGTACTTCCCAAATGGCATTAAGCATATAGCTTGGGCACAATTTTCCCTAACCATACACAAACCATGTGAATTACCTATGTTAAAAACTGTAGAGGTATCACATAGTTGTGAACCCCCACCTGAAATATTTTTTAAACCATTCTTGGTACAAAAAAGGGTCATGCGGTTTGGACTAAGAGGCCGCACATTTAAATCTTATCGTGTGCCTCAGCCTGCACTTAACCAAATAGGGCCTTCTGGCATCTGACCCACCTGAAACCCATCCAAAAACCTATGAAAATTATAAAACCTTAATCCTTGGCTTAAAACATGTTATTAGGTCACAGGAACTCTTATAATTAATTTCTTCTAAATAAGAAAGAAGTTTTTATACCCACCAAACTCCAGAAAAATCAAAGTGGACAAGGAATTCGACCCACTCCAAAAACTGGGGATTTTTCAGTATCTCCACCTTAACATATCTCATCCCTAATCTATCAAAAATAAATCAAATATGGTAATGAACATACCCATATCTTTAAAACCAATCTGGACTACCCCGGTTAGAAGCGTATAGGTCAACTAACTCAAACGGGGATCCCCACCTTAGGAGTTACCCACTCTGGTTGCATCCCAACCCAAAAATCAAATCAAACTGATGGTCCATCAACCATTATCATAATCAAGGTCCTCCCATGATGAATCATCACTCATACACCTCATCAGGTACTCATATTCCATACCTGACACCCATCAGATGCCCACACCACATTGGTGCCCGCTTCGTGCCCATGTCTCGCATGACACCTATGAGGTCCCATATCACATTAGATGCTCATATCAGTCTTGGTACCTCACACCTCAAGAAAGTACTATATATAATTGATGCCCATATGCCTATTCACCTCAAGTAATCAAACATCACATCGATGCCCAGATTCCAATGCACCTCATACAAGCCACACATCCAATAGATCTTACATAAAAAATTTAATTCCACTCACCTCATACAAACATACATATATATACATATATATATATCATCTGATCTGATTACAACCTACTAAATAGTGTCTGTTTAGTCAATAAATACATTTCTTGCACCTCATGCACCCAAAATAGACAAGAATCTAAAAATTCCATTCTAAAACAAAAAAAAAGATGCGGTTATGACCACATTGTACCTCTGGCCATAATCAGTTCTCCATCCTGCTTAGCACCTAGCATCTCTATGGAATGCACCTAGAATAAATCCATACCATCTTAATCCTAACCTCCTTGTGGTTCTACACTAACCAATAGCCATTTTCCCCACTACTAGGTCCTTTTGTCTCTGGCACAACTCCCGCATGCAACTGAAACTTGGCTACCATCACCCAGTACCACTTTTAGTCAAATATCAGAACCCTAAGTCCACCTTGGTACCATAATTTTGACTATTAAAGAAGGCTACCAACAGAACCTCTTAATATTTCTAACCTATCCACATGCCCAGCACTTTTTCAAAGGCCACTCACACTGCATCCAAAAATTCCCTAGATTCCCACACTAGAAGCATGTTATTGAAGACCCACTCCAAGGTGGTCTACCTGAGTCCTTGGCCTGACTGCCCTACTGAAACTCATCCCAACCATGCTTCCTATTATTTTAAATTTCAGCACTAAAATCACTTGAATCCATCACCTATCTTGAGTATGATTGATCCATCAAGTTTCCCTCGACTATGAGTGCATGATTCACCACCTCTAAGAGTGATACCAACCTAAATATGTTTACATATAGAAAAATGGCATATTGTAAACCATCCTCAAAATTCCTAACCCTCAAGGTGTCATTTCTCCCCATGTTGGGTGAAAAGATATAAAATTTGGTGAGTGTCGATGCATAGTCCATGACTGACTTGTCTCCCTACTGTTGGCTCAAGAAATCTTGAGCTACCTCTTCCCTTAGTGTATCCGGGAAGAATTGTTTGAAGAACCTCGTAGTGGTCTGGAATGACTTCCAATGGATTATAATTGATACCTATCAGGGCACTCCATGGGTGGCTACACCCCCTGGGAGGGACACACCACCATCCCCAGTGGCATCCATTTCCTCATGAAGCCCTTGGGCGGAGAGCCATGCTTCGTCCAACGCTCACATGTGAGAGTTCCCAAGGATCGGATACATTCCTACCTCCTTTGCCTCTGATACCAACTGTAGAGACCCAAAGATTGACATACATGGACATTACATTACTTTTGCGGAATACTTAATACATAACAAAAATAGACACACAAGGATTGAAATAGTTTAGTGTCTTTGGAAACTCAGAAAACAATCTTCTAATCGTGGTAAAAGATCTTCAACATCTCCCAAAAAGATCTTCCCCTTTTGTTTTCTTACCTAAAACAATTCTTTAAATCCTGGGGAAAATAAGACATATAAAGGGTGATCTCAAATGCTCATTAATGGTAATCAAAGAGAACATAAAACAATCCATAAACATTTGAATGCAAAAACTTGAACATAAAATCTAAACATCAAAATCATGAGCAACGACATAAATCTTGGAAGTACACAAGGCATAGATCATAAAGGAACATTAATCATGACAAACTAGAATGGTAATAAAACAAGTAATTGTGGCATATATCAAGCACATGTTATGATTTCCATAGTAGCCAAGGCATTGCTGCCAAGACCATCTTAGTTGACAAAGTCCCTTTCTGAATCAAGTTCACTCCTCGTTCCAGTCCTGTAACACTGAAACAGATTAACTCACCGTTCCAGCCATTTCTATCTCATGAGATATAAATATTTACCCAATGCATTGGAGGGAGATATAGGTCCCACCCATCTCATAATGAAATCATTCTTACGTGTGACACAACATAAACATAAATCATTCATTATTACCCAAAGAATAAAATGGGTTTCATAAACATCATCCCATCATAACGTAATCCATATAAAACAAATGGATATCATTTAATCATAAAAGAAGTGAAACAATGTAAATAATAGAGACATTATACTTAAAAAATACACATATTAAAATAACGTCATCTTATATGTAAAATGGTTTTGATAAAACACTTGAAATGAATTCTTGAGGAAAATATACTTTCTTCTTCAAAATAATTTTCTTTCCACAAAATTCCATGCACTTTAAAAATAAAAGAATTTTGTTGAAAATAGTCATCAAATAGTTTATAGTAATCTTCATAAAAATGAGGCGTTATGAAACCGTAAAAATTGGTTCACACCGTATAAGTTAAAAATAACATTCTTCTCGTACTTTTGTCAGAAAAGTCAAAAAGTACCTTGTATGGTAAACAAAAAAAAGATTCCTTACATACCATGTAGTAAAAGTAAAAAATGTGTAAAAATTACTTTAAACATACATGAAAACATTTTTATAAAACTTTTACATGGATGATAAATATAACCCCAGTAAATACTTACATATAAGCAATCTTGGATAGAAAACAATTGAGATTGCAACATTATCCCTTACCTTATGTCTGATATGCTTCATATGTATCTAAACCTCCTGTATAATGATTTATATAATGTTATTGACTTATTACAGAATCATATTCATTATTATGATATCATATATAGTTTACTTATGACTTTATATTACCCTTTCTTTTGTAAATTCGATGTAAAAGCAGTGATTTGGGTAAAATCGTTTCATTTATTGTACGTGTTTCGACTTGTTATTCTTGATATTTTTACTTATATCTTGATTTAATTAATTCCACAATGTAAAAAATGATTTATATAAAACATATATTCATCATATACATATATATATATATGATAGATCGATAAATGGAATGAAATACACAGTTCATGGAGACGGTAGGCCGTACGTACGCATGAACGTTGTTTTCATTTCCTTATTGAATTGAATGGAATTAAGTATATGAAATACATATATATATATATATAAATCCAGTATCATCATTATGTCATATATTTCATTATTATTCATTATATATACTTTATAATCATTCATGAATGGTTAACATGGAGAATGAATCTCATCACGTTGTGGAGATGGTAGTCCGTACGTACGCACGAGCGATGATATCATTCCCATCACCGCGGAATTGTATTGAAGCGTATGTATAATATTTAAGAATCAATACTAATTTAAAATAATCATATATAGTTATTTATTTACACCATTATACCCATCCAAGTAAGGTGGTGGTGGAAAATAGATTACACCACGGCGTGGAGACGGTATTCCGTACGTACGCACGGGCGGTGATTTTGTTTTCTGTAGGATGGATAGATGGTGAAATAGGGTTGTTTAATACTTATAATAACATATCAGTATATGAGTGATACTGATTTTATTACTTCATAATGAAACAACTAAAGAATAAAAAGTAGAAGAATAAATAAAGTTGAAAGAATCGGTAACGGATATTACCTCTTCTTTGAAGCTCCTCTTCTTAACCTCCTATAAAGGCACTAAAAATGGTATTTTAAGAAGACCAGGACCTCTAGTATGTTTCTAGGGAAGTGTAGAATATAAATTGGCAGGGTTTGGACGAGATTGAAGGCTCAAAGTGGTGTGAGGAAGAGGGGGAGGAGGTGCCCTTTTATAAGGGAGGAGAGGGGCACCTTAGGAAAAACTAAAAATAGTATTTTATTATAAAGTCATATTCGGTTTTTCATAGCTCCAAATTGATTTATTTCAAAGCTAAGGTGGGGATGGGTAGAAATCATCTCATACAATAGAATTTAGACAAGTTTAGGTTTCTATTTTAACCTTATCATTTAGATTTAACTTTAAGTTAAATAATTTTACTTTTACCGTGTCTTCTTGTTTTATTACACTATAAGGTTAATAAACATACTATAACAAGACAAACGAACCCCAAGTTGTTTATTATTAATATATATAACCTTATCTAAGTAATTTGACCGAACCTTAGATTTTTAGGAATAAAATAACAATTAATAATATAATATTTGTTTTAAAAACTATTTTATGTCAATTTTGACACTATTTGGTAATTGATTTTTGTGAAAATCATAACAACATGATTAGTTCTAAAGAAGTTACTTACATAAATACTAACATTACATATTAACATATAAAATTAGTTTAATTCATAAAAATCTTCAAATTACATTTATTTGGGTATTTATAACATCAATTAAGTTAATATTACATTAATAAGATAATTACTGCATCATCATTGTGTCATAAATAAATTAAATTATTTAATTTTTAAAAATTATAAATAAAATACCATTATGTAGTAAATAGGTTTTTCTTTCTAATTAATAATTATAGTCGAATTTATCTTATGAATAACTCTATATTAAAAATGATTTAGTTATTAAACTTTGATTTTAACTATTTTAACCCTTCTTTAAATAAAGTAATAATAAATGTCCTAATCTAATCCAAGTGGACCTAAATGGACATATTTTATTCCTAAGGTTTTTTTTGGTCGAATTACACTTATCCAATATAATTAAGACATGTGTTAGGGTAATAATAATATCATTTTTACCCTTAATTACCCTATTTACTTTTAACCGTGGTAAATAAAAGTAAAAAGTTACTATTCACCAAAAATTATTTTCATCTCATTGAACCACATTTTAGTACATGATATTAACTATGTCTCTTGGATTTTCAAAATTCCACTAACAGATTCGGTGAAATTAATTTTTATACAAATTTCCAAATTCTCCTAGGAGATGGGTAAAAGACGGTGAAAAGTTCAATAAAATTTTTATATATCTAAAATTATTATAAAATGACTCCAATGAATTACATTGAACTTATATAGGTATTATGTATCAATTTTGACCTAAAATAAATTTAAATAAAATAAATAATTATTTAAATAGAAAGTCGGTTTTTAAATAGTAACCCAGTGTTTTCACTATTCATCAAAAATTGAAAGTTTTCAGAAAAATACCAAAATTTCACCCTAGTCTAATTTCGATATTCCGAATCAAAAAAATGAATTCCATTTCGAAAGGTAAAATTTATAAAATTTTAAAAAGTTTGTATTACTATTCATAACGGCTAGTTTATATAACATATCGTTGTTTAGTGAAACTCGGTATTGCGTACAACACATGCTATCATGGAAGGAAGCGATTACGTGTAATTCAAGCCAAGTTAGGGATGCGTGTAGTGCAAGCTCCTTTTGGTGAAGCATAAAACACAAGACATCAATAAAATTAAAAGGAATAATTTTCATAAAATCTCAGGGTGTTACATTATACCCCCCTTAAAATGAATTTTTCCCTCGAAATTCGTCTGGGTTATAAATGGTTTACTACTCGAAAGTTTCGTTAATAGAAACCCACATCGTAAAAAGGAATACCAAAACCATTCTTTAAAAACTAAAGTATGAAACGTAATGGTTTCCAAAATTAACTAATCACTGGGTTTCCACATAGGAGAACATAGGTGAAAATATGGATATGGAAAAGAAATCTAACCATCATGTTCTGATGGAGAGTGGTAGAGAACATGGCTATGAAAAATCCAACAATCACAAAGCCATAGATTTGTGATGATCTAAGGTACCATCTGATTCATCGGATATAAGGGCACTAGAACAACATTTTTGGTCTTCAAGATCATTTCCCTAAAGTTGAAGAAATTGGAATTAGAAGAAATACTTTCTTGATTTTGGTACAGTCTCACTGTTGGTCGTTCTTTGGAAAATTTCCACTTCATCTTTTAAAGAAATGAAGTTGAATTTGTCATCTCTGAAGTCTTAGAAGATCATGTGATAGAATTATGGGTCATTCCATCTGTCTTAAATAAAAGATTAGAAAAAGTTATCAAAAATACATAAGTCCATCTATAGTGAGATTAATCATATATGGTTCCTAAAATGGACTTATACTTCATATATCATACTTCTTAATATAATAAAACTAGTTTCTACTAAATAGGGACTTCCTGTAGGCCAGTGGTAGGCAATAAAGGCCTGTCACACTTCAGTTGTGGGTTCGATTCCCACAGCCTTGTCCGACGCGATGGGTTGTCGCTCGTCCTGCAAGTGGCCCTTTTTCTAAAACTACATTATTATAACATTACATAAATAATATCAAAACAAAATTCTAGCCTTAAACAATTCTATATGATGCCCAACTTAATCCATTCCAACCTTTAAGATTATCGAAAATACTTATGTCCAATCTCATAGTGTAAAGAAAATGATTACTTGAGAGGTCACATAACAAGTACGTGAATACCATCATTTATCCCCCATATATCATACGATATATCTTGTTGTTCACATTCCAAACATTCGAAGGCCTTAATCATGTATTCTCTTGAAAAATGAATACCCATTGAACCTTAGTTAAAACATGAATACAATTAAAAGTTAACACTTTCCACATACCAAAATCCCCAAAATTATATATACTCAAACCATGATATCACTTAGTCCTTATATCAATCATGAGCTCATGAATACTATCAAATAAATTATTTTCTCCTTATCCCTTCATTATGCACATATCATCTGCTTTCCAAAATATTTGAATCACTTTTCATGGTTACCGGTACCATATTCTTATAGAAAACCACAATGGACCAATACACATATATTTCAAAATTCCATGATACTATAAATGAGATTCCATTATACTATTTTGAAATCCCATTACATGAACACTTAATCATTACACAACATCATTATCATACTCAACATCAAAAATAGTGATCGCATGTGACTTCCCTTTATCCTTTGCCTTAATAGGTTGCTCACGTTGATCATCATTAACCCTTGGATTTGGGCATTGATTAGCATAATGCCCCATTTCCTTGCACTTAAAGCATTGAAGTGTTAGTGGTGCGTTCTCTACAGTATTTTCTTTATTCACATCATTAGCAGCCCTTTTTCCATTACTTCGATACTCAGCTGCTCGATGACCTTATTTTCCACACTTAAAACATTTTCTAGTCCCTTTAAGACAATCTCCACCATCTTTCTTTCCACACTTTGAGCATAAATAAACATTTATCTTATTTTCACCATTATTCTAAGATTTCTCCTTGAACTCCATCTTTCATTTCTTGTCCAAACCATGAGATGGATATGTAACACCAATTTCTATTTCTACCTTGATAGCACAACACACAATTTCTTCATAGCTACTGAAGTCTCTTATATCTAATTCCCTTCTAAGACTTGGTTTTAAGCCACTGAAGAATCGATCAACTTTACTTTCAGGTTGGATGATAAAGCTGGATGCATACCTTGCAAGCATTGTAAAATTCGCTTCGTATATACCAAAAGATTCATCATCCTTTTTCTTAAGCTCAAAGAAATCCTTTTCCATCTTTGTTTGAAGAATATGAGGGAAGTACTTATTGAAAAATATGTTCTTGAACTCGTCCCATTCCATGGACTCAATTTCTTCTCTTTGCCTTGTATTCTTGATAAGATTCCACCATTGATCAGCATCACCTTCCAAACAATATACTGCTAAGATGACTTTATCATGATCAGAACATTATAGAACTGAAAATATCTTTTCAGTGGTACTGATCCATTGTTCATCCACTAATGGATCATAAGACCCGCTGAATGAAGGTAGACGCTGCCTCATGAAGGATTCAACAGAATGTTGCTCCTTTCTATGCTCATTTGGAAGTCCAGAATGATTCATAGCTTGTGTAAGTATAGAAATAATATTGTGCACTCCATCTCCCATAACATTGGTTTTTTTAGGAGGAAAATCATTGCATCATCCATTACATTGATCAACATGGTTCCTTCGGGTTCCAACCATCGTCTAAAACCCAAAAAGAATAGCGTGAGGCAAACACCATGATAGGGAAAACAATATAATAAAGGGGGGGTACCTTTCATATCTAACATACTAGGTTTAATTCTAATATCATTACCATAATTCTAGTACTATAACCTATACTTATACTTATCCTTAGGGATGTCCTTAGACATACCTTAGAAATATCTCTAAGGATCTCACTAAAGTTCTCGCATCCTAGTTTCCAAAGGTTGACTAAACCTTTCCTCTAATACCAGCTATAACGGTTTGGAATTAATTCCAGTGGACTATAATTTATACCTATCAGGGCACTCCATGGGTATCTACACCCCCTGGTCGGGACACACCACCATCCCCAGTGGAAGCCATTTCCTCATGAAGCCCTTGGGCGGAGAGCCATGCTTCGTCCAACGCTCACATGTGAGAGTTCCTAAGGATCAGATACATTCCTACCTCCTTTGCCTCTGATACCAAATGTAGAGACCCAAATCTTGACGTACATGGATATTACATTACTTTTGCATAATACTTGATACATAAAAAAAACAGACACACAATGACCGTAACAGTTTAGTGTCTTTGGAAACTTGGAAAATAATCTTCTAATCGTGGGGACAGATCTTCAACATCTCCCAAAAAGATCTTCCCCTTTTTTTTCTTACCTAAAACCTTTCTTTAAATCCTGGGGAAAAGAAAACATATAAAGGGTGAGATCAAATTCTCAGTAAGGGTAAGCATAGAGAACATAAAACAATCCATAAACATTTGAATGCAAAAACTTAAACATAAATTCTAAACATCAAAATCATGAGCAACGACATAAATCTTGGAAGTACACAGGGCATAGATCAAAAAGGGAAATTATTCATGATAAACTAGCATGGTAATAAAATGGGTAATTGTGGCATCCATTAAGCACATGTTATGATTTCCATAGTAGCCAAGGAATTACTGCCAAGACCATCTTAGTGGACAAAGTCCCTTTCTGAATCGAGTTCACTCCTCGTTCCAGTCCTGTAACACTGAACCGGATAAACTTATTGTTCCAGCCATGTCTATCTAATGAGATATAAATCTTTACCCAATGCATTGGAGGGATATATAGGTCCCACCCATCTCATAATTAAATCATTCTTACGTGTGCCACAACATAAACATAAATCATTCATTATAACCCAAAGAATAAAACGGGTTTCATAAACATCATCCCATCATAACATAATCCATATAAAACAAATGGATGTCATTTCATCATAAGAAAATTGAAACCATGTAAATCATAGAGACGTTATACTTGAAACATACACATATTAAAATAACGTCATCTTAGATAGAATATGGTTTTGATGAAACACTTGAAATTAATTCTTCAGAAAAATATACTTCCTTCCTCAAAATCATTTTCCTTCCACAAAATTCCATGCGCTTTAAAAAGAAAAGTATTTTGTTAAAAATAGTCATAAAATCTTGTAGAGTAATATTCATGAAAATGAGGCGTTATGAAACCGTAAAAATCCGTTCACACCGTATAAGTTAAAAATAACATTCTTCTCGTACTTTTGTCGGAAAAGTCAAAAAGTACCTCGTATGGTAAACAAACAAAAAAGATTCCTTACATACCATGTAGTAAAAGTAAAAAATGTTTAAAAAGGACTTTAAACATACATGAAAAAAAATTTATAAAACTTGGACATGGATGATAAATATAACCCCAGTAAATACTTACGTATAAGAAATCTCGAATTGAAAACAATTGAGATTGCAACATTATCCCTTACCTTATGTATGATATGCTTCATATGTATCCAAAACTCTGGTATAATGATTTAAATAATGTTATTGTATTATTACAGAATCATATTCATTATTATGAAATCATATATAATTTACTTATGACTTTATATTACCCTTTCTTTTGTAAATTCTATGAAAAAGACGTGATTTGGGTAAAATCGTTTCATTTATTGTACGTGTTTCGACTTGTTGTTGTTGATAATATTACTTATATCCTGATTTACTTAATTACAGAATGTAAAACATGATTTATATATAATATATATTCAGAATATACATATATATATATATATATGATAGATCGATAAATGGAATGGAATACACCGTTCATGGAGATGGTAGGTCGTACGTACGCATGAACACTGTTTTCGTTTCCTTATTGAATTGAATGGAATTAAGTAGATGAAATACATATATATATACATAAATCTAGTATAAATATTATGTAATATATTTTATTATTATTCATTATAAATACTTTATAATCATTCATGAATGGTTAACATGGATAATGAATCTCATCGCGTCGTGGAGACGGTAGTCCGTACGTACGCACGAGCGATGATATCATTCCCATGATCATGGAATTATATTGAAGCCTATGTATAATATTTTATAATCAATATAACTTTACAATAATCATATATAGTTATTTATTTACACCATTATACCCATCCAAGTAAGGTGGTGGTGGAAAATAGATTACACCACAGCGTGAAGACGGTATTCTGTACATACACACATGCGGTGATTTCGTTTTCCATAGGATGGATAAGTGGTGAAATAGGGTTGTTTCATAATTATAATAAAATATAATTATATTAGTGATACTTATTTTATTACTTCATAATGAAACAACTAAAGAAGAAGAAGTAGAAGAAGAAATAAAGTTGAAAGAATCAGTAACGGACATTACCTCTTCTTTGAAGTGCCTCTTCTTAACCTCCTCTTAGGGAAATAAAAATGGTCTTTGAAGAATACCAGGACCTCTAGTATGTTTCTAGGGAAGTGGAGAAGAGATATTGGAAGGTTTTGGACGAGCTTGAAGGCTCAAAGTGGTGTGAGGAAGAGAGGGAGGAGGTGCCCTTTTATAAGGGAGGAGAGGGGCACCTTAGGAAAAACTAAAAATAGTATTTTATTATAAAGTCATATTCAGTTTTTAATATCTCCAAATTGATTTATTTCAAAGATAAGGTTGGTATGGATCTAAATCATCTCATCAAATAGAATTTAGACAAGTTTAGGTTTCTATTTTAACCTTATCATTTAGATTTAACTTTAAGTTAAATAAATTTACTTTTACTGTGTCTTCTTGTTTTCTTACACTATAAGGTTAATAAACATACTATAACACGACAAAAAAACCCCAAGTTGTTTATTATTAATATATATAACCTTATCTAAGTCATTTGGCCGAACATTATATTTTTAGGAATAAAATAATAATTAATAATATAATATTTGTTTTAAAAACTATTTTCTGTCAATTTTGACACTATTTGGTAATTGATTTTTGTGAAAATCATAACAGCATGATTAGTTCGAAAAAAGTTAATTAAATTAATACTAACATGTCATATTAACCTCTAAAATTAGTTAAATTCATAAAAATTCTCAAATTACATTTATTTTGGTATTTATAACATCAATTAAGTTATTATTTCATTAATAAGATAATTACTGCATCATCATTGTGTCATAAATAAATTAAATTATTTAATGTCTAAAAATTATAAATAAAATATAATTATGTAGGAAAGATTTTTAGCTTTCTAATTAATATTTATAGTCGAATTTATCTTATGTATAAACCTATATTAAAAATGATGTTTTTATTAAACTTTGATTTTAACTATTTTAACCCTTCTTTAAATAAAGTAATAATAAATGTCCTAATCTAATCCAAGTGGACCTAAATGGTCATATTTTATTTCTAAGGTTGTTTTTGGTCGAATTATACTTATCCAATAGAATTAGGACATGTGTTAGGGTAATAAAAATATCATTTTTACCCTTAATTACCCTATTTACTTTTAACCGTGGTAAATAAAAGTAAAAAGTTACTATACACCAAAAATTATTTTCATCACATTGAACCACATTTTATCCCATGATATTAACCGTGTCTCTCGTATTTTTGAAATTTCACTCACAGAAGTGGTAAAATTATGTTTTATGTGAATTTCTAAATTCTCCTATGAGATGGGTAAAAGACGGTGAAAAGTTCAATAAAATTTTTATATATATAAAATTATTATAAAATGACTCCAATGAATTAAATTGATCTTATATAGGTATTATTTATCAATTTTGACCTAAAATAAATTTAAATAAAATAAATAATTATTTAAATAAAATGTCGGTTTTTAAATATTAACCCAGTGTTTTCACTATTCATCAAAAATTGAAACTCTTCAGAAAAATACCAAAATTTCACCTTAGTCTAATTTTGATATTCCGAATCCTAAAATGAAGTCCATTTCGAAAGGTAAAATTTATAAAATTTTAAAAAGTGGGTATTACTATTCATAACGGCTAGTTTATATAACATATCGTTGTTTAGTGAAACTCGGTATTGCATACAACACACGCTATCATGGAAGGTTGCGATTACGTGAAATGCTAGCCAAGTCAGGGATGCATGTAGTGAAAGCTCCTTTTGGTGTAGCGTACAACACAAGACAAAAATAAAATTAAAAAGAATATTTTTCATAAAATCTCAGGGTGTTACAAACCTGGCCTCAAAGTCCTTCCAAGATAGTCCCTCATGTCTTCCTACATGGACCTACATATCCCACCAGCACTTAGCTAGTCCTATGTGAATATACATTTCTAGTTTCACCCTTCACCTTGGAGAAATATCTAGTTACTCTAAGACCATATACATTTCCTTGATCTAGTTCTTAGCCTCCTGTGGACCACCCTCACCCTGAAAAAGTGATGTTTTTTTGTGAATTGAACTCTCAAGTCAGGTACTCCCTAGAGGGATCCACTCCCTAAGCTCCCCTATCAAACCCTTGGATGTCATGTACCAGAATCTCTATGAGATTCTCATCTATGCACAGTCCAATGGTCGTTAGATCTAGTGGCTGACCTGCCCACACCTGAGCCTGCGCCTAAGCTTATACCTGAGCTTGTACCTACTCTATATGACCCTATGGGGCCTCAACCCACCCCTAAATGGTCTCAACCTATGCATGCTCCTACAGTACCAAATCACTACATGACTAACTCTCCATTGGATCACATCTCTCTGGAAACCCATTGAATACTAATACATGGTCACAAAACCCATATATCATATATATATACATTAATATCATGGATAAAGAAATTAATAAAAGGAAACACAATCTCAATACTCTTAACCTCCCCCATCGCAACCATGTATTAAGACATCCGAGCCTCATGGACTCTTTACCCACCCTTAATAGGTCCAAGTATCACATATGCCTCTGGCCACACCCGTACTGACGAACCATGTCGCCTCAAACCGATGACCACATCGCCCAACCTGGTGATCAAAATCACCCCATATCATTATACCTTCCTGCTATTATAATATCCAGACCCACATATACATATAGTTATCACATACCATAGATATTTTCTATCATAGTCACATGCATGTATAAAATCATCCCATGTTCCTAGAAAAAACATAAGCAAGCATAACAAACAAACCTTTCCATACTAGGACAAGGGTCCAATATCTCCTTCCATTCCATACCAAGAAAAGGATTACATGTCACATACCATAACTAATAAAAATAATACCTAATTGTTCCACTCTAGGTGAAAATCAAATCAAATGTACAATGAGAAAAATAGAATAGAAATTCCCACCTCTAGAAACTTGGTTCATCCCCCATGTTTAGTGATTTAGGCACCCTTACACGAGCTATAAACCCAGTTCCAACCACTTCCTAATCTTTGCTCTACCATAACACAAATATTATAACCAATAAATAGGTAAAAGAAATTCCTTTGATAAAATTTGTAGCACCCTGATTGTAATTTCCACCTGAATAGTTCGATGGGTCGAGTGCCACTGGGCCTTAAGAATGGCTCCCCAAACACCAAAGGATTTTTAAAAGTAGCAAGGGTGTAAATGGGTGATAGTGGGGAGACTATACCCTGTAGTGATTATATAATAATGGTATAAATATATATAATTTAGTAGAAATAAATACCAACTCAGGTCCAGTAATATCATGAAATAGTGAAAGCATAATCAATAATAGTAGTGGAATTAATAAACAATCCAACATGCCATATATAAACACTAAAATAGAACATCCATGCATATCAAGTCATATAATAAAATAACTAAAAAATGGTCTCCCATTGATGAACATCATTATATACACATCAATAACACAATGATACAAAAAGTAATAACAAAACTGAAACTCCAACTAAGTCAAGAATCGAGGGTCCCTTCCCTTTTATCTCATGCCAACTCAATGACTAGGAATGAGATCCAGAGTCTAAGTCCTTACCCAAATGCAAAATCATAAAGTATTAACACGTCCCAAAGTACCTGTGTAGGGTGTGATAATGAATCTCAGTATCCCACCACTAACATGTACATACCTTAAATTTGCGATTACATAAGTGTGTATAGAAAATAATGAAAGAGGTCGATGAAGGAATTTAAAATAAAAACAAGATTCCCTATTGTTCAACATCTACTAAGAATCTATCACCTGCTTCATTCAATGCCAAAAATATAAATAGGAGAGGATCCTTGGCTCATAGCCCAAGGAATCTCTTGATATGAAATAGTCTAGGTGAACCCTCAGGTTCCACCTCTAGTAAAGTCACCCAACACCATGTTCCAACCAACACCTCATGTACAAGTCAAGTCACCAATGTCTTGAAAGAATTCACAATAAAATAATTCAGTCCCTTAGACCCCTACTCGAAAGAACCTATTTGATCAAATCCTAGCATTTAGTGGCACACTGATATATGTCCTCAAATAATAACCATTGTCGGATGAACAACCGACATCCTGAGGAATGGAGACGTCCATCCTCACAAATGTATCCTTGCCTAATGGTCTCAAGAATAATGAGAATAATCCTCAAAATATGTACTCAATGCTATCATTGATGGATCCTCACTATCCCCACGGATTTCTATAGTAATAAGATCCAACCAAAATTCCGAATCTGTAACTATATGAGGCCTCTACCCAAATGAATGATCAATACCACCTCAAAAATATGAGTCAAACAGTGTGCACACGACTCCAAATGGTCCATTATATAAAACAGGTGATAATAAATCACTAAATAGAACCTAAGACACACCATATGGAACCTCTTTCCCCTAAAACCATGATTCTCAATCCAATGGTCATTGATATCCAATATAGCATGGGTCTTTCTCGTTACTTGATGGCCTCTATTCCTCAATTTGATGATCAATTCACCCAACTTGTGATCAATATCACTCCGAATATATATATATATAATTCCATTCCCATCCTAATGATCACATCGCCTCAAAACAGATATAGAAAAATGAATCACATGAATTTAGCGGTCCTTGATTTGAGGGAAAGGGAAAATAGAAGCAATATGATGGAGATCCTTACCAAGATGGATCCAACACAACCAATGGATCTAAGAACAGAGCCTAGATGAAGATTATAGATCACACCATAGGAGATGAGGAGGAGCACCCACGGAACCTGGAAGAAGAATTCTGCACAAGGTAAGAAGAAGGGAAGAAAAGAAATAAATAGAGGGAGGTGAAAACCATATTTTCACACCTTGAATGGGCCATATGATTAGCTAAAACAGTTTTCCAAATCATGTGGAAACAGTGTGTCTCCTACTACTTAAGAACCAAACCCTACATGGTTATATTGCATGGTTAGTCCAAATCGTGAACACTATAGTGCATAGGTACTACCCATATAATAGCTCTTTCTTTAAGTTTGGTATTGATAGGATGCATACTCAGTTACTGAACCTTATCATTCTAGCATGGTCATGGTTGAACTTAGGAACATTTCTCACCTTCTTCTATAATTTCAAATCTTCCTTCTATTCCTTATTAATATTCTCATGGATGGATAGTTGAAAATTCATCTGATAAAGATAATAACATTCCCATTTCAACATGATTTCTTGATCTATCTTCTATAAATTCATAAAAATTAGACCTCCTTTAATTGTTCATCATTGATAAACTTATATGGTCTTTTCAAATCATAGCATCATCCACCTTGTTCTCTAAGGTTGGTGATGTATTAATAAATCATAATATTTGATTAACTCTAGCCATATTATCTAGTACATATTTAACTATTTCTATGTAAATATATACTTTAATATTTTATGATCATTATATATATCACACCTTTCACCATACAGATAATATCTCTATATTTTAAATGCAAAAAATATCACTTACAACTTGAAATCATGAATAATGTAATTTTTCTAATTAACCCTCAATTGGAATGAGGTATAAGCTATTACTATATCATTATGCATAAGGAAACATCCCAACTGCTTCTTTGATGCAATACTATATGTCACAAACCCTTATCCATTATGGGATAATATAATCACATCCATGCTAAACAACCTTCTATTCAATTATTTGAAACATTATTCACATTAATCTATCTATAAGAACTTAACCCCCTTCCAAGTAAACTTGTTGAGTAGATTATATAGTCGTGATAAATCTATCAAAAAGTATCTGTAGTACCCAGCCAGCCCAAGAAAACTACAGATTTTAGTTATTGTTCTTGGTTTAGTCCACTGATCAATAACTTTTGTCTTTAAATGATCCACTGATATATCCTAACTAGATATTATATAACCCAAGAATGAAACTTTTTGAATGCAAAATTCACACTTGTTAAATTTAACAAACAACTTTTCTATCCTAGGGGTCTTTAGTACAATTCTAAAATGTTCTTCATGCTCTTCCTTTCTCATTGAATATATAATAATATTATCTACAAATACTAACAAAAACTAATAATGGTAATATATAAATACTTTATTAATTAAATACATGAAGATAGTAAGATAATTTGAAAGTCAAAATGGAATTACTATGAATTCTTAATGACTAAACCTCATATTGATTGTCGTGTTGGGTATATCCTCCTTCATGATCATTAGTTGTTGATATCCAGATCAAAAATAAATCTTGTAAAAATATATATCTCCTCATAATTGATCAAACATATCATCAATATAGGGTATGTGACACTTTTTCTTGATACTAATATTGTTAAGTTGTTGATAATAAATTCAAAGATTCATTGACCCATCTTTCTTCTTAATAAAAAGAACAGGTGTAATCCATGCTGAAGCACTTGGAAAAATTAATACCTTATCTATATTCTCTTGGAGTTTATTCTTCAATTCCTACAACTCAATTGGGACCATTCTATATGGAGTCTTTGAAATAGACATAGCACCAAGTATGAGTTCTATTGAAAACCCAACTTTATAATTCAATGTAATACTAGGTAAGTCCTCAGGAAAAAACAGCATATTCCCAAACAATATGCACATTTTCAATGTTGAGTTTCTCCCCAACTATTCAAAACTACAAAATAGGCCCTTAACAACACTGGCCTTTATCAGTGTTAGAAAAAATCACTAATAAAGGTTCCATTTATCAGTGCTAAAATAAGCATTTATAAAGGGTCCCTTTATCAGTGCTTTTTTCTAGCACTAATAAAAGGTACCCTTTAATAGTGAAATTTTTTACCATTGATAAAAGGGGGGCCTTTATCAGTGCTTTATTTTTAGCACTTATAAAGGGTGTCCTTTATCGGTGCTTTATTTTTAACACCCATAAAGGAATCCTTTATCAGCATTCTTTTAGCACTGATAAAAGTAAGAATAAAATGAAATAATTAAATAAATAAAAAATAAAAAATATTTCATTAAAAAAATTATTAAAAAATTATTGATTAAATAATTATTGATAAAAATGAATTAATTGATTATACTATATATAAATTTTAAATAATAATAAATAGTATATATTAAATATGTAGATAAATGTAAAATGAAAATTAAACAAATAAAAATAAAAAATAAATAAATTGAGAAAAATATTAAGCATTTTATTAATTAAATAATTATTGATAATGTTAATAAATAGTATATATTATATATATTTATTTGAATGTATATAAATATGATTTATATAATAAAATATATTTATACTTAATAATAAATAGTAATATATTTAGTGAGTTCTGGTTTATAGTTAAAAATTCATATGAATTAAGAATACTAACTAATTGCATCGAGTAATGTACATAATTGAATTTCGTTTGATTTTTCAATTTAATATAGGTCAAACGATTGTTATATTGATTTCACATATATGTATAATGCATTTTTATATACAACACACACAAAAATATTTTTCTATAAATTTAATTAGTTTCTATTATTTATTTTATATATATTTCTTTACTATGTTTTAATGTTTTCAATATGTATTCATATTTATTTTAATATATATCCATTTTTAATGATTTATATTTAATTAATGAAACTTATCCAATTTTTCAATATTGTTAATTAAAGTGTGCTCTTTTTTAATTATTAAATTTTACTCATTTTTAACATGTATGCACATAAGATTAAATATTCTTTATTAATGTTAAAAAAAATTATAAAAAATATCTATAAATAAATATATTTATAAATGTATATTTACTAGTTTTAAAAATTTATAATTATAGATAAATAAATAATATTTTGTTAAAATTTATTTATATAATTATAAATAAATAAAAATATATATTTATTTAAATAATGAATATATTTTCTATATTTATATTTATATATATTTATTAAATGAATATATATATATATAATTATATTAATATATTATTTTATAAATATTATTTAAAAAAAATATTTATATAATTATAAATAATTAAATATATATTTAAATAATTATAAAATTATTATTTTTTGAAAAGTATTATTATAATTATTATAGTTATATATAATAATTGTACTTTTTAAAAAGTATTATACGTATTTATAATTTTTTTAGCACTGATAAATATAGAGATTTATTAGTTCTAAAAAAGTACTAATAAAATTAATCTTTATCAGTGCTAAAAAAGCACTGATAAATTTTCTTTTTATCAGCACTTACTAAATTAGCATTGATAAAAGGTATCTTTATTAGGGATTTTTTGGAAGTACTGATGAAAATTATTCAAATCAATTTTAATAACCATAACCATCGTATACCATATCGCGATATCCAAAACTCTCTGTGGAAGTTTCATATTGCTAGTGCTCCTTGTTGTCAAATACAAGCTCGAATCAAGCCTAGAATAATGGCTCCAATTATTCCAAGCCTATTGTGATTCAAGGGTCAAATGAAATCTAGGATTTTTGATATCTCTAATTTCCCTCGGTTATCATCTGAACCTTCTCATCATACATCCTTGTATCTTAACAACTCCAGTTGCACTATCCTGTAATAAAACAACCCAAAATTCATTGTTTCTTCAATATATTAAAGTATCATCTTCCCTAATAGCATGTGGCTCTCCTTGGGACAACATTGGTACTATGAAACTTCAAATATATCGAACCCAATGTTGTATCATGTTGTTTTGAGGTATAATATGCTATCAATACCTATATTCCATGACATATACCTCTTTGAAATCTTTATCTTTTGAAAAATTCATCTATATAGCAGTCTGTGTTGTCATTGGTTTGGAATATTCCATTAAAAATCACTTGGGAACCTATTTTTCATATTTTTATTGAGAAATTAATGTGATATGATTTCCTTGATTCACTTATAAACTAAGGAAACTTTTTCACCAATCATAGACATCTCAATATCATACCTCTTATAATCCACACAAAAAAAATCATTGTACATTTTCTAATCCTCAAATATTATGTCTTACTCCTTCGAGTTTTCGCAAAAACTTTTTGATCACCAATTTCATTTTATTCATTGATTTTAGCCTTTTTTTTATTTCTTACATTTGATAATCCCTCTTCATTTTCCTCACTATGAATATCTTATTTTGAGTCTACCTCAGCCCCATTTGCTCCCTCATATGCTAATCAATTCTACATTAATTTCCTCTAATGTTTCGTCATTATATTAATTATTAACAATATTACCATTCTAATTAGTAAAAATTATCTATCAATTTTATCTTTTCATCATAAAAACATCTCAACCCACCCTTTTTAAGTCATTTTTTAATTGTCTCATTATTTAATTTGATCAATTTTTCACTACCACAAATCAATTTCCTCCTTCAAACGCAATTATCATAAATTTTTACCAACCCTAAATTACAAAATATTTCGGCTAGTTTTATATACCTTTTTAGAAATATATCTATCTTTGAAAAGATAATCCACTCATTAATACTTCATAAAACTCACTTTATTTCTTTCATCACACATCTAATAAAAATTATGTATGTTTTACTTTAATCCATCAAAAAATGGGTCATTATATAAAATTTCCTTCTGGTTCCACCCTTAAGAATCTCTGAATACTATCCATGTAATTCTCACAAATGGGAGGCAATACCCCATTTACATAACACAATGGAGTAAAAATATAATCCTCCTCGATTTCGTCTCCCGAATAGTTATTATTCCAATTTGTTGTTTGGGATTCATTCCCCATCTTTTTTATATTTCATGTACTACTCTAAGTAGTAGTCATCATATGGATACCTATTGCTTTGAGTATTTCAATAAAAATAGGTTTGTGTCCACAATAGATAGAGGATGAGTTCCAAACAACAAAACGCAATGATAACTATTTGGAAGATGAGATGGTGAGGATGAAAATTTCTTATAACTTTCACCTTTGAATGAATTCACAGGATAATGCCTACCATAGTAGAGTAACTCTTTTCTTAAATTCAATTATCTATTTTCTTCAAAGAATACTAAAATTATTTGAATCAATAAAATATTGAGTTTCCCTTATTATAATTATCTATAACTTTCACCTTTGATAATGAATATCTTATGAGTATTTATTTATTTATTGTATAAAATGAATATTTTATTAACACAATAGGATATATATACTTTCTCTTAGATGATTCAAAGTTTCAATCCAAGATATCATATTTTATCCTCATCCTCCTCACTCGTTTATTGATTGTTTGGTGAGATCTATTTTATTTTTTATCATCGTTCTTTCTTTACCATCAGCATATCCCTATATTCAACAATGCTTGAATAGTAAAATCATTATCCATAGAATTAATGTATTATTTCATATTTATTTTTAAATTATTTATTTTTAGTATTACATGTATAATAATTTTTTCCTTCTGAAAGTGGATTCTTTTTTTCGAGTTGGGGTATTTTTTTTAAATATATTCATGATAATGAGGGATTGGACTTTGAGCATGAAACTAAGATAATGACAATAAGGAAATGTGTTAAGAATTCATACAACCATGAGGAAAAGGTGAATTCCTACTAATTATTTAATTACTTTTTTCATAATTTTATCTACTATTTGAAAGTTAATTTTCTTATCATTTTTATCTAATACTTATTTATTTATTTTTCAAATATTCTTTTGGAAGTCATATTTTTATTTAAACTATCTACAACAAGCCACAAAATATATAAAATGTTTCTTTCTTACAATGTTACCAAGTTTTCCATTTTTATTTCCTTTCTTTGTTGAACTACCAATGCTACATATTGATTCGATGTTGTTAGATGAAAAATAATCATTTTTTGAATCCATAAGATTATAGGAAACTCATGTGCCATATTTGGTGACTTCTCAATGAGCACATGAGATTCCTCTTCTCTTCTGGATTTCAACAATGAAAAAAAAAATCAGCTAATAATATCGATTCAATATATATGAAACTTTGGAATTTGGGCATATAAATACAATGGAAACTTGGTAACATTGGAATTCAGGATTTTTTTTGACACTTTAGGACATGTAGGAATCAGCCGCACCTCAATCTATCTCATAGTGTGACCCATATGACTCTAAGTGTTTCTTTTTATTTAAAATTGACATTAATTTTAGTAAAAAAGACAAATGACATACTAAAAAGTTCAAAAACATGTTATTATTGTTTTTATACATTAGTTAAATGATCCAAACATCATTTAGGACATGTAGGAATTATCCTTACCTCAATTCAATGTATGGTGTGACTGCTATGACTCAATGTGTCTGTTAACAGTTTAAAATTGACAATTTAGTTCAATAAAATTCACTCACTAGAATCAAATAAAAAACTCTCATATTTTCTTAATAATTTAGGAAATTTTTTCATAAGTCATTTTTGATGTGTAGGAATCATACTCATATAAAATTGATACACAATGTGATCGGTATGAGTCAAATTTTGTGTTTCCAGTTTAAAATTCCATTTTAGTTAAAAACAAGTGGCATAATCAAAAATAAAGAAACACATTCATATTGTTTTCATACTTTAGTAAAAATATCCATAATTCATTTGAGATGTGTAGGAATCAGACTCGCCTCAATTTAATGGATGGTGTGATATGTATGACTCAAAGTGCGTATTTTTTTTAAAAATTGATATCAATTTTAGTAAAAAGGCCAATTGACCTACTCAAAACCAATAAAACACATTCATATTATTTTGATACTTTAGTTAAAAGATCTATAAGTCGTTTTTGACATGTATGAATCAATAACACCTCAATATGATACATGATTTCTTTGGTATGACTCAATGTGTCCGTTATCAATTTAAAATCGACCGTTTAGTTCAAAAAATGTCACTCACTGAAAACTGAGAAAACATGATCATATTTTCTTGATAATTTGGTACATATATTCATAAGTAATTTTTGACATGTATGAATTATTCTCACATAAAACCAATACATGATGTGATTGGTATGAGTTAAAGTGCATGTTTTGAGTTTAAAATGACATTTTACTAAAAAAGAAAAGTGACGTACTCAAAATTAAGAAAATGAATTCATATTGTTTTCAGGCTTTATGAAAAAGATACATAATCCATTTGGGACGTGTAAAAATCATCCACACCACAATATGATGCACATTATGATCCAAATGAATCCAAGTGTATCTTTTTATTTAAAATTTACATCAATTTTAGTAATAAGGAAAATTGACCTACTCAAAACTGAGAAAAAACATTCATGTTTTTTTATATTTTATAGAAACAATCCCTAATTAATTTTTTATGTATATTAATCAGCCTCACCTCAATCCAATGTATGGTGTGACCGGTATGACTCCAATTATGTCTTTTTATTTAAAATTTACATCAATTTTAGTAAAAAGGACAACATACCTACTCAAAACTAAGCGAATACATTTAGATTATTTATATATTTTAAAGAAACAATCCATAATTAGTTTTTGACATGTAAGAATCATCTTCACCTAAATTAGACACATGGTTTTATTGTTATAACTCTTATTGAGCCTTTTTTTTAAATTGACATCAATTTTAGTAAAAAGGACAACTAACCTACTCAAAACAGAGAAAACACATTAAATTTGTTTTTATATTTTAGGAAAATGATCTATATGTCATTTTTGATGTGAAGGAATCATCCTCACCTCCATCCAATGTATGGTGTGACTATTATACTTCAAGTGCATCTTTTTATTTGAAATTAATATCAATTTTAGTAAAAAGGATAACTGACCTACTCAAAAATAAGAAAACACATTTTAATTATTTTTATACTATATTAAAATGATCCATAAGTAATTTTTGATGTGTATGAATCAGATTCACCTCAATCTGATACATTATTTGACCAGTATGGCTCAATGTGTCTGTTATGAGTTTAAAATCGATGGTTTAGTTCACAAAAATGTTACTCACTAAAAAAATAAGAAAAAGAACTCATATTTTCTTGATAATTTTTGAAATCAATTAATAAGTCATTTTTGAAGTGTAAGAATTGGTCTCATATCAAACCGATACACAATGTGATTATTACGAGTCAAAATTCACGTTTCTAGTTTGAAATGATATTTTCATAAAAAAGATAAGTGACACACTCAAAACGGAAAAAAAAACATTCATGTTGTTTTGATACTTCACAAAAATTATCCATAATTAATTTGGTATGTGTAGGAATCATCATCACCTCAATCTGAAACAAGTTGTAACCAGAATGACTCCAAGGGCATCTTTTTATTTAAAATTAACATCAATTTCAGTAAAAAGGAAAACCTGTCTACTCAAAACCGAGAAAATGAATTCAGATTATTTTAATATTTTAGGAAAATAATCCATAAGTCATTTTTTATGTATATGAATCATCTTTGCCTCAATATAATGCATGGTGTGACTGATATTTCTCTAGGTGAGTCTTTTTATTTAAAATTGACATCAATTTTAGTAAAAAGGATAATTATCCTACTCAAAACTAAGAAAACACATTCATATTGTTTTTATTTTTTATGGAAACGATCCACATGTAATTTTTTATGTGTAGGAATCATTTTCAACTCAATTTGATGCACATTTTGACTAGAATGACTCCAAGTGTATTTATTTATTTAAAATTGACATCAATAAAAAGGAAAACTTACCAACTCAAAACCAAGAAAACACATTTGGATTATCTTGATATTTTAGGGAAATAATAAATTAGTAATTTTTGATGTACAAGAATCATATGAACCTCAATTTTATGCTCAGTGTGACTAGTATGACTCCAAGTGTGTCTTTTTATTTAAAATTGACATCAATTATAGTAATAAGGACTACTAGCCTACTCAAAACTGAGAAAACACTTTTAGATTGATTTTATATTTTAGGGAAATGATCTATAAGTCATTTTTGATGTTTAAGAATCTTCCTCACCTAAATTAGATACATTATGTTATCAGTATGAGTCAATGTGTCTGTTATCAGTTTAAAATTGACATTTTAGTTCAAAATGTGTAATTCACTGAAAAACAGATCAAACACACTTGGATTTTCTTAATAATTTAGAAAATTTATTCATAATACATTTGTGACATATAGGAATCAGCCTCATTTCAAACCAATACACAATGAGATCATTATGAGTCAAAGTGCATGTTTTCAATTTAAAATGAATTTTTAGTAAAAAAACAAGTGACATACTCAAAACTAAGGAAACACTTTCAGATTGTTTTGATACTTTATAATATTGATCCATAAGTCATTTGATATGTTTAGGAATAAACCAAACCTCAATCTAACACATGGTCTGAATATTATGACTCCAAGTGCATCTTTTCAATATATTAGTGTCATTTTATTTTAAAATGTCTGTCATATCACCAAAACTGAGCAAACAAGCCCAGATTTTTCTCTTCATTCTATCTGCATTTACTTATTTAATTTAATTATCATTTTATCTTATAATTATTTAATTAATTTTCATAGATATAATTCTTGTATATGAATAATAAATGGTGTGATGTACAATAATCAACTGTAACTCAATCTCGTACACAGTGTTCCTGGTATGAATTAAAGTTGAATTTAAAATTATCACTTTCTGTTGATTTATTATTTATATTATTATCAACATAAGAATATTTTTCTTATACAAGATCATTTTTCCTCAATCAGGGGTTAGGGTCAAAATATAAAGGAAGATTTCTGTTTTTGAATGTATGAAATAATTTGCACAAATTTAATTTTATAAACCAATTTTTTAAATGTCTATAATATAATGTTTTTTTATTTTAATTTTATTGTAAATTTTATTTTAATTAAATTTTGTATTTGTGCTTTATTTTGATAATTTTGTGGTTTTTTTGGTGTTGTAGTGTGTTGTTACGGCACACTGCACCAGTTTTGCAGTGTGTGGTTACAACATATTATAGTATTCCTCTTTATCAGCACTTTTTTAGCACTAATAAAAGACTAGGGCTTTTAATATCACTCCAGTAGTCAACACTTTTCTAGAACTGTTAAAATCCATTTTCTGTGCTGTTAAATCCTATTTTTTAGTAGTTATTTGAGATAAATATCCCTCATGAATTGGTATAAAACCCATATTATTGAAGTAATTTCCATTAGGTGTTAAGGTTCTTCCTCAAACTAATAGATGATTGAATATTGATTTGAAATATAAAATATAAATTACCTTCCTCAAAAATTGATATGGTTTCTAAACTGGGAGATCCAATCCATACCCAAAATTACATAAAATTAAACAAGAGGGAGAATAATATTATTCAGATGAGGAAACATCCAAAAAATCAATAATATAGGATTTATAAACATGATCTGTGGTAAGCCTATCATTATAAGTTTTCACTTCCAACTCAATATTTAATCATTGAGGTGGTAATATGATACCCTTAGAAAATTATTCAGATATAAAAGAGTTAGTAGAACCAAAATCAAATAAAACATTTTCAATTCTAGATTGGATAATAAGTGTACCTTTCACCATGTCACCAAGAACTTCCACATCATCTGTAGTAATTTTATAAACTTGACCTTATCTTCCTTGCTTCTTTTGTGGTAAGTTCCCTTGATGTTTGGGGAATTGGTTGGAGTAGTGCCTCATGTCCTTATAGTTAAATAACTACAATTTGATGGATTCTGCCTTACCCTTTCATTCATGATCATGATGTCCTTTTTCTACACACCTGAATAAAATTCCTTTTTTAGGCATGTACCAAGGTGTTTCCTTCCATAAGTATCACATGTTAGAAAATTATTCTTCCTCTTATCCCCCATATCCATTTTTTCTCTTTCAATGTAACGACAAAAAAAATTTATCAATAGAAATTCCCTTCTTATAATTATATCATATAGTATAAATCACATAAAATCACATAGAGGAAACAATATAAACATTATAAATGAAGAATAAATGGAATAAGAGGTATTTATAGAAGTTAAGAATCCTTTACAAATTGAATAGTAACATGACCTTTGGAATAGTAATGTAACCATTAGGAATAAGAATTTTTCCAATAAAATAGTAACCTCATCTATGAATTCATAAATAAAATTTAGGCATCTTATATATGATAATATGATATAATTATATCATCGTATAAGTAAATAAATATTTTTAAAATTATTTATTAAGCGTTGGTATTTTTATAAAACGTAAATATTTATTTATCATTTTATAATTCATATAATGACTTAAAAGAAAATTTATTTTCATAAAATATATTCATAAACTAATATTTTTTGTCTTATGACTATAATATAATTTTATGAGACCTTAATTAATTTTTCAAAGTGTTATAAAATCAATTATAATTATAAAATCTGCATTTTTCGAGTAAATGATGATTTTAATTAAAAATTAATTTTTTCATATTTAATAAATTATTTCCATAAAATGGAGTTCCTTATTTGATTCTACACATTTAAAAATTGTTAGGGTAAATTTTTGAGATTTTTCTAAAATAGTTTAATTTTGTGAATAGTAAAATACGGTAATTTATGGTATAAATATTATATGTTTTCATGACCCACCTTCACCAAGATGAGGGAAGGGATAGCAGATTTCCAGACCCTACCTTCTTCAAGTTGAAGGAGAGATAATGACCCCCAAAACCCACCTTCAATAGGTCCCGGAGTGGCGACTAGCACCAAGGGTATAGAATCACTAACAAGATGGAAGGCATTACCCTTTTTCTTTAATAGGATAGGGAGATAATATGGTAAAATCCCAACAACACCAAAACTGGAAGTAAAAGTAAAGCCAAAGAACCATTCTCATATGCATGATATAAAAGTAAAAGAATACAAGCGACAAAATCCCCAAATGTAAAGTACCAAGAAAAGGAAAACGACAATAGAAACAACCCCAAGGTCCGAGTTAGTACAGTCCCGCATGATCCCTGAAGTCCTCCTGGAAACCTGAAAACAGTTTTATATAAATAGGGTGAGCATACAAGTATACTCAGTATGAAAACCAAATACTCTCATTCACAAGTGGGGATGCATACTAATGCCCTATGATAAGGGAGGCAACCCAACACCTAACAAGGAAACTAACAACCCAAGCCTCACCAAGGCACACTCCCCAAATAACGCAAGTCAAGTAAAGTATAGTAATAGAACATCGATATTTGGGTACCCTATGCCGTTTTCCCACTATTTATTGAAGACATCCAACACATCGAACCAATCCCGCCATTCTCACCGCAGTCCCACTGCCAAACCCGCCTGCACACACCTAGGCCACAACCACACATCTTTCCCACAAACACCTGGGCCACAACTGTTATCCCTCCCACAGACACCTGGGCTACAACAACCTCACGTAACCATGCCCGCAAACACCTAGTCCAGAACAACCACCGCCACGCCTGAAGACACCTAGGACAGAAAGCTACCGTCACGCCCGAAGACACCTGGGCCTCATCCCGAAGATACCTGGGAACAACCTGCCCGTGAACACCTTGTCCAACCACCACAACTACCCCACCCGACGATTCTTGGGCTAATAATGTACTTCAAGCCATCACAGCCTACCTGAAGATACTTGGTCTATCCGAGAAAGGGTGCAGAAAGGATTTAATAACCAGCCACTAATAAAAGTGTTGGGAAAAACACCCTCCCCCATGAAATGGGGGTGTTCAGCACTAAGTGATCAACTTGGGTGGGGCGCGAATAAGAAATATAAGAACTACAAATATAGGTATAATTTTCAGGCACTCGACACAACCTAGGGTTTCCAAAGCCAATCCAAGAACAAGAACACTTTTCCCTATTCATAGGAAGCGCACTGCTCAAAGCCGAGTCACAACTCATCGAAGAACCAATTCCCATTTAAGCTGTTCTTGCTTCCATGTTCAAGAAATCTCATTTAAATAAAGTTCTGCACTACTGGGCAACTAACAGCATAAGCACAAACCAAGGGAAAAAGTTACATCCAACAGCAATTTAAGCATTCACGCCCGGTTCTCTTGAAAAGTCAAAAGAATAAAGGGATAAGTGAGATCCCTCGAAGTACTTGAACCAAAGGAAACCCCGAGATACATCCCCATGTTTCCGAAATCTAGGATCCAACGGTTTTTCAAAAACAGAAGATTCCACCCCAATTCATGATGTATGAAGAGTAACCACACAACCTCAAATTCACAACCATCGAAAGTATAACAATAGGGGATCCCATCCCCACCCACATCACCCCAGCAATCGGCCCGTGAAAGAAACAACCAAACTTCTACCACCAGCACAAGGCAGACCCATGTAGGTATTTTCAGATTTGAAAGATTTAACACACTCCATGGTTTCAATTCCACTGTGCTTTAACCCGGGTTATCACAGAAAGGGGTTGATCCTGGTGCTTTCAATTTATTTAACCGAGTATACGTAATTAACCAATTCCATGTTATAGTTATTTAAACATCCAGGAGCACCGAGGTTCAATAGTGCACAGATAAAGACCACCAACGACCATGATTTTCAGTGAGCATAGGCCCATACAATTCACAACACATAACAACATAAAGAGTACAACAGAACATCGATCACACCCCCCCTTAATTCTATAAAGATTCGTTCATTATCTTAGTTAAGTTCGGTTTCATCTATTTCCACAGAGGCAAAAGCATACCCACCTCGCATGATACACAGAAAGGAGAGGCGAAGGAGAAAATCCCTACTTGGTTGATCAAAGATCGAATTTCCAACTCTGTGTCAGGAACGGGGATGCGCGACTTACAGGGCTCAGGTACAGGTGCACCACTTTCCTTGAAAACAAATGACTTCAAACACACAAGTAAGATAAGGAGACTATCCAAGAGGAAGGAGAAAAAAATCCAGCGTGATAAATAGATGAGATCCCAATGCTATGGGATAAGAAATTTGAACGCCTTGGAAGTCAGATCGTGTTTCTTCCACGCGGTTGGGTGGTTACACACGACGATATTAATTGTTATTTAGTAGGGAGGTTTCTTGGGATTTTTAGATATTAATTATGGGCTTAAAAAGGCCTTAAAACGATTCAAATGGTTAAAAAGGCCTAAAAGAGGCGTTACGGGAAAGACTGTAGAAGGAAAGACCCGATAAGGCTGGATGACACTGATCGGTCACGCCGATCGGTCGCCCCGATCGGTTGCGCCGATCGGTCGCTCCTAAATGAGGTGCGACCCCTTAGGGTCCTGGAATTTGGAAAAGGGATGGGCCATGAGGGTCTGGGCCATTACATATGTAAAATACACTATTCCTTGAGTCATTTCGGATGTTATCACCATAATCTAGAACTACCCTTATTTATTTTAATATATTTAGTGTTAAGGTTCAAACTATTTATATTCTTGAACCAAAATAATAAACTAATGAATAAAATAATGAGAAAACACTCCTCTTCTCACCTATAAATATCACCCCTCACTGCCTCTTCTCCTCACACCATACAAGATTTTAGACTTTCCTAAATTCTTCCCAATCCTCTTCCTAATCCCCTACCCCATGTCTAGTATCCCTTGGTTTCATCAAAATACTAAACCCTTTTCCCTAAGGAGATTCTCAAGGAGGAGAAAATCAAGAGGTAAAATCCTTTTTCTCTTTCTTTTAATTTCTTTTCAATTTCATTTATTTTATTATAAAATCTTCACCTACACTTATCGAAGTGTAATTATAACTCTATTATATTTTATATACTAAAATTTTATTATTTTAATGGAATTATTAACCTTCTAATCTCTTCTTTTTTCCTTTTATTCTAAAAAAGTAAATATTTTTTGTGGTGTATCGATTTACCGCCACCATGGATGATGCACTTTCATTTTTCACTACCACATTAAATTCTGGTCATAGAACCATTATTTTGGTTAAATAATATTTTATTATACATATTATACGTTATATAATGTTTTGGAACCAATATATAAACATGATGTCAAATAAAATGATATAAATTCATAAAGGTCTTAAAAACAACCTAAATAAATTAAATCATTTTCATTAACATTTTGTCTAATAAATCATACCCATACCATATAAAAATGATATATAAGACCAAATAAATTTATTTATGTTAATTAATAACATATAATTTCAATACTTTATAATCATTCTCATTGTACATGAACTTCCAAACATATAAACAAGTGAACTGATACTAAAAACAAAGAAAATAAATGCTTCTGAACAATGAAATTGAACTCTATAACTCGTCAAAAATACCATAAATGAAATTAATAAAACTATAATAAATAAAATAAATGTATAATAGTTTATGTATTTTTGAATTAATTAATTTTATTAGATTTTTCATTATATTAATGTGAATAAAGCATTCAAACATAAGGTAAGGGGAATTCTCGACCCCAACTCTCTCCCATTGGGTTTATACTCTTTCACTAAATTTTCATTATGGTTGTTCCATTAATGTTCCTTAAATATAATTTCATTATCTTTAAGTTTTCATTTCTAGAAATATATGTTTCCAATCTTATTTTATGACAAATACAAATATTTTTCCAAAATAACTCTTCTTTATAAAAACATAACTTTTACTTATCATGAGATTATTTATTCCTCACTCAGGATTTATGATTTTTATACCAATTATGTTTTTCAATATTTCTTTTAGGAACCCTAAAGTTTTTCCATGAATTTATTCTTTATTAAATTAAACCCATTAAATTTCATGGATTATTTTATGTCCAATATTGATATATGTTCTATGTTTCATTCATGATAATGTAAATGTTATGATGTGATGGGTGCAACCAGAATTATATAGTACTCCAATGAATTGGGTAATGTTATGTATCTTATGAGAAAAAGTTAAATATGCGTGGACATTATGTTATCTTTGTTTACAAATATTTTTGTTGGTTAACCACTAATACATGATGTTTCATATTTATGTATTTCCAAATTCCATGACATTATCTAATTCTTCATCTCATGATTATGATAATGATTCTTTTCTTATGTTATTATGATTATGATTATGATCACCCATGTTTCATGTCTCTTATTTATCCTCTTACTATAATTTTATCTCACCCCTTATTTTGATGTATATCCTCAAGTGAATACTTGTACTATGAATAACATGAGGGGAATTAAGAATCTAGAGAATAAAGAATTAAATAAATGTTCATGTTTTATTTTGTAAAAGTTATGTATGGTCCTAATTTTCCCAAGATACTAAACCATTGGATCCTAGTTGTGTAACATTTTATGTTGTTTATCTTTAAAATAATTTAATTATCATGTAAGAAAATTAGGGTCACTATAGTTGGTATCATAGCATGGTTTAGTTAATTTGGGATTTAGGATTAGAGAACTTTTGTAAAAACCCTTAGTATGAGACTAAGTATAAATAGGCACCCAATATGATTTATTTTAGAATAATTATAAACATAGCGATCCCATAAGAAAATCCTTTAGAATTAATTATAAAACAGAATAAATTATTTATTCAAGACTTGTTGACTTATGTTTTGTTCTAACGTTTTCTATTTTTGAAAATGGTGGGAACCAGGAGAAACCAGGCCAACAACCTGTGTGAGGGACAATGCAGTTATTTTCCGAACAATATCCCCAATTCCTTGGGAGGTGGTGTTCAAAATTTCAGGGTGATGCTTACCCATATGTCTCAGGATATGAACAATAATATGAATAATGTGGAATTTCTTCCTTTACATAAGAGGTATAAACTAGCTATCGAGTCTTTTATACAGAAACAACCACTGACATTTAGTGTAACTTCTTATCCATTATTCATGGAATAGTGGGTCAACTCTTTGGAGAAGATATTTTCTATGCTCCGTTGTTCTAAGAAGTAGAAGGTGAATCTGGACATTTATCATCTAGATGGAGAGGCTTTTTAAATGGTGGGAATTGATTAAAAATATCAAGATGAATAAAGAAATTGAAGAGATAGAGTGGGAAGACTTTAAGATAATTTTTCCTAACAAGTATTTCCCTCGAACTCTTCATACAAATATGGAGATAGAATTCATATAGATTCAGAAAAAGGAAGGTTAATCTGTCTCATGGATATGGTGATAAGAAATTAAGGATGGAGTTTAAAGCTGGGGGATATAATGAGAATGGTGGAAAGAAAACTCAACCCCTCACATGTCAAAAATGTGGGAAGAAACATCATGGAAACATCCTAAAAGGGAAGTGGAAATGATATATGTGTATGAGAGAATTCCACCATGCTCATTAATGTCGAAGGGAAATAAAAAATTTGGTCGATATGATGGTGGAAAGGAGAGAACCACCCATGGTTAAATTCTTCAACTATATGAAGTAAGGGCACTATGAAAGCTAGTGGACTAAACCTCAAGTCCTCAAGGTTAATTAGTGCCATCAACCACCAAATACAAAGGAGAAAGGGAAGGAATATTCCATCACTACCTTTGAGGTGGAGCCCAACAATTATGTGGTGATAGGTACACTAGTTATTCATTCACGAATAGTGAATTTACTATTTGATTATGTTTCTACACATTCTTTCATATCTTACAAGTTTAGTAAAACTATTCAAACACCAACTCAAAATATAGAGGTTGAGTTATCTATTAGAATATAAAATGAATAAATTATTACATACAAAGTATATAACTCCTTCCTGGTTAATTTTTTGTGGACTGAATCACCTAGATTATGTTATACTACTTCCTTTAGTGAAGTTTGATTCTATATTGGGCATGGAATGGTGATCTGTATATAAATCCAAAATCAACTATCCAAAAAGAGAGATCACTCTTCACATCTTGTGGCATCCACCAATTATATACAAGTGTAAGGAAAAGATAAATCTCCTTCATAATCATTATCTTAATTTTGGATATTATTGCCTTATAAGAAAGCATATCTAGCTCAAATTATTTAGATAAAGGATAAAATAATGCTCGAAGACATGCCCATCATGAGGGACTATACTGATGTTTTCCCTAATCAACTATCTGGTATTCCTCCTGACCAAGAGTTTGAGTTCTCAATTAAACTTATTCTTATATCTCTACCAATATCAAAGGAACCTTATAGTATATCCATCGTTGAGTTAGAGGAACTGAAGAAGTAATTGTAAGAGAATATGGAAAAGGTTTTTATACACCTGAGTGCTTCACCATGGGGTGCATTAGTCCTCATTTTCAATAAGAAAGATGGATCAATGTGCCTCTGTATTGAATATTGTGAGCTCAAAAAAATCAAGATAAAGAACAAGTATCCCCTTCCATTGATAGATGACTTGTTCTGTCAACTGAATGGGGCCGAGTATTTCTCAAATGTGGACCTTTAGTCCAGATATCACCAATTAAAGTTGAAAATGGAATATATTCCTAGTACTTACTTTTGAAAATTGTATGGAAAATATTATTTCATAGTGACTACTTTCAGACTCACTAATGCTTCAGTAATATCCATGGATTTAATGAATATAGTAATCATAGATTACCTTAAAAAAGGTATTGTGGTATATATCTATAATATACTAATATACTCCAAAAGAAAGGTGGAATATGGGGATAATCTGAATATTGTGATAAATATTTTGTGAAGGGAGAAACTTTATGTAAAGTAGAATAAATGTGAGTTCTGGATGGAGGAAGTATCATTCTTGGGGAATGTTATCACCATAAAAAGAAAATATATGGAAACATCTAAGATAAACGCAATTGAAGAGTGGCCTAGGGAAACATCTGTAATGTAGATCCATAGTTTCCTTTGTATAGATGGTTATTACCATTAATTTATGAATAAATTCCCACAATTTTGAATCCCACTAACCAACATAACTTGGAAAGGAGAAATGTTTTTCTGGACTAGGGAATGTGAAGATTGCTTCAAATTGTTAAGAGATAGTCTTATCACCATGTCAGTACTCACACTTCTGATAAGTAGGGAACTATTTGTTGTATACAGTGATGATTCAAATAATGGATTAGGTTGTGTACTGATTTAAAATGATAAATTTATATCCTATTCCTCAAGGTAGTTGAAAATTAATGAGCAAAACTATCTCACATATGATCTGGAGTTAGAAGTTGTGATCTTTGTGTAGAAAATCTAGTGTCATTTTCTCTATGTGGAGAAGTGTGAAATATATACTGATCATAAGATCCACAAATATATATTCGCACATAAGGATCATAATATGAATTAGTGAATATGGTTATAGCTCATCAAGGATTATAACTTCTCAATCTACTACCATCATGAAAAATGAATAAAGTAGTGTATCCTCTAAGTAGAAAGGATCCTGCAGTATTAAAAATGATGAGAATTGAGAAGATTCAATCTTCTTAGATTTTCAAAGGGTAGAAATGGGAATCATTAAGGAAGGAACATCACCAATTATTTCTCATATGATTTTTCAACCATCCCTCATGGAGAAAATAATGGATGCGCAAAGAAATGATGTGAAAATTCAGAGGAAGGTGGAAGCTATGAGAAAAGGGAAATCCTAAGAGTTAAAAATTGATGAGGAAGGAGTTGTAAGATTTGGGTAATGACTATGTGAACCATCTAATCCAGAGATAAATAAGGAAATTATGAATAACATGTATATATAAACCTTCTATTTTCACCTATGGAGCACTAATATGAATTGATATCTCTAAGAAAACTATTGGTGGGACAATATGAAGAATGAGATCACTTAATATACATCAAAGTTCCTTGAATGTAAAAAATTGAAGGATGAAATACAAAAGTCTAAGGGAATAATGAAACCATTACCCATACCAACATTGAAATAGGAAAATGTCACTATGTACTTTGTCACAAAACATCCAAAGACATCCAGAGGAAATAATGATATATGGGTTTTTTTGGATCATATCACAAATATAGATCACTTTATTGCAACTCAAGAGGACTTCTCACTAGAAAAAATTTCATGGATATACATCATAGATGTTGTAAGGAAACATGGAGTACCACTATCAATTATATATGATTGAGATCTGAGATTCACCTCTATGTTTTGGAAAATTCTCCAGAATTCTTGAAACATTGAGCTGAACTTCAGTATGGCTTATTATCCTCAAACTGATGTCCAATCTGAATGGAAAATTCAAACAGTGGAAGACAAGTTGAGAGCATGTCTTATGGACATAAAAGGAGGATAGGACCAACATCTTCCTCTGGCTGAGTTCTCTTACTATAACAGTTTCCAATCGATCATCCAAATGTCATTATATGAATCCCTTTAAGGTAAAAGATATAGAACACTAGCATGTTGGGATGAATTTTATGAACATAAGATGATAAGACCTGAAATGGTTGAAGAAATGGTGGAAGGGGTAAAAATAATTCAGCAACACATCAAGCCATCCCAAAGTCGACATTAGAGTTATAAGAATAATCATCAATGGGACCTTTATTTTAAGTCTGTAGACATCGTATTTCTCTATATATCTCCATGGAAGAGGATTATGAGATTTGGGAAGAAAGGAAAGTTGAGTCCCAGGTACATTGGTCCCTTCAAGATCCTTGATTGTGTTAGATTTGTGGCCTATCTACTAGCACTTCCAACTGCCATGTCTCAAGTAGATGATGTTTTCCTTGTATTCCTCTTGAGGAAGTACATATCAGATGCCTAACTTTTATAAAATCTATAGGTGGTACAGTTGTAAAATGATCTCTCTTATGAGGAGAATCCAATAAAGATCTTGGACCATAGAGATAAAGTTCTACACAACAAGACTACTCATCTGGACAAAGTATTATGGAGGAACCAAAGGTACAAAGAGGAAACATGGGAACAAGAGGGATCGATGAAAGAGAAATAACCTCACCTATTTTAAATATGGAATGTAAAATAAAATGTTTAGGGTGAAAGTTCATAAGAGGGGAATAATATAATGACCCAAATTTTTTTATCAATGGAAATTCCCATATTATAATTATTCCATATAGTATAAATCACATAAAATCACCTATAGGACAGAATATAAACTTTATAGATGAATAATTAATGGAATAAGAGTTATTTCTAGAAGATAAGGAACCTTTACCAATGTAATAGTAACTTGGACTTTGGAATAATAATGTGACCATTTGTAATAGTAATTTAGACAATATAATATTAACCTCATCTATGAAAGTATAAATAAAATTTATTTATCTTATCAATGATAATATGATCTAACTATATCATAATACAAGTAAATAAATATTTTAAAAATTCTTAATTAAGTGTTAATATTTTTATAAAACATAAATGATTACTTATAATTTTATAATTCATATAATGATTTAAAATGAAATTAATTTTCATTAAATAGATTCATAAACTAATATTTTGTTTTCTTATGACTATAATATAATGTTATGAGACCTCAATTTATTTTTCAATGTGTTATAAAATTAGTTATAATTTTGAAATCTATATTTTTTTAGTAAATGATAATTTAATTAAAAATTAAATTTATCATATTTAGAAAATTATTTCAATAAAATGGATTTCATTTTTAAATTCTATATGTCAAAAAATGGTTATAGTTATTTTTTAGGATTTTTATAAAATAATTTAATTTTTTGAGAATAGTAAAATATGGTAATTTATTATATATATACATTATATGCTAAATACACTATTCCTTAAGTCTTAACTGATGTAAGAACCATAATCTCAAAATCCCCTTAATTATTTTAATATATTTATTGATAATTTTCAAACTATTTATATTCTTGATCCAAAATAATAAACTAATTTATAAAATATTGAGAAAACACTCATCTCCTCCCCTATAAATACCATCTCTCACCACCTCTTCTCCTAACACATTTCATGTTTTCAAATTTGTCCAAATTCTACCCAATCATCTTCCCAATATCCTACCCATGTCTATTATCCCTTGTTATCTTCAAAATACCAAACCCTTTTCCCTAAGGAGTTTCTCAAGAAGGAGAAAATCAAGAGGTAAAATCCTCTTTATTTTACTTTTAATTTATTTTCAATTTCATTTATTTTCTTATCCTCTCCTAACATAAACTTAACCAAGTGTAATGATAACTACACTATAATTTATATACATTAATTTTATTATGTTAATGTAATAATTCATCTTCTAATCTCTTCCCATTCCATTTTATTCAAAAATTGAAAATATCGTTCGTGGTGTGTCGATTTACCGCCGTCGTGGATGATGCACTTTCATTTTTCACTACAACCTTCAATTATGGTCATAAAACCATTATTATGGTTAAAAAAGAATTTATTTTAAATATTATAAGTTATATAATGTTCTAGAACAAATATATAATCATGATGTTAAATAAAATGATATAAGCTCATAATGGTCGTAAAAACCCCCCAAATAAATTAAATCATTTTCATTAACATTATATCTAATAAATCATCCTAATTCCATATAGAAATGATATATAAGACCAGTTAAAATTATTTACTCTCATTAATAACATATAATTTCTATATTGGATAATCATTCTCATTGTACATGAACTTCCATACTTATAAACAAGTGAACCGGTCATGAAAGCCAAGAAAACAAATGCTCTTGAATGATGAAATTGAACTCTATAACTCATAAAAGAGTCCATAAATAATCTTAATAAAACTATAATAAATCAAAGACATGTATAATAGGTTTTATATTTTTTAATTAATTAATTTGATTTGATTATAATGGATATTAAATTAAATAAATCATTCTAGTATAAGGAAAGGGGAATTCTCAAACTCAAATCTCTTCCTTTGGGTTTTACCTCTTTCAATCCATTTTCAGTATGGATGTTCTATTAATTTTCTTTAAATATAATTTATTTATACTTCCCTTTTATTTTATTTATATACATGTTTCCAATCTGATTTTATGAAAAATGAAAAGTTTTTTCCAAAATAACTCTTCTTTCTAAAAACACCACTTTTACTTCTTATGAGATTGTTTATTCCTCACTAAATATTGATGATTATTATACCAATTAAGTTATAACATATTTCTGTTGGGAACCCCAAATATTTTCCATGAATGTATTCTTTATTCAATGAAACTCATTCCTTTCCATGGGTTATTTTATATCCAAGATTGATATACAATCTATGTGCCATGCATGATAATGTAAATCTTATGATGTGATAGATGTTCCCAGGATTATATAGCGATCTAATGAATTAGGTAATGTGATGTATCTCATGATAAAAGCTAAAATATGTGTGGACATTATTATATCTTTGTTCACAACTATGTTAGGTGGTTAACCACTAAGACATGATGTTTCTTTTTTATGCATTTCCATATTCCATGACTTTATCTAATGCTTTATCTCATGATTATGATGATGATACTTTTCCTATGTTATGATAATTATGATTAATCTCACACATTTTTCATGTTTATTATTCATACTATTATTGGGATTTTATCTCACTCCTTCTTTTGATGTATATCCTCTGGTGAATCCTTGTACTAAGGAGAACATGAGGGCTACTAATAAGCTATAAAAGAAGTAATTAAATAAATGTTCCTGTTTTATTATGTAAAAGTTATATATGGCCCTAATTTTACCAAGATGCAAAACCATTTTATCCTATTTGTGTAACCTTATATGTTTTTTATATTTAAAATTATGTAATAATCATATATGAAAAGTAGGATCGTTATAGTCATCATCTTTTCCCTTGATTTATTTCAAATACATAAGACTTGGAGAATTATTTCTCTCTATTAATATTACATGATATTTTATACTCATATAATGATAATTTTTGGGATACTAGTTCTATTTAAAGGATAATATTTAACCCATCAAATCAATAGTAATTTTTACTCTTTCAATTACTTACATAGTTTGTAGCATGCCTTACTGACCTAGAAAAGTTATATTCATACTTAGAAACATTTTCCTATTCCTTTTTTCTTAGACTCAAGAATTTTATTTCCATATCTACTCGTTATTCATGAGGAAAATATTTCTACAAGAAAAGTTATTTAAAATCCTTTCTTTAATTCTCCCTATTTCCTGTTCTTCCTTAGTGTTTTGAATCAATGGTAACTATTAATCTGCATCCCTTAAGAGATGATAAATTTTCATGATAACCTTCACCCATTAATTACTTCCCAAAGTGAGAAATATTTTCTCTAAGTAACTTATATATTGCTACAAAAAAATGTATGTTTTGTCCCATTAAACAATGGATTTTACTGATGCATGAAGCAGTCTAACATTATTACACCCTATTTTGGATCAGTAATATACTCCATATAGGAAATATTATTGGTCATAATCTGAGTTATCTACCCCAAAATAGTTATAATTTGTTTAGCTCAAGTCGTAGCACCAACTCTATATTCATTATTTTGTTCAATAGAGAAATCCCTACATGGATTATTTGTATTGATATGATTTTCATTCCTTCTACTTAGTGTCATTTATAAAAAATGTAACACACTAGATTAGATCATAACATTATCAATCATAATATATAATTTCAATACTAGTTAAACACTTAAAATAAATTGAAAATTTATTTAAAGATAATCTAAAATCATAATATTGGTTTCTTTGGGAATACTCTCAAGGTTCATCATGGGGTTAAGTTCCCTAATCTATGTTTTTTTAAATCTTGATCCCGAGGTTTCTACTAAACTTTCCTCTGATACCAATAGTAAAGACCCTCACTCTAGTTTCTTAGAGTCAGTGGTTACTTTATTACATTAGTAATAAATAAAAGAAATCACATCCCAATGGGATGAATAGTTTAGTAGTATTCGTAAACTAGATACATACTTGAATCCCACATTACATTTGAAAACATAAAATACAATATAGTATTTTATTTGGGAACATTTTTATTACCCCTATCACATACTTTTATATCAATCATAAAACATTTATTTTCATCTTAGATAAAGGAAACATAAGAAAGGGGTGATCTCATATGCTCATTAAGGTAATCCATATAGTGGAAACTAAATAAGTCATGAATAATATTGCAAGAATAAATTATGATCAAATAATTTCATATAAATAATCACACGACTTTGAAACTTATCCATGGATATAAAAACTATTTAAATAAAATCATAGAAAATAATAACTAATTTCATAATGATGGAATGAATAATTTCAAAAATATGAAACTTATCATCAAGTCTTTGTGCCAAGACATCTAAAAATATCGTTAAGGTCTCATGCCAAGACATCTACATAAATGGGTAAGGCCGCGTCCAAATACCCAATCTAGTTTATCTCATAAGACCTACCAATGCATCAAGGGTCTTTGTACTTCCAAGACCCACCTATCACTTAATAATTCCAATTCATTCATCATATGAATAATCAATTCAACTTAATCAATGTCCATTTAAAATCAATATATATCTCTATATGAAGAACTAGCATAGAGGATATCAATACTTTCCCTGGTCAATATGATCATAAACCATACATATAAATATTGTTTATATTATCATGATATTATAACCTTAGTGGAGAATAATATTCAACAAAGGATATTCACATAGATGGAAATAATTTCAAAAGATCACTGGAAATTTTCTTGAGTAAAATACACATTTTCACTATGAAAACACATATTTAAAATATAATAATTTAAAAAAAATATTATTTTAAACATTTTATTTTAAAAGGAACTAGTAAAATTGTAAATTATTCTTCAAATAAATTAATGATCATGATGGAAGGAAATTTAGTTCATTCCATATAAGCTAAAAACCATTCATTTCACGCTTTTTAAAAAAGGTCAAAAGTACTTCATTTAGAAAACAAAAAAATATTCCTTTTATAAAAAAAATAAAAAATTAAAAAATGGTTTAAAATTTCCTTGAATAAATTATTTTTTAATTTTTAAAATATCCCATTATAAATTTGATAGAAAATATGGTCATGGAATGGAAATATTCCTGACTGAGTATAAAAACAAGGTTGGTTTTCCTTAAAAAGATTATTTTAGGATATGGAATGATTAAAGAGAGTAAAATGGAAGAAAGAATTGTAATTTATAGAAATAAACGTAGTATAATAAAATATATTGTATTTAATATAGAAATCTCAAATAATTTCCCTAATGAATACTTAAACATAATCAATCCCAAATAATGATGAGATTGTGAAATAAGCCCTTACCTCATGTTTGAATTCCTTCATATGTGTATAAACCTATAATAAATATAAATTTATTATAAATATATTCTAGAACCATATTCATTTATATCATACCATATATGATTTACTTATAATCTTTTATCACCCTTTTATTAACAATTTTTTTTAAATCACTGTTTTAGTTATTAACTACTTTTTTCAAGTATATTTTGGTTTGGTAGTTTTGGTTCTTTTAATTTTATCTTGGTTCCATAATATATAGAATGTTAACCAAGATATAAATATCATATATATTCATTATATGTATATTCATAGAAATTCATAAAATATACAGATAGAAAAATGAATTATATCATTTATGGAGATGGTAGATCGTACTTACGCATGAATGTTATTTTCAATTTTTAATGGAAGGAAAAAAATATGAATAATAATTAACCTTTAAAAAATCATTATTATATCATATAAATCATATATATTCATTAAATATATCCTTATTACCATCCATATAAAACAGAAATGAAAAAATAGATCATATCACTTTGTAAAGGTGGTAGTCCACATGTACGCACGAGTGACGGTGTCATTTTAAATAAGATTGGAAGGTAAGAAGGAAGATGTGATATTATAATTCAAAAATTATAATCATTTACTAATTATCATATATAAACATTAAACCCATCATAATAATCTTCTATGAAATATGGTGGTGGAAAATAAAATATATTATTATGTAGATACGGTAATCCATACGTACACAGGAGTGATACTTTCACTTATTATTTGATGGAAAAGTGGGTGGATAATGGTGGATTTATAAATAATTTTTTTAAATTTTAATTCTTTGTAATATATTGAGATATATTTTTGGATCTAGGAACTAATAAAACCTACGATTCTGAGGCCCGATGAGTGAGGAATTAATTTTATAAAAATATTAAATATATTTTATATCACGTCACACAATCTTTCAGAAATAATGTAATATATCCTAACCAGAGTCTCAGATTAGAAATATAAGACCACGGTTGAATCTGGATTTTGGGTTTTACCATTGGTGTGACTTAAGTTTGGTCGGCAATGAATGTTTGGATGATGTATTCATTGGCAGGTATGTTAAGTGAATTAATTAATTTATTCATTTAATTCATTAATTTAATACTCGTAACCAAATTTATTCTATAAGTATCCTACTATAGTGAATCTATATGGTTATCTATATAAAATTGGGATAATTTAGAGGAGTTTCAACTATTCTACATTGGCGGGTCGAGATCATACGGTGACTGGCGATTGGATTGAGATGGATTGACATGCAGTAATCCTAGCAGATCTCCCTCATCATTGGAGATCACATTATCCCCCAATAAATAATCCAATATCAAGGTAGGTATTGTAAATTATGGTTTCTACCCTTTGTTAAAAGTTTTATCATGATCAAATCTGTTATTAATTAATCTATGTTTAAATTAATCCTTTGCATGAGCTCGTGTACTAAATTAAGTTGTTTGTTCAATTTATTCTCTATTATTCCATGAAATCACCCCTTCTGATCCTATATTATTTGACTATTGAACAAGAATGCTTGTCCAAAAATGTTCACCTTTTTTATTATGTATTTCTCCCTCCCATTCTTTTTATTATTCATCATTGGACCATGGGGTCACGATTCCACTATTGTTGGGAGGGTCTGAGCGGGATCAGACCCCTAGATTCATGGTGGATGTTTGAAATGAACCAGATCAAAATTTTGAGGTTTAATCAAATGGGAATGCAAGTAGCAGTGATGGATTCATGGATCTAGGGTCTGAAGTGGAGAAGGTAATGACACAGGAGATATGTGAGGTGTGTGATGGCTTCGATAGGATGACAAGATTCTGATTTCTGGCCATCGAAGGGCTAGAATTTATGTCCATAGGAGTTTTACACTAATTTTGGGTGTTCAAATAGTAGTAATCATGGTCCCAAGGCTAGATATGGAAACTATATGAGGTTTTCTATGGATTCTGTGAAATAACTGACTACACACCATATAGTCTGAAGAACAAGTGTCATATAGAACCCTAGCCATGGTGGATAGGGTTTCTGAGTGAGTCAAATATCACACACCTTGTGGGAGCTCCACATGTTGTGTAACTTGGTGCTGGCGGCTCGGTGTGTACTTTGTGAGTATACAGACTCAGACATGACCAGGCACACACCATGTATTGGCACATGGCTAGCATACATAAGCATGAACAAAATCACCTGGGAACGCCCCATGTGTCCATGACATGTCGTGTAGTACCCTTACACACCCTTTAGTACTACATGGATAGTGAGTTATGTATTGGTGAGGAAACATCCAGAAAGAGGAATGAGGACACACACTGTATGGATCCCTTACATTTTGTGTACTTCCTTTTTGAGGAAACTTCAACATATCATATTTTCTATGTTTTGACATGGGTTTTGACTCATGAGCAAGCTATACTAAGTGGTTTTCCTTGTAGAATTTTATGTTATATTTCATAGTGTATTTTGAGATATGATGCAATATGTTTTTTGAATGATTCTTCTTTCGGCAGTTCTTGATGATGTAAGTGATCGGGAAAGATCATCATAGGGAGTTTTTGGTTAGAAAACCCCTATACTACTCATACTGGTTTGAGTGGAAACCTTTTATTATATCAGGTCATGGGTCCTCTACCTATTTAGTGGAATACTCCTATTGTATTAGGACATGGGTCCTCTACCTATTGAGTGTAACCCACCTTTTGTATTTGGGCATGGGTCCTATGCCTACTTAGTATAACCCTCCTATTATATTAGGTCATGGGTGCTCTACCTATTGAGTGGCACCCTCCTTTCATATCAGGGAATGGTTCCTCTACCTACTGAGTGGAATCCACCTATTATATCAGGGAATGGGTCCTCTAACTTTTAAGTGTCACCCTCCTATTTTATCAAAGAACAGGTCCTCTACCTATTGAGTGGCACCTTCCTCTTGTATATGGGCATTGGTCTTATACCTATCGAGTGTCTCCCCTTTATCATATCAGGTCATGGGACTTCAACCTACTGAGTGGAACCACCCTGTTCTATCAAGTCATGTGTCCTCTGCCAGATAAGTATCATCCACCTATTTTATCAGGGCATGGGTACTCTACTTATAGATTATGCCTCATCAGGATATGGAGTAGTGGAAAAGTGAAGGCCCTCCTCATGTCTTCTTCAGATAGACATGTGATATGTTGAGAATCAATGATTTACCTTTTGGAACTATTGGTAAACTCATCATCATGGGATGGGCTATGAGATGGGGAATCCCTTTCTCTCTTGTCTAGTTTCTTTTTTGAGCATATATCTTTGTTGTTGGGTTTTATTTCCCTCTTTATTGGGTTTATATAACCACTTATATCATGTAACCTATTTATCACCCTCCAGTTTTAGGGTTGTCCTACTGGGTATGTATATACACACCCCTGCATGGGATTTACCCACATATTTCATGTATTATGCGGATGACGGACAAGTCAGCAGTGATTTTACAGAATCATAGTGATTTCAGAGTTCATTTTACCACGTATGATGGTCAAGGATTAGATATATGGATATAGGATCTCACAAAAATTATTTTCTATATATTTTTAGGATTTTAAATATATTCTCATTGGTAAAGTATTTTACCCCCTTTACTTTTTGGATTTCACTATCACACTCTTTTGTATTCTATATAGGTTATTTAATGCATGGTTTTTAATCTAGATTTCAATGTATTTTATTACTATTCCTCTTCACTTCTGTATAAAGATGGTTGGGTGTGTACTTACAGGTACATTAAGACAAGTTTTTCCATTTTAGTTATTCCTTTTGGTGCTCGCCACCCCCCACTGGCCTATAGAGGTAGGGATTAGCGTAGTTGTAGATAGGCATGTTTCTATATAAGAAAGCCCTGCTGTGTTGGGTCTTGATAGATTATTATTAGAGGTGGTTTGACCTTAGGATGGTGATTTTATTTTTTCCCCTTCTGAGGTTTGGTTGGGAAACATAGGTTAGTAGTTTGAAAGTGTCTTGAGTGTGGATTTTAGGCTTGGGAACCCAGTATTGGTGCAGTAGTCGATGTATAATTTCTCCAAGACTCTGAATAGATACTTATTAACTCAACATATTTATGCATTGGTTATATGGGACTTTAGTATGTGAATCATATTGGATTGAGACTTTTGACTGTCCTTATTGAGTCATCTCCCCATATATATATGCTCGTTTGACTATGGTGTGCTTTGATTAAATTTTCAGAATGCTTCCACAAAGACAGCCATCCATGTTACCGATTCAGGATCATGACTACGATATGATGGGTGATTATGCCTCAGTTTAGGGTCCATCTCATATGATCTTTCCTTCAAGAAGGAGGGTAGTATCACCTATACCTATTGAACAGAAGATTATACCATCCAAGTAGGATGAGGATGCATTCAATCTTAGTGCACTCTATGATTTCCAGTGCTAGAGTCCGATGAGGTTCCATGATGATCCAAATCCTCAGGAAGAAGTGGATTTTATTGAGTCACTGATCTGATTTTTCCATCTTTTATAGACCTCTACTAATCATATGGTTGAACTTGGAGACATCCTTTTCCACAGAGTATATGGGAACTGGTGGAGCCTAGTCACATAGACAAATGATTAGTTTATAGTCTCATGGTATGACTTCTAACAGTTGTTTTCTGAGAATTATTACCCCTTTTATTGAACATAGTTTGAATTTAGAATCTATTAGAGCTGCAGTAGGGAGGGATGATAGTTTCTGAGTATGCTTCAAGGTTCACTAACCTTACATGGTACTCCCTTTACATGATTCGAGATAGTTATCTTTGGGAATTGAAATTCAAGTTGGGTCTCTATAGGGACATCCGTGACAATGTTGTACCCCTATGAATTCCCACATATGATGGAGTTCTAGAGTCGGTACTAGTGATGTAGATATTCCTATCTAAGGGATTCCATGTAGATAGAGATGGAATTGGGCATCATAGGGCTGATTTTTCTATAGTAATTTATAGAAACCATCCAGTAAGGTCTTAATGTAGGATATATTCTCATGAAAAGACTCAAGCATGTGGATATGAAGCATAGAGACTGTGAAAATGACTGATAAATCCTGGAGTGGGGTGATTATATACATGTTATGGGTTAGGTCACATGGAATGTTATTGCCTAACCCAATGTGATGATGAGGGTAGAAAGGTAGTGTATGGACCGTTATAGTCGAGGAAGCGCCATAATCATGCTTCTACCATACATGGCTAAGGAGACCTATAGGGAGGAAGGTCTAGAAAAGCATTGGGTGGAGCTCCCATAGGAGGATTTTTTGGTGGTGGATATTGTTATGAGATCCTTCCACCACCACCACCAGGAGGCCTACACTAGCCTCAGGGAGCTAGGGATCATGTCCACAAGCAGTTACAAACTATAGAGGCATATGAGCCATCAGACCATGAGATGATTAGAGGTATGATCTATATTTATTATATTATTTCTTCAGTTTTAGTATTCACATGTGTGATTAATTATTTAATATCCTTAATTTTGGTGTGAGAGATGGATATCATAGTAAAGACTTTATCCTAGAAGCTTTTCCTTGATATTCCTATAGGTAACTCTTCCTCAATATCATTTATCTGATGATAGTGCTAACTATCACTTGGAGGTGAGAGATTATCATGGGACTATTGGTACTCACAATCATACCTTATGATTTAATCTTTGGTATGGACTGGTTATCAATAGTATGAGCCTATATTGATTGTCACTACAGATGAGATGGATTCATTTAGATAGATGGTATGATATTCTCCTTTAGGGGTGAGAGATATCTCATGGATGAGTGATTGGGTATTTTGAGTAGGAAGATGAATACCATCATCCATTAGTTAGTGATTTTATCCCTTGGTGTAGTGGGCTCTTTGGGCATCTGCATTCATCTATTCATAGAGGATTATATGGATGGGTTCTTTGAGGATGTTATGGGACTACCTTTTAGGTAATAGAAGGATTTTTTTCATCACCTTGCACCTCGGGACCACTCTAATATCTTCTATGGCATATCAGATGGAATCTAACAAGCTCCAAGAGTTGAGGTTGAATATAGAGGGCCTTATAGAGTAAGGTTTTATCAGAACCAGTGTGTCCCCCTTGATAGCTTCGGTTTTATTTATGAAAAAGTAGGATAAGATATTACATCTTTGTGTTGATTATCATCACCTAAACCATACTGTGATAAATAACATGTACCTCTTTCTGAGGATTAACGAACAATTTGACTGGTTGTGATGGATGATATGGTTCACAAAGATTGATATGAGGTCCTACTAATACCAGTTTACAGTCTTCAAGGTTGATATTCTAAATATGAAATTATGATGTTGCTATGGATGCTATGATTTCCTATTTTTTCATTTCAATGTGATGAATTCCCCCCTTTTATGTATTTAATTAACAATATTTTTCTATCCATACTTGGACTAGTTTTTTTGTCTTCACTAACAATATACTCATCTACTCTACATCAAAGTAGGAGAATTCATAGAACATAAGGATAGTCCTAGACTTTCTTTGGGAAAACCAAATTTATGGTAAGCTCTTGAAGTGAAAGTTCTAGATCCATGAGGATCACTTTTTAGGACGTGTCATATTTGATCATTTATTAGTTATAGACCCGGTGAAGATTGATTTAGTGATTTCTTGGGAGACACCCAAGAGTATGTCAAAGGTGTGGAGTTTTGTTGTCTTAGTGGGAAACTATAGAAGGTTTGTGGAATATTCTCTAGTATTTCATTCCATTTGACCACCCTAACATTGAAAGGGTGTCCATTTACCTAGATTAAGTAGTTTATGAGATCCTTTGAGGAGTTGAGTTTTTGGATGATGAGTGATCTTATTTTGAGACTACCAGAGGAGGGCATAGAGTATGTTGTGTATTTCTATGCCTTTGGAGCTAGGATTGGTTGTGTGTTGATGCAGAGGAAGGTGATAATCACATATGGGTCAAAGAAGTTGATACCCCATGAGTAGAACTATGTGACTCATGACATTGAGTGGGAAGTTCTAGACTTCTCTCTAAGGATGTGGGGGTACTATATTTTGGGAGAGCTTTTTTTGTTTACTAAAACTATCAGAGTCTTAGGTATGTATTCACGTAGAGAGATATGAACCTAAGACAGAGGCTCTGGTTGGATTTCCTATAATATTATTAATTTGAGATAGTATACACTCCTAGTAAGGGAAACATCTTGGAGGATTCCCTTAGTAGGAAGTTTCATTCTCTCCTGGTAGAGGAGGCATCTCAGTAGTTGGCTTCATTGCAGCAGACCCTAGTAGAGGAGGAGGGTGCAACTTATCTCTAGTCAATGGTGTTGAATCCTTTGCTTATCTAGCATGTGAGGGAGTCTTGGTTAGGATACATAAACTATGAGGTCCTCCATTACCATATATCCTCAATAGAGTTACCCGATAAATTCTTTGAATAAGGGAATCACATCATCCTTTTCTTGGGATAGATGATGATTCCAATCGTGATGCTAGATGAGGTAATGAGGGAGTTTCAAACTTCTCTTTTGGATTTATTTCCCAATTTAGGGAAGATTTATAGGGACTTTAAATAGTAGTTTTGATGGGCTTTCATGAGGTGAACTATTTCCAAGTTCATATCTCAGTGCCTCACATGTCAGTGGGTGAAGGATTAGCACCAGGTTCTGCCAGGTTTGTTGTATCCTTTTAAGACCTTAGAGTGGAAATGGGACAACATATTCACGTACTTTTTGACAAGGATTTCATAGGCAAGGAGATTTAAAAATGTCATTTGGGTGATAGTTGACCGACTTATGAAGTCGGAACACTTCCTTAGTATTAGGGAGAAACGTTTAGTGAAGAGTTTAGGACAGTTGTATATGTGGGAGATTATCCTTCTTCATGGTGTTCCACTAACAATTGTCTCTGGACATTATGTGAGGTTTATATCATAGTTTTAGAGAGGCCTACAGGAGGCATTTGGGACCCAAATGGGGATGAGTATAGCTTTTCACCCCTTTAACATATGGGCAAACTAAGCACTCTATCTAGGTTTATATAATGACCAAAACTTTTATAAATCAAATTCCCTTTTTGGTTCAATGAAATGTATTATTATGTGTTATAGTTATAGAAAACATGTGAAATTATTTGGTTTTATTATATCATATCATATTTAAAAGGATATTAAGCACCATAACCATTGATAATATAGTTGTTTAATAGTGATAATATGATTAGTATAAATATAGTATTTTAATAAATACAATTGACACAAACAAAGGAAGTGATGGCCTCAACCAGAAGGATCATACCCTACGAAGACCATTTATCAGAGATTCTAAGGGAGATAGCATCACTGGGATTTTACCTTGACTAATCCCAATTTGAGATCCAATAACTTAACAACAATCAAAATATTTTATAGGAGAAGTTCAAGCTCATCGAGATCATGGCCCAAACCATATACGCTGAACCACCCCATGAAAGTATCACTATTGTGCACCTTAATATTAGGGTTTTTTATAGTTTATTAATGGTATATGTGTCAAGACCCTAACAATATCAATATTTATATTTTATTTTCAATATAATAATGGTCATATTTACTTATTATTGTTACTTTATAAATGATTTATATTTTGATACAATAAAATAAAAATTTTATTTTTGGGTAATATTAAATTTCAATTAAGACATTTTTTTTGACGAATTAATGGATTTTTAAAATAATTAATATTTTAATAAAATATTTTTATTAAATAATATATTTTAAATATAAATTATTTTATATTTTTTATGAAGTAAAATGTAATTTGTATAAGGGTTTAAAAACTATTATTCTCAAAAAAACAAGCATTTCTCATTAAATATCAATTCTATCATAAAATTGAACATTCAAATATTTAGAAAATTATTTGGTCAAAATAAATATTATTGTTTGAATCATAACATAGAAATTACCCAATATGGAATTTTTCATAATTTTTTGAGAAAGCCGAATTTTCAGGTACAAATTCAAGGCGGTATAAATATACGGTGTATATTATGACATCATAATGACACAAAAATGATGTAATAAATAATTTAAATGGTAACCATGATCAAATATATTCGTGTATCCTTTAAAATAATGTGATTTTATGGTTATTTTATTATTTTTTAAATTCTTTATGAATCCTTGATAACCTATATTATATTTCAATGTTTTAAAATCATTTCTTTAAGGACATGACTCACTTCCACATCAGCAAGGATAATATTTTAATAATTTTGGACCTTGGTGTTATAAAATAATTAACAACTCCACTATTTGGTAGAAACCATTGGAAAACCCGTGGTAAGGTTTGTGGTTTTGGTACTTTTATTATAGATTCCAAAACCTAAGTTTGATAAGTAATAAAGAATTCACAGATCATTTCTTATATAAACCTAACCAAGCATCAATTTCTCTTCACTAAAATATCATATAGCACTTAATTACTCTTAACTAACCTCTTTATATCCCTCCCAAGGTTCCCTAAATCTCTTAAGGATCTCTGACCAAGCATTTGTAATCACCCTCTTAAGGTAAGGGATCATCTCCTTCTCCTCTTTATTCAAGTATCTTCATTATCTTATGTATTTTATCTCTAATTCCTATAATATGGATACATTATTACATATCCCCATTACTTTAAATTTTATTTCTAAATGATGATATATCAATTTCATTCTCATTAATCCCATCCATGAACATTTGTACACCCTTGTTATGTTGTCAAAATGTCACCTCGATTTTTTCACTCCAAACAAATGTGTAGTGAATACCCATACTAATTCCCTATCAAGGGTGTTCAACTTTATGCAATTATACATATTTAATTTTGTAATTACATGTATTAATTACAAACTAATTTATTGTGTAATAAAATATTTTGATAAATTAATTCAGGTTTTATGATCTATGTGGAACACTTATGCATGTTAATGAAATAAAAGTGATGAGTGCACCTGGAATTATATAGTACTCCAATTCATTGAGTAGTGTTTTAGTCTCATGAGACCTCATGAAAGGGATTATGAAGTGAACCTAATCTATCATGGTCATTTTTTCATCATTATTTCTTGTCATTTATCCTTGAAATATGTTTATGATTCCATGTTTCAAGTTATTGTCACTTTTCCCATGTTTCCTTTATGATTGTCATGTTATATCACGCCTCATTGTTCATGTTTAGAATTATAACTCATTTTATGCCTAATTTTTATGCCTATTATCTAACATTTATTGATATATTCTTGTTTTTTCATGTTTATTCCCCTAATGGGCTTCATAGCTCACCCTTTTCTTATTTATGTCCTTAGGTTATTCCATGAATTTTTAAGTACAGTGGAATAATATGAGCATGTCAAGTAAGTTTTCAATAAAGTTAGTGTATCCAATGTTTTAAGTTGTTATGTAATGTACTTAATTACCAATTAAACTATCATTATTGATCATCGGGGTTTCATTATGTGTAATCTTATATAATAAATCATTAATTAATTTTAAATTAAGAGCATGGTTTTTATTGTTGGAATCAAAGGAAAATTTTAGTTATTTTTTGGGATTAGGATTGGAAAACTATAGAGAAAGTCTTGGGGATAAGTATAAACATGCGAATACATTCTTAAATTTTGGTAAAGTATATATTAAGTTGTTTAAAAGAAAATACATCCCTATCTAGATACTATAAGTGGATGTGTCTCTAGAAAAGATGTACATAGGGATAAAATCTAAAAGTACTGCATTGAGCTAGACTAGGTCGAGAACTGGTGCACAAGATCGGCCCCTACTGCACTCCTGGTTTGACACTCTTGGGGAATACTCTTTTTTAACATCAAAATATCATTACAAACCATTATTAAGGGAACAAAAAATTAAAAATATATTATATGTTATGAAATATATCATGGATAATATAGATTAAAGACTATAAATTCATAAGTTAAGGAAATAAATTCCATTTATAAGTTACCCCTTTAATTTAATTGTATTCCAATTTATGTGTTTAATATTTAAAAAATAATCATCCATTATTTTCTCTTTATTTTATCCAATGTCCATAAATAAGAGGAATAAGGTGAACAACTAATTTTAAGAGAAATGTGATGTCTTCCCAAACAAGACACCCAACCCAAAGGGAGAACTAATAGTAAAATTTTCCATGATACTCTCTCCGATGAATAATGTTTTTAATAGAAACCTAGATCCAAAGTATTTCCCAAATCCCCCTAATAAAGAACAATATTTAATTTATTCCTTTATGTGAAAAGGCCTCATACTTTGAAAGGATCATTTTATCCCTTAATCATGGAATAATGGATCAAATCTATTGAGAGGATTATCTCTATCCATCAATGTTTTAAGAAAGATACATTTATACTTGATTTTTATCATATATAGGGAGTATTATTTCAATGGTGTACATTGATCAACAATACAAATCACGTGGATGATATTGAAGTGATATGTGGAATGAATTTCGAAAAAAAAATCGACAAATATTTTCCTCACACTCCCCAAGATAAAATGGAAAGGTATTTCCTTTACAACAAGAAAAAATACAATGAATCTATCAGTAATTGTGAGGAAAAATTCATAAGAATTTCACAATATTCCTCTATCTTCATTTTTACCCATGAATGCAAGGTTAACTGCTACTTTGGGGGGCTAAAACCTAGCTTATGAAAAGACCTTATGATCTGAGACTTTGATAGCTATAAGGAAATTTTCTGATGTTCCCTAAGATCATAAAATCTAAAGGGTATCATGGTAATAAGATGTGAAGAGTGGAGTTTTATTATTTCTATAAGAGGGGTAAATATAATTGTTCTAATAAATTTTTACATCCAACTTGTCAAAAGTGCGGAAAGAAGCACCTCATAAGTTGCCTAAGGGGGTGAGGAAATGCATTAGATGTGGGAAGGGCACCTAGATAGTGATTGTCTACACAAGAAAACCCTTAATTAAATAGAGGAAGGGAATGCTTTGGTCAACCATCAATTCATTTTTCATTGTTTCATTTACCAGTAATAACTACACTTTGAAAACCAATTCACTAAGCCAAGGGTTTTCAGAGACAACTAACAAACTCCAAGGTAGCAAGGGTGAGTTTATATCATCAAAATCTTCGACATGGATCATAACAATGAAGTGGTTATAGGTATGCTAGTTATTCATTAAATAATAATTAATGTGATTTTTTATTTTGGTTCTACGCATTCCTTCATATCATGTAAGTTTAGTATAACTATTCAAGAACCACGACAAGGCATGGAAGTAGAGATATCAGTGAAAATAGAAAATGGTAAAATTATAGAATCCCAAGTATATAAATCCTCCCCTATAAAAATTTTTAGGATTAAATTCTCAAGGAACCTTGTGATACTCCCTTTATTGGAATTTTATGAAATTATAGGAATTGATTGGATTTCTGTATATAGATCCCACATAAATTGATGTGAGAGGTCAATCACTCTCTGTATCACGAATTTTCCTCTGATTATACAAAAAATACAGGAGAAGGATGAATATTCTTTAGAAACAAAATCCCAAGAATGGATATTAATTCTTTATGAGAAATTATATCTAGATCAAATGATATAGTCTGAGGAAAAGATAATCCTTGAATACATTACCATTGTGAGGTAATACACTTAAGGGTTTCCCAAAAAAATCCTAATCTTTCTGTTGATTGAGATATTGAATTTTTAATCAATCTTATATATGGGGAATTGACATTATCCAAGACTCTTTTTAGAATGGATGTTGAGGAGCTAAAGAAACAACTACAGTAAAATTTGGATAAAGGGTTTATATGCCTATGTTGTTCACCATGGGGTGCACCAGTCCTCTTCATTGAGAAGAAGAACGGTTCAATGCATCTTTACAATAATTATCATGAGCTAAACAAGATCATGATAACAAAAAATTATCATATTCCATTGATTTATAACTTGTTTGATCATCTATTTAGAGACCAATACATCTCCAAGGTGGAATTAGATTAGGGTATTACCATTTAAGGGTGAAAATGGAGGATATCCCCAAGACAGTTTTCCAAACAAGGTACGTGAACTATAAGTTTATAGTAATGTCATTTAGACTCACTAATACTTAGTAAATATTCTTGTAATTGATTAATAGAGTCTTTATATATTACCTAAACATATTTGTGGTAGTTTTTATATATGATATTCTAATATACTCCAAAATAAAGGAGGGGAATGAAGAGTATCTAAGCACTATGATAAAAACCTTGTAAACGGATAATATTTATGAAAAGTATAGAAAATGTGAGTTATGGTTGAATTAAGTCTCATTATTGAAGGATATTATCACAATAAATGGTACGTTTATGGATCCTTCAATGATAGAAGTAATGGAAGGATGGACACGTCCATCATCTGTGATAAAAATCCATAATTTCCTTGGATTGGTTGGGTACTATCATGAATTTGTGATAAATTTCTCATGATTTTCATACCAACTATAACTTGGAAGGGATTGAAGTTTGTTTTAAATAATGAATGTGAATATATCTTTAAGGAGTTAAAAAATAGGACTATCATTGCACTTGTACTTACACTAACCACAGGTGGAGAACTTCTCATGGTGTACAACGATGCTTCAAAGAAGGGCTAGGTTTGTGTGTTAATGAATAATTGCAAAGTTATATCCTATACCTCAAGGAAATTACTACCCAACACATTATTTGGATTTGGATGAAATGGTATTTTCTTTTAAAATGTAAAAAATATATATCTTTGGGTTGAAGTGTGAAATATATATGGATCACAAGAGCCTCATATATATATTCACACATAAAGAGAAGAATATAAACCAACAAATATGGATAGAGATGATCAAGGAATATGACTACCCAATCCACTACCATCATGGGAAAGAAAATAAAGTTGCATATTCTCTAAGTATAAAGGATCCAATAATTTTATCATTGATGAGAATGGATAAGGATATAATCTTATTATACTTGAAGAGGATGGTCATGGGAATCATAATGGAAATAACATCATTAATCCTATCACAAATGATTTTTTAACCATCCCTTATAGAAAATATAAAGGATACTCAAAGAGATGATGTGATAATTCAAAAGAAATTGGAAGCTTTAATAAAATTTAAATCATCGGATTTTAATATTAATGAATAATGATTTGTGATATTTAGTTCAAGACTATGTGTACCATATAATCCTAAGTTAAATAAGGAGTTATTTGATGACGCACATAGTTCAACTTTATCCATCCATCTAGGAAGAACAAAGATCTTTCAACATCTCTGAGAGAACTATTGGTGGGAAAATATGAATAAGTACATCATGGAATATACATAAAGATGTCTTGTATGTCAGAAATTTAATACAAAGAGGAAAAAATCCAAGGGGATGATGAAACTATCACCCATACCTACATGGATATGGGAAAAATCACCATGGACTTTGTCACTGGTCTTATGAGGACATCAAGAGTAAATAATTCTATATGGGTTATGGTGGATAGTCTTACAAATACTACTCACTTCATTGTGATTCAAGAGGAATTATCACTCGGTCAACTTTAAATGATATAGATTAGAGAAGTGGTTGTGTTTCATGGAACACCACTACTGATTGTATCTTATCAAGATACAAGATTTACCTTAAATTTCTGGAAGATTCTCCAACATACTCTAAATATTGAGTTGAACTTCATCATGACTTATCACCCTCAAACTGATGTCCAATATGAGCTAAATAACTAGGCACTTGAGGAGATGTTGAGATAATTCTTAATTGACTTAAAAGGATGATGGGATAAATATCTTCATTTGGACAAGTTCCCATAGAATAACAGTTTCCACTCAACCATCCAAATGAATCCCTTAAGAAGACCTTTATGGGAATAGATAAAGAACACATGAATGATGGTATGAAGTTGGGGGACGTGGACTAATAGGTCCTGAAATGATTGAATAAATGATGTAAAATGTCAAGACCATTAAACAACAAATCAAGGATTCTCAGAGCCAATAGAAGAGACATGCTAAAAATTATCGATGATACCAAGAGTGTTAGGTTAGAGATATGGTATTACTCTAAATATCTCTATGGAAAAAATTCATGAGATTTGTTAATAAGATAAATCTTATTCTAATACACATCGAACCCTTTGATATCCTTGATCACATTAGAGCGGTTACATATCGACTATCACTCCCCCATGACCTATTTGAAGTATATTATGTGATCCACATATCACTCTTAAGGAAGAATATACCACACCCCTCATATGTACCAAGTCCATTGGTGGTACCATTGGAGAATGATCTCTTATATGAGGAACAACTCGTAAATATATTAGATCATAGAGACAAAGTTCTATAAAATAAAACGGTGCACTTGTTCAAAGTGTTGTAGAGAAACCACAAGTTTGAAGAAGAAAAATTGGAACTAGAGAAAGTGATGAAACAAAATTACCATCATCTATTTTAGGGTTTTAAATGAAAATTTCAAGCGTAAAATTTATGAAGGGGGCAAGCTTGTAATGACCCAAACTCTTATAAATAAAATTCACTTTTTTATTGAATTAAATGTCTTATAATGTGTTATGGTTATAGAAAAAACATTCACTTATTTGGTTTTATTATATCTTATCATATTTAAAATACCATAAAGAATCATAATCAATTATAATATTGTCCTTTAATAGTGATCACGTGATTAGTATAAATATAGGATTATAACAAATCTAATTGACATGGAAAAAGGAAGTGATGGTCTCAACCAGCAGGATCATACCATACGAATACCATTTATCAGAGCTTCCAAGGGAGATAGCATCATTGGGATATAACCTTGAACAATCCCAATCTTAGATCCAACAACTTAATCACAAGTGAAACCATTTACGGAAATATTTTAAGATCATCGAGATCATGGCCCAACCCATGTACATCGAACCACCCCATGAAAGTCTCATCATAGGGCACCTTACTCTTAAGGTGTTTGATGGAAAATTAAATGGATATGTATCAATACCCTATTAATAGGAATATGCATATCTTATTTTCAAAATAATAATGGTTATATTTACTTCTTATTTTATCTTTATAAATATTTTTTATTTTGATACAATAAATCACAAATTGTATTTTTGGGTAACATTAAATTTCAAATAAGACATTTATTTTTATTAATTAATGTATTTTTTAAATAAAAATATTTTAATAAAATATTATTATGGAATAATTTTTTTTAATATAAATTCTCAGATAATATTTATGAATTCAAATGTAATTTTTATAAGGGTTCGAAAATTGAAATTGCGAAAAAACTCATCATTACTCAATAAATGTCAATCCTATAAGTGAAAATTAACTTATTTAGAAAATTATTTTGTTAAAATAAATATTATTTTTAGAATTATAATGTAAAAAGTATCCAATGGTGAATTTTTCATAATTTTCTGAGATAGTCAAATTTTTAGGTAAAAATTAAATACAGTATAAATATATGGTGTGTATTATGACATCATAATGACCCAAAACGATGTGATAAATACAATAAATGGTATAAAAGACCAAATATATGTTTACCCTTTAAAATAATTTGATTTTAATTTTATTTTATTATGTTCATAAATCCATTATGAATCCTCCAAAACTTATATTATATTTTATGGTTTTAAAATCACTTCATTAAGGACATGACACACTTCCAAATCAACAAGGGTAATATTTAAAAAAATTGCTCTAAGAATTATAAAATAATTAAAAAAACCTATTTGGTAGAAACCGTGGGAAAAAACCATGTTAAGGTTTTTGGTTTTGGTTATTTTATTATATATAGTCCAAAACCTAAGTTTGAGAAATAATAAATAATTCTTAACTCATTTCCAATATAAACACACCCAATATCCAATTTATCTTCATTAAAAACCTTATATAATTTATTTACTCTTTACTCTACTCTCTATAGTCCTCTTATGGTGAACCCAAAATCCGAAGAAGCTTCCCCCAAGCATTTTTAATCACCCTCTCAAGGTAAGAGATCCTCTCCTTCTCCTCTTTATTCAAGTATCTTCATTAACTTGTGTATTTATCTATATTTACTACTATTGGTATATGTTCTTACATACTCCCATTACTATCCATTTTATTTATAAATTATTTTATACCCCTTTTAATGTCATTAATCCCATCCATGAACATTTATATGCCCCCATTATGCTGCAGAAACTTCACGGTGATTTTTCCATGCCAAACAAATGTGTAGTAAATACCCGTACTCATTTCCTATCAAGGGTGTTCACCTCTATTCACTTATACTTATTTTACCATGGAATTAGATATAGGTATTCTATACTCCTTTATATTGGAATAAAATATTATGATAAATGAATCCATGTTGTATGGTCAATGTGGCACACTTATGCATCTGAATGAAATGAAAGTGACGTGTGTGTCCGGAATTATAAAGCACTCCAATGTATTGGATAATGTTTTAGTCTCATGATACATAATTCAATGGATTAGGGATTTAACCTAATCCATCAAAGTACTTTTCAATCATGTTTTTGTGGTATATCCTTGACCTATGTTTATGATTCCATGTTTTAGGTTGTTTCCACATTTCCCATGTTTCTTTTATGATTATCATGTTATATCATGCCTCATTGTACGTGTTTGTGATTATAAATCCTTTTATAACTCATTTATATAAATATTGTATAAAATTTATTAATTTTTCATGTTATTCCATGTTTATTCGCTTACTAGGATTTATAGATCACCCCTTTCTTATGTATGTCCCCAAGTTATCCCATTCAGTTTTAAGTACAACAGAATAATATGATCATTTCAAGGTAGTTTTCAATAATGTTGTTGTATCCCATGTTTTAAGTTGTTATTTAATGTACCTCATTCCCAAAGACACTAGAATTCTCGATCTTTTGGGTTGTATTATGTATAATCTTATGTAATAAATCATGAATTAATGTGTAATAAAGAGCTAGGTTTTTATAGTGTTCGATGATATGTTGAGGGCTTGTGTGTTAGGTTTGAGTTGGGAGGATCACTTATCATTAGTAGAGTTTTTTATAATAAAATATATCACTATAATGTTTACATGGAACCTTTTGAGGCCCTATACGGGAGACCCTATAGGTCACCCTTATGTGGGATTGAGATTAGTGAGAGATCTCTTGTTGGGCCAGAGATGGTACATGAAATAATAGAGAAGGTCCAAATCATCCATGAGTGTATGAGGATATCCTAGATAAGTAATAAATATTATATTGATCTATGTCATAGGACCTTGGAGTTTAAGCAAGGAGACCACATCTTTATGAGAGTCTCCCCTTGATAAGGATTGTATAGATTTTTCTGGGGAGGCAAGATATCCCTAAGGTTCATCAGGCCATTCAAGATCTTATAGAGGGTTTTTGAGGATTCTTACCACCTAACCATACCCACATAGTTGAAGAGGGTGTATGACATCTTCCATGTGTCACAACTAAGGAGAGACGTGCATGAACCTATGCACATTATTGACTGGGTTGAGTTATACATCATGGATGGAGAAACTTTCATGAAGTACCCAATAGTGATCAAGGATCGGTAGGATGAGATCATATGTGGATAGACCATTACCTTGGTTTGTGTGTTATGGCTACATGAGATCATGCTGGAGAGATCTTGGGAGTGGATGAGCCAGATACGTGATTAGTATCCCCACCTTTTTCCTTAGTTTATGATTTTTTAGGAAGAAAATATTAAATGAGGGGATAATTTGGAGACTCTATTTTTTCCTTTTAATACGTTAAAATATATTAAGAAATATTTTCAGAGATGGGTGCAAAAACGGTGCACAATTCCAAGTCCTGGTGAGCCTAGAATTAATTTTATAAAAATATTAAATATATTTTTAATCACGCATGCACAGTTTTTAAGAAATAAAATAATATCTTCTACATGGATTCTCATATCATAAATCTGAGACTATGGTTGAATATATAGAATGTGGTTTACCCTAAGCATAACCTAAGGTTGGTCAGTTTTGGATGTTCGGATGAGCCAGTCATTTGAGGGAATTAAGTGAATTAATTAATTTATTTATTTATTCAATTTAGTTAATACCCATAACCTAATTTCCTCTATAAGTATCTTGGTATGGAGAATATATAGTGTTATCCTTATAACCCTATGATTATTTAGGGGAGGTTCCACCGTTCATCATTGGCAGATTTAGATCAAATGATGATTAGCGATTGGATCGATGTGTATTGATAGACAGCAACCATAGAGGATCTTCCTCAACACTGGTGAATTTGTTCTTAACCAATGAATGATCCAATCTTAAGGTAAGGATCATCAATTATAGTTTATTCCGTTGATTAAAAGTTTGATCAAGATCAAATCTATTATTATTTTATCTATATTTAAATTAATCCTTTGCATGATATCGTGTATCGTATTAAATTTTTTGTTAAATTTATTCTTGATTATGCCGTGAAATCACACCTACCAATCCCTAATTATATGATCGTTGGTCAAGAATGCTTGGAAAATGATGTTATCTCCTTTTTTTCTTATGCATTTCCACCACCCGTTCTTCACGTTCTTCATCATTTCACAATGGGGTCACAGTTTTACTATTATCAAGCAGGTCCGAGTGTGATTGGTCCCCCAAATTTGCAGTAGATGTGCACATAATGACCATATCAGAGTTTTTAGGATGAATTAGAGGAAATTACGAGTAGTGATGGTGGATTCATGGATTCAGGATCCTAATTTGATAATAAAATGTCATAGGAGGTGTGTGAGGTGTTTGATGGCTTTTAGCGAAGGATCATATTCCATTTTTCATCCACTAAAGGGTAAGAATCAACGTTTGAAGGAGTTTTACACATATTTCATGTGGTTAAATGGAAGGAATCACAATTTCAAGGATGGAATTGGAAACCACATGATTTTTTCCTTGAATTCTATAAAAACCTGACTGATCACTATGTAGTCTGATGAAAACACTGTGTGTATACCCCTAGTCGCAGCAGCTTGGGTGTTTGAGTAAGTTAAATATAACACACTGTGTGGGACCCCCACACTTCATGTGACCCAGTATTAGAAACCCAATGTGTTCTCTGGGATTACACAAACTCATAAATTTCCAGACACATGTCATGTACTAGTACATGGCTAGTGTACATGAGCACATCCATAATCACATGGGTAGGCCCTGGGTGGCCGAGACACACCATGTAGTACTAAATCGACAGTGAGCCATGTGATGGAAAGAACATGTATAGGTAGAGGATCGAGGCCACATGCCATGTCAACCCATTACATTTTTTGTACATCCCTTTTAATAACATTTACCTCTTGTATATCCTTCATTTTCACTTGGATTTTGGCCTACAAGTAGCCTATCCCGAGTGTTTTTTCATGTATAATGTGATAGTGGCATTCATAATGGATTTTCAAATACAATGTGATATGTTCCAAGTGTAATGCTTTTCTAGGCAGTTATTCATGAAAATAGTGATTAGGAAAGATCATCAGAGAGAGTTCAGGGTTAGAAATACCCTATACTCCTCATACCGGTTTGAGTGGAACCCTCTTATTGTATTAAGGCATGGTTCCTCCACATACTGAGTGGAACCATCTTATTTTATCATGGGATGGGTCCTCTACCAATTGAGTGTCACCCTCCTTTCGTATCAAGGAATGATTCATACACCTACTGAGTGGAAACCTCCTATTGTATCAAGGCATGGGCTATCTACCTCTCAAGTGGAACCCTCCTATAATATCATGGCATGGGTCCTCTACCTACTGAGTGGAACCCCCTGTTGCATCAGGGCATGGGTACTCTACCTATTGAGTGACACACTCATGTTGTATCAGTTTATGGGTCTTATACGTATTGAGTGGATCCCTCTTATCATATCAGGTAATGGGTTCTCTACCTATTGAGTGGCACCCTCCTATTGTATCAAGGCATGAGTCCTCTACCTACTAATTGGAACCCTCTAAATGTATAAGGGCATGGATCCTCTACCTACTGAGTGGAATCCTCCAATTACATCAGGGAATTGGTCCACTACCTACTGAGTGGAACCCTCTTATTGTATCTAGGAATGGGTCCTCTACTTGGATATTGTGCCCTATTGAATTGTGGATTAGTGGAAAGGTACATATCCTCTTATCTTATTCAGATAGACATGCGTAATGATGGGCATCGATTATGTACCTTTTAGAACTATTAACAGAATCATCATCCTAGGATGGGATATGAGATAGAGATCCCATTTCTCTATCATATGGTTTTCTTTATGATCATATATATTTTTTATTTATTTGTTTTCCCTCTTTATTATATTAAACTGATTACTTCTATTATATCTCATATTTCTACCCCTCCAGTTTTTGGGGCTTCATACTGGGTATGTATATACTCACCCTTGCTTGGGATTTTAAATCACCTATCATGTATTATGATGATAATGAATAGGTCGTTTGTGATTTTATTGAATCATAGGGATACCCTAGTGTATTTGACCATGCACAGTGGTCAAGGCTTATAGATATACATCCAAGTTCACTCATCACTTCTTTTCTAGATATTTTCAGGTTGGGGCATCTATTCTAGTTTGATGTGTATTTTTTTACTTTACATTTTAGATCTTTGATAAAACACATTTTTATTCAATATTTTATTTATAATAAATGACATAATTTCATCATATTTTTTAAACATATTAATTTATGGAATATTTTTTATTAGATCATTCATTTGAAAATCTGATGAAAATTTTAGTTTTTCTTCTAAAAGTTCACTGTAGTATTTTGGCCCTAAATATGTTTATGGGTATTATTTTAACATAAAGTATTTTTAACAATGTTCCTAACTCAATTTTATACAAATTGAATTTAGGACATTTGATCTGGATCATGTATTTGATTAGAGTAAATGGTCCATGAAATCAAAGATGGGTTTTACTCTCTATATTAGACACCACTTTAGTATTTGATCCATAACCTATTCATACTTACTTATATTGGGCCCAAATTTAGTGAGAAGATTGAGAAATTTTTTTAACAAATCATACTTATCTAAGGATAGATTATTCGCATGTTTTTGAGGTCAAATTGTCAGTTCAAATTGGACTAAAATATTTTGACGAATTCCCCATTCACACATGAAAAATCTTGAAACCCTATCCTCCACTACACTATATAAATTTGTGTGTTTCTCTTCTATAGGGGGTTAGACATGCCTTATAGGATTGGTAGAATAGGATAAGTGGTGCCTTTCTATTTAAATTCATTATTGGAGGATGGAATCTATCAAGCTAGGATCTCCCCCAAAATGCTATTCTTTTACTCTTCTTTGTTGTAATATTGTTGTTATTTAAATAAACTCTCTATTTCTATATCATTTCTTCTTTTATTTTCTTTTTTATTCTTATTTATTTTAATTATTTGGGTGGGAACTCAAGAGTATAAATAATATTGGGTTATACCCTTTCCAAACCTTTTCACCTGAAAAACATTTCTACAATGACTACATTGCCCATGGAAGAGTAGTTTTTTTAGTAATCGATCTACCTATTACATTATTCATTTATTTATTTTTAATTAATGAGATACTTTAATTAGAATCATATGATCTATTAATTTATTTTTTAATTAAAATAAACTAAGTAAGAAATTGAAAAATTAGCACAAAACATGCGATGTCGAGAATTGTGTAAATTTTGAGAGCGTAATCTTATTTGGTAAAATGAAAAAAATGGGATTAATTTGTAGGATTAAACTAAAATATTATAACTGAATTCATCCTCATTTAGAGAAAAGTTATATATCCTAATTTTATACTAACCATAATCTAGCCTTAGAAAATCAATCAAAGTAGAGTGCTATGATTTCACATTCCGAAGCTAGCCTAGGTTTTAATTCTTCACATCATTGTTGTTAAGTTAACTCATGTAGGGTTCGAGGGTTACCAAGTTAGAGAATAATAATTAAGTGGGGTTTAATTTAAATTATTATGATTCATAATTAAGTCAATAAGTTGAGTTAGATTGATTATTCCAGCTAAAAATATTTTCTAAAAAAAATCTTCTTATTGTGTTTTCTTAATCACATTTCAAAAACAAAAAAAAATCACTTCTAGCATGAATTTTAAATCTTTTAAAAAATTTAATCACCCCATCCTTTTAAGTAGTAGATTTATGTTATATTTATTTTCATTATACCTTTAAGAATTTATTTTAATTACTTCCTCTTTGATAGAGGAGCTTGTTCAGCCACTTTATTGCACCTAAGTACCCAAAAACCACATGTCATTTGTGAGTGCCCACAATAGTGTCTTTAAAATTACCACCATTTTTAGATAGGTGAGTAATTTATTTAACAAATTATTGTTATTTTTTATTTTTCATTTCATTCTATTTTTCTTTACTTTCTTCTTTGTTTCCCTTTCTCATTTTTTATTCTTTTTCTTCTTCTTTTTTGTTCGACTATCAACTAAAATATATTTTCTTTTTATTATGGTCGATTTTTCTACATTTAAATTTTATTTGAATTTTTGAAACAAAATAATACTAAGGATATATTATATCTTGACCTTAATATTGAACATCACTTTAGGAATCGAATCAGATAGTCTCAATCTATGGGAAGTTTCAACATTAACCCAGTTGGTGAATACCTCCATTCTGGGAACACTAAGATTATAAACACTTTGGAATCAAACATAAAACAAGAACCAGTGGATAAAAATAATAATTAGGAACTTAATAGAACCATTTTATAAATGGATACACCAGATATTAACTATTGACCAAATTTTATTTCATACCCAAATCTCAAATCAAATGTCTAACTAATATCTATATTAATACACCTTCTTCAAAAATTTCATAGCCTCTCAAGAGATGATCCAAAAAACATTTAAAATAATTTAATGTTTTTTTCAACACTAAAACCAATAAATTTATTCAAAGATCAAATCAAACTATGATAATTCCCATTCTCACTTGATGGAACTTCAAAAGAATGGATGTATTTATTACAACCTAAAGATGTAACATATTGGAATGATTTGAAAAATCATTTCTAATAGATGTTTTTTCTAGAATCAAGGACCGCATCCATTTAAAAATATATATCAGGAATAAAATAATCCCAATGGGAATCAATGTATGATTACAGGGAGTGATTCAAAAATTTATGTTCAATCTTCCTACAACACAAAATAAGTTGGAAACTCCTTATCTAGTACTTTTATAAAGTCCTCTCACCTATGGAGATAAGAACGGTAGATACCGCAGTTGGAGGGGTATTGGTTGATAAAACACCAGTAGCTTCATGTGCGTTGATTGACAAAAGGACAAAAAACCCTTAGTAATTTGGTGACTGAGGTACACCACATATTTTAGGAGTACATCAGCTAAGTCATTATTTTCTTGAAAATCATTTAATAGATACTAATTTAGAAGAATAAACCACAACTGTGAGATATATTTCCTTAGATCAAAATACATCCCAACCCATACCTACAAAGCCTTGTGGAATATGCACTAAAACAGACCACCCAACTGACTATTGACCCCAATTACAAGAGATACAAGATTGTACAGCCATATTTCCTAGGAGACCATATCTGCAACAACAACAACCATATCCCTAAAATAAGTATTATTTATTTTTACCAATATAAAACCACATATGGAAGAATCAATCGGACATGAGTTATGGATTTGGACAACAAAAAAGGCCCCCTTTTCAATAAAACTTACAACAGCCTCCACCTTACTGATAGGTTTTTCAATAACCCCAAAGAAGATTTGAATCCCATGAATTAACAAGTCAACAATAAGGTAATTCTAAACCAAAGTTAAATTCTAATACTGATAAACTTTTGAAACAAATTTTTCTTAATCAACAAAATGAGCTAAAGAGTCAAATTTTGGATTTGATGGAGTTGAAGACACAAATGGGCCAGATTTCCACCACTCGCCATGAAATTTTAAGTAAGAACCCATAAACCCTTCCTTCAAAACCTACTAAAAATCCCTAGGGGAATTTCCATGAAATCACATTGAGAAATGGGATGAAAACAACTAATATATTTACACCTATCATTCCAATGAGATTCACATTAACCCTATAGAACCCCCATTCAAGACCAACTAATGAGAATCCCTAAAAGAAAGAAAATGGTAATAAAAATATTGATTATGTTCCTCATAAACTCTTTCCCTTTCTAAAAATAGTTTTCCAACCAAACAATATGGCTAAAGAGGTTATTCAAAAATGGGTTTTAGAGATATTCAAGCATGTTGAGATAAACATACCCCTTATTGAGTAAATTAATAAAATTACAAGGTATTCCAAATTCATAAAATAACTTTGTACCAATGAAGTGGGGTTGAGGGAAATTAGAGGATCAATATTTGAAAGAATGTGTAAACACTTATTACACCAACTCAAGTAATGCCAACAAAGTGCAAGGATCTGGGGACATTCACCATCCCATGTACCATAGGGAAGATACACTTTTCTAAAGCTTTATGTGATTATGGAGCTTCTATAAATGTGATGCCTCACTCTATGTTCTCTTATTTACATTTTGGTGAGTTGAAGTTGACAAGAGTTGCGGTGTAGATAGAAAATAGAGCTATTGTATATCCAGTGGGATTCCTTGAGGATGTGCTTGTTAGGGTAAGAGACCTGAACTTTCTAGTATATTTTTTTAATGACCCAATGTTTTACTAATGGAAAATCCCTTCTTATAATTATGTCATATAATAACATGGATTCACAACACAATGAACTACTAAGAACTATGTGACCTTTAAATATAAGTTTTTCACTTTTGTGTTTTTAATTTCAAAAAACGGTCATCTATAATTGTGATCATCAAGTGATTTGGAGTCTGATAAGACAAAAATAATTTTTGATGAATAGTATTATACCCTTATGAATAGTAGAATACCTTTATTAATAGTAATGAATAGTAATTAATAGAAAATCGTCCAAAAAAATAGAAACTTCACCCATGAATGTACAAATACAATTTAGACATCTAAAATTTGAAAAAATGATCATAGTTTAAGAATTGGTATTTTGTATGCCAAAACTATTTTATTTAAATTTTTTTGATTAATTTAATAATTTAAAATTGAAATATATTTTCATAAAATTTAATCATCAATTTTTACTTTATTTTCTTATGGTTATAAGATAATTTTATGGGATTTTGATTATTTTTTCAAGGTGTTATAAAACGAGTTATAGTTTTAATGTTGATTTTGTTGAATAAATTATGATTTTATTTAAAAATTAAATTAAAAATTTTTAGAAAATTATTTTCAAAAAATGGAGTACATTTTTCAATTCTACACATTGAAAAATGGTTAGGGTGAATTTTTGGGATTTTCTAAAATACTTGAATTTTTCATGAATAGTAAAAATACAGTTTTGAGTTTTCGGTATATTTGATGACATCATAATGATGCAATAATTAATAAAACAATTTGGTCGAATTGTGTATAGTAAAATAGTATATGAAGTTTCCCAAGTGGATAATACCACGGGAAAGCCCATGGTTTTACCAAAACCACTAATGAAGTGTCTTTTAAAATTAATTAAAAAATTATCTCTTTTTCTATAAATACCCACTATTACCTTCATTTTCATTCATTAAAAATACATAATCCTAGAATATATGGTTGTTTTACTTCCCTAGGAGTCCTACCAAGGTGTCCTAAACCCTCCAAGATATCCACCTTCAAGTTTGTGGAGTAACACCACAAGGTAAAGGAACCTTTCAACCTCCTCTTCCGTCAACACTTCTTTTATGTTATCTCTTTGAATTTTAATTTTCATATGTTGGGGTTTTATTTTATGTGTCCCTCTTACTTTAATTTTGTTTTCAAAATTATGAGATACCCTCTTCACTCTCATAAATTCATTTTATGAAATTTTACGTGACGTCGTTAGGCTGTCAAATTTTCATAAGTGATTTCTCAACTTTTCTTTCATTTTCAAGTTCATGTATTTTCTTTTTCTTTACTCACCTCCCTTCACCCAACTAGTATGATAAATATAGTAACATAATTTTAATATAATTCTATTATGATAATTTTATATTTAATTATCATCAATCCTTTCCCTTTCTTTTATACTAAAATGAAAACACCATCCGAGATGTGAAAATTTACCACAGTCAAGGACGATGGGCTTTCAATTTCTGTTACCATCTTCAATTCTGGACATGAAACCATTTTCATGGTCAAACCGGACCATAATATTTGTATTTTGTCTCATATATGGTTATGTAATCCTTTAGTACAAAAGGTTTTTATTTATAAAATAAAACATGTTCCTCGTTGTCAAAAAACCACCAATTAACCCAAACGGTTATCATTAAATAATTTATATGATGATTCATATTCAGGATAAGTAACCAAATGGAATTTAACATAATGTAACCTAATGTATTTTCACTAATAACATATAACTACAATTCAATGCAATCATCCACATTTTACTTGATTCTTAGAACATGAATATAAGTGAACTAATCATTAGAACCAAGGAAACAAATAGACCCAGACAATGAAATTGAACCTCATAACCAATCAAAAAGGTTATGAATGAACTCAAAAAGGTTTTAATAAATAATTTACATATAGAATAGGTTATTTAATTATTAATTAATTAACCTAATTTTATTATCCTGGTAGTTAATATCAAGTGGAGAATAACATCGGACTTAAGGTAAGGGATCCTCTCTATTTCACTTTTATTCAAGAATATACTCTATGTTATGCCCTTTTACGTATAATTCCTAATGTTGGGGTATAATTTCACACCATACTCATACTTCCATTATGATTTATAAAATATGATAAATCCCTTTATCTCTCATTATGAACTCTTAAGTACACCTGATACCATGCCGATATTCTATAAGGGATTCTACCCGAACCACCTTTATTCCTTCAGGTTTCTCTATCTTTTTTTTACCCAAAAGAAGTTGTATTTTATTTTTATAAACAACTTATAAATTATGTTTATATTCTCCAGACACATGTTCCAAGATCCATCCATCATTATATTTTGGGTATATACATGTTTTTAAGTGATTCCATCCTTAATTCTTCCTGATAAGCAAACCTATTTTAAGGGAACATCCTAAATTCTTACCCAATTTCATGGGCACACTATGTTTCTTTTTTAATCCAACATTGTATTTATAAAATCAGTACTTTTATTTTGAAAACATTCCTAGTTCACATCTAGTTTTTTATAAATGACTTTTCCCTTTTCTATTTTAAAGGCTCATTAGTATTTTCCTTAAAACTGCTCAAAAATGTTTTAATGATAAAGTTTCATAAATAAATTTCTTACTTTTTGTCACTTTTACTTGACATAACTCACCATGATACATTCCTACTTTTCCTTGAGAATTTCCATGCATATTTTAGTTCCTTTCTTTCATGTACACTTTTATGATATTCCCATTTATTATTCTTTATGACATGATTGTGATACCCACTTCCTCCTATGGGTACCCCTATGTTTATGTGTCGTTGATTATGTATGATTATTTATATGGAATGAATATTCATAAAAATATTAATATGGGTGTGCCTAAATAGAACTCCAATTCATTGGGTAAAGTTTAGTCTAATGATATATTATGTGAAATGGTGTCGGCGGTTAGCCTTGACTTTTGCTACTATGGGAAACGATCTTGGCGGTTAGCCTGGACTTGTACTAAATTCATGTGTAATATTGCTGCCACATTTATATGATTCCATGTTTATATGATCCCATGTTTATATGTTATGATTCTATATGTTCCATATTTTTCATATCATTATGTCATGTCTCCTAACTCAGGTGCTTAATCTTTATTCTTATGTTCATTCCATTACTGGGCTCTTAATCTCATCCCTTTGTTTATGTGTTTCCCGAGTATATCCTATGTAGATATATGAGCACAATAGAAGTTATGAGATAATTATAGAGATTAAATAAATAAGTGTTTTTTCTCCCCATGTTTTATGTTTTAAATATCTAGTCTTCCAAGACACTAGACTTTACGATCCTTGTCTCGTACACTGATGTATAATTATGATTAAAATCATGTAATGTATTATGTAAAAGGATAGGGTTTCTATAGTTGGTATGAGAGGATGGTCTAGTTATTTTTGGAGATTAGGAATATAACACCTTGGTGGGAAACTTAAGGATGAGACTAAGTATAAGAAAACATTCCCAAATTTTGGTGAGTATTGAGTAAGTGTTTTATCAACCAAATAAATCTCTCTCTAGATATGAGTAGGTAGATGTGGCTCTAGCACAGATGTATCTAGGGGTAAAACCTAGAAACACCATTTTGAGATAGACTCGAATGGGAACTGGTAAACGACAATGGGCCTTGCTACAATCTTGGTTATGACACTCTTAGTGTATATTCTTTGGTAAATTCATGAGCTTAGTAAAACCCATTATTAAGGGGGAAAATACCATAAGAGTGTAAGATATAAAATATATTGGGGATAACCTAGATTGAAACATAGGTAATCACAAGTTATGATATACTTATCCTCTAAAATTTTATCCTTTTATGTTCACAAGTTTTCTTTTTTTTTCTATGTTCAACAACTAAGTATTAAAGCCTTCTAATTATACGTTCTTTTTCTTAGCTAATAGAGGGAAATAGAAGAACGCGTTACAATAATCAATGTGAAAGGGAATGTAAAGAATTAAAAAATGATATGCCTGATATGACAGGAATGGGTGATCAAAACATCATGACGATACTTTCTTAGCTGGATCAAGTTATGAATAATAACTTGAATCATGTCAAACACCCTCCTCCTCCATGGAAAGAGAAAGTTTCTATATAATCCTTCATGCAGAAAAGGCCTCCCTTGTTTAGTGGATCTTCTGATCCCCTCTTCATGGAATAGTGGATTTACTCTACTGAAAAGATATTCTCCATCCTCTAGTGCTCGAAAGAAGAGAAAGTTGTACTAGAAGTCTATCATTTTGATGGGGAATCAGATCAGTGGTGGAAACTGAACAAGAATACAAAGTTCCAAGAGGAAATTTATTCCATAGATTGGGAGGAATTCAAGAGGATGTGTTTCAATAAATATTTTCCTCGAACCCTCCATCTCAAGATGAAAAGAGAGTTCCTTAGACTCAGGCAGAAGGAACATGAGTCTATCAGGTTGTATGAACCAAAAATTAGAAGGCTTACAAGGTACGCCTATGGATTTTTCATGAAAACTGAAATCAAGGTGGATCGCTTCTTTATCGGGCTAAATCCGAGTCTACAGAAGGCGTTGGCGATCTGAGACGTTGATAGTTATGAGGAGATTTTCTATTGTTCCCTCAAGTTTTAAATAAAGATTATGGAATCTCAGTGGTCTTGTGGTCCCGGTTACAAGAAGCAGAAATTGGAGAAGAACATGGGCGTTTCATAAAAAAATCCCATGATGGAAAGAAGCCTAAATATCCCACTTGTAAAAGTTGTGGGAAGAAGCATCCTAGGAACTGTCTAAAGGGAACCAATAATTTCTTCAAATGTGGAAAGCTGGGACATATGGATAATAACTGCCAAAGGGATTTGAAAAATCCCACTAATGTGGAAGAATAAAGGAAGGTTCATATCAATTTTGAGCCAGTGGTGTTGTGTTACAACTGCAAGGAGCATGGTAATTATGAAAATAATTGCCCTAAGACAAGGGTTGTTAGAGGAAATCAACAACAACCTCCAAGTCAACAAGGAAGGTCTTATGCTATCACTACTAATAAGGTGGAGTCGGACAACGATGTGGTGATAGGTACTCTAGTTATTCATTCAAGAATAGCAAATGTACTATTTGATTCTGATTCTATGCATTCTTTCATATCTTTCAAGTTTAGTAGAAATATTCAAACACCACCTCAAAATTTGGAATAAATTTTATCTGTGAGAACAACAAATGAGGAAATTATTGCATCCATGGTTTATAACTCCTCCCCGGTTAATATTTTTGGACTGAACCTCCCATCAGATCTTTTCAAACTTGATTTAGTGGATTTTGACACAATCTTGGGAATGAATTGGATATATTTATACAAGGCCAACATCAAATATCAGTAAAGGTAGTTCACTCTTCACATCCCAAAGCATCCTCTGATTCTTTACAATTTCAAGGAGGAAAATGAGTCTCCTTTAGAATCATCATCTCAGGTGTGGATATTGGTTCCTTATGAGAAATAATGTCTAGACCAAATTATTGAGACAAATGAGATAATCATGCTTGAATGCATTCCCATGATGAGGGATTACACTGATGTATTCCCTAAAGAGTTGTATGGTCTTCTTCCGGATCGAGAGGTTGATTTCTCAATTGAACTTATTCTTGGATCTCTGCCTATATCAAATACACCTTACAGAATGTCAACTATTGAGCTGGAAGAGCTGAATAAGTAGTTATAGGAGAATCTGGAGAAAGGTTATATATGCCCTTGTGCTTCACCGTGGGGTGCTCCAGTACTCTTCATCAAGAAGAAGTATGGTTCGATGTGCCTCTGCATTTATTATCATGAGCTCAATAAAATCACGATAAAGAACAAGTATCCCCTTCCACGAATAGATGACTTCATCGATCAGCTTGGTGGGGCCTTTTATTTCTCTAAGGTGGACCTTTTATTGGGATATCACTAATTAAATGTGAGGAAGGAATATATTCCCAAGATTTACTTTCAAACGAGGTATGGACACTATGAGTTCACAGTGATGTCCTTTAGAATCACTAATGCTCCAGATATTTTCAGGGATTTAATGAATAAAGTCTTTAGAGATTACCTAGACTAATTTTTGGTAGTCTTTATTGACGATATTCTGATATAATCCAAGAGAAAGGAGGAACATGAGGAGCATTTGAATACTATGTTAAGAACTTTTCAAAGAGAGAAGTTGTGTTCAAAGTATAGTAAATGTGAGTTCTGGATAGAGGAAGTATCATTCTTGGGGAAAGTTATCACCAGCAAAGGGATATCTATTGAACCTTACAAGACAAATGCAATTGAAGAGTGGCCCAGGACAACTTCTATAAAGGAGATCCATAGTTTTCTGGGTCTATCTGGGTATTATCGATGATTTGTGAAGAACTTTTCGTGATTGTCAAACCCAATGACCAAGCTAACATGGAAGGGAGTAAAGTTTTTCTGGACTCAAGAATGTGAAGACTGTTTCAAGGAGTTGAAAAAGAGGTTAATCACTACTCCCGTACTCACACTCCCAGCAAGTGGATAAATATTTTTCGTGTACAGTGATGCTTCAAGGAAGGGTTTAGGCTATGTTTTGATGCAAAATAATAAAGTGATAGCCTACGCCTCAAGGAAGCTGAAAATACACGAAAAAAACTATCCCATGCATGATCTGGAGTTAGAGGCTGGGATCTTTTCTTTGAAAATATGGTGGCATTATCTCTATGGGGAAAAGTGTGAGATATATACTGACCACAAGAGTCTCAAATATATATTCACACAAAAAGATCTTAATATGCACCAGAGAATATGGATAGAGCTCATCAATGATTATGACTTCTTAATCCACTACCATCCCGGTAAGGTAAACAAGGTGGCAGATGCTCTAAGTAGAAAGGATCATGTAGCTTTAACAATGATGAGAATTGAAAAGGATTCGATCTACTTAGATTTTCTAAGGATGGACATGGGAATCATTAAGGGAGGAACATCATCAATCCTTTCTCAAATGATTACTCAACTATCTCTCATGGAGAAAATAAAGGATTCTCAAAGAAAAAATGTTGAACTTATAAAAAGGGTGGAAGGTATCAGAAGTGGAAAATCCCCTGGGTTCATGATTAATGAGGAAGGAGTTTTACGATTTGGGTCACGATTATGTGTACCATCAGATCCAGAGACAAATAAGGATATTCTGAATGACGTGCATAGATCAACCTTATCTATCCACCCAGGGAGCACAAATATGTATCAAGATCTCTAAGAGAACTTTTGGTGGGACAATAGGAAAAGGTAGATTGCTTAATATACATCAAAGTTCCTAGTATGTCAACAAGTGAAGGCTGAAAGATCAAAGTATAAGAGGATGATGCAACCACTACCCATACCGACATGGAAGTGGGAGAACATCACCATGGACTTTTTCACTAGAATTCCAATGTCATCTAGAGGAAACAATACTATACAGGTCATTGTGGATCATCTTACAAATACATCTCACTTTATAGCAATTTGAGAGGACTTCTCATTGGATAAACTTGCATGGATATATATCAAAGAAGTGGTAAGGATGCATGGAGTACCACTATCTATTGTATCTGATTGTGATCCAAGATTCACCTTGATGTTTTGGAAAATTATTCAATATGCTCTATGTACTGAACTGAAATTTAGTACAACCTATCATCCTCAAACTGATGGAAAATCTAAGTGAACTATAAGGCCCCAGCCTTAAACCTTACTTAATCTTGAGTTAATACAAGATTACACATTGAGGATCTTTTCAGGTTTAGAGTTTTAGAGAATTAGATCATAAAACTTGCATTACATTCCACATTTAAACAAAGTGGTTACATAAAAGACAGTATTAATTCTTCCCATCAACGGAAACATATTTAAAATAAAAACATGGATTCTTTCTTGACACATCATTGACACTATCATCACATCACGTACCTTTCCCTTGACCTGTGAAAAACATTTCAAAAACTTGGGATGATCATAAAAAGCTCAGTAAGGGTTATAAAAAATATGGAAAGGAAACATGAGTTCATATATACATAAGAATGAAATCATACTTTACCCATAAAACATAGGCACTTTAACATACCTCATCAAATCATGAATAAATCATAGAAATCATAAGGCATAAAGGTAACTTGAGGCATTCATAACATTCTTATGTAGGGAGTAACCCTCTTGGTTACGTTTGGAATACCCATCACAGTATATTCCCTAAATCTCTTCGGATAAACCTTAACGTTTAACCCCTTTGCGTTACCCAATGCATTGGAGAGCTATATCAGGCACACCCTCCCTTAGTTTATCACAGAACCAACCGTTTTCATAACAATGCCCAAGAACCATAACATAAACGTATCACATAAAACATTCCTAAAGGAAACATAACATTTCCACATTCCAATCACAATATAACATTTTAGTATATTGAAATAATGAATCCATTCAAAAAGAAACCATTTCCAAAACAATTTAAAACATTTAATAAAGAGATTTTTGAATCAAAGTGTCCCATACCACCTTGAAGCTTTTAAAATTTTAAACCATTAATATCCATATAAATAAATCCTTAAAACCATTTTGAAAACATGGATATTAATAAGAACAATTAATTAAAACATTTAAAGCGATATTTTGGTTAAAGGGGTTTTACAAAAATTAGAGACACTTGAATACAATAATTGAGGAATAACATTTGGTCAGAACTTTATAATATCATGAGAATAAATGTATTCATGATATAATATTCCAAAGGACAGTATATACACCATATAAGAGTGAATTGGTGCATAACAAAAATGAAGTCTCAATAGAAATGTCAAATGTGATGAAATCCCTTATAAAGAAGGTATCCTTAAATTAAGGATAAATCAATCTCAAAATTATGTGTGACAAATATAAATACACCCAATATAAGTGGATATTAATTTTAAAACAATAAAAGTTCATTCACACATATTCAAAGGATGACATATTCAATAACTACATGTTGAACCTAAAGAAATCTAAATTGGGTTAAAAAGTTCCCTTGGTAAAATTCGACAGCCTAACGGCATCCCTTCAAAATTCAGAAAATGAGTTGATGAGAGATAAAAAAGGTCATCTCATCACTTGGACATAAAATTTACATCAATAAGGATATAAAATAACATATCCCAACATAATAGTATGTGAATTAAAAGACATAACAAAAGAAGTCTTTTAAAAAGTGGAGGGCGAAAGGTCCCCTTACCGAGTTGGGTAACTTTCGAAACGTACACCCCATGGAAGAAGGGTCATACAATGAAGATGTGAACATCCATAAATGAAATTATACTACACAAAGTGTATAATAATGGGAAGTACATACACCACTGAAAGGAAATTGTGGCAAATGTAGCATAAATCTCACGGTAATAAAAGTGAGATGAAAAATCCCTTACGAAAACTCGGCAGCCTAACGGCGCCACTTAAAACTTCAAAAAGGATTGATGAGAGGGAATAGGGTCTCTCATCCTATGAACATAAAAATTACAGTAAGATTAATATAAAAGAATATCCCAATAACAAGAAATATGAGCTTTAAAAGGAATGACATAAAAGAGTGTACTTTAAAAGAAAGAGAGGAGTCGGATCCCTTACCTCAAGTCCAACTTGTCTTGTTCGTTTCTTTATATTCCTGAATAATAAACTTTGCTCAATTTATAATTGCCTAAGGACCTCATTTAAATATCATTATTCATTTCATGTCACATATTATAATGTTATAATAATTGTTTAATAATGTTAGTTCATATCAGACGTTTTTTCCGATGTTTGGTACATGAGTCAAAAATGAACTTGTTTGAAAAATGATTGTCCATGTAGTTCTAAGTAAATAATTTACAGAATAGTATTAATGATTAAAATATCATATATATCCAGTAAATATTCATTTTATACTATTCCATATCATTTGGAGATAAAAACTAAAAGCACCGTTCATGGAGAAGGTAGGCCGTACGTACGCATGAACGCTACTTTCATTTTTTTATTTGTCATATTAACAGAATTAAAAATAAATGATATATATATATATATATATATATATATTATAATTACAGTATAATATATATGTTACATAGGTCACATATGATCATTAATTTCATTCTTTATACGTTCCATGTATTGCATGTACGAGTCACATCACTTGAGGGGGCGGTAGTCCACACTTCCTCATATGAAATTATCGCATTTACACAACATGAAAAGAATAAAGGTATGGTTTAAATATAAAATACAGAAGTATATAGTAAACATAAATACCATATATATCATATATAAAATATAGTGACATAATAATTTCCACCTTTAAAGGTGTTAAAAGAATATTGAACAATCATCGTTTCGTGAGGCAGAAAATCGCCAACCACAGAAACAGTATGTTCTTTAACCATTAGACGAAGGTGTGTGTAAGTGTAGCTCGAATAATTCTTATAAAAACATCCTAGTATATTGTATATACTGGAGTTGTTACAAAATAAATGAATAAAAAGAGTTTAGGGGGTTGTAGAATCAAAATTAAACAAAAGGACACAAGTGAAGACATTACCTTAAAATCGGGTAACTCTCTTAGATTTGAGCTCAAAGGCTTCCTTGGGAAGACTTATTCCCAATTTGAGGCTTCAAGGAGTAAGAGAGGGATGTGGAGAGACAAAATGGGCAGGTTTTGGAAGAGCCAAAGGCTTTTGAAGTGTCGGTAAGGAGGTAGAGGTGGGGGCCTTTTATAAGAGGCGATGAGGGGCACTCTTGTAAAGTTACAAAATGTTACTTTATTTTCAAAAGAGTTTCGGATTTTAAAGGTCCCACATTGATGTATTTCGAGTATAAGGTGATAAGGGTTAGAAATCCACTCATACAATAGGTTTTGGACATGTGTAGGTCTTAGATATTACATTATCTTTTTATTTTATTTAAATCGTTAAATAATGAGGTCATCGCTGCACCATCATGATGTCATAAATAATTTACTTTATTTAATGTCTAAAAATTATAAAAAAATACCATGATGTATGAAATCTTTTTATCTTTAAATTAATATTTATATTCAAAAATATGACTTGTATAAACCCATGTAAAAATTGTTTTAGTAAAACATCTCATGTTTGTGTCATTTTTACTTTAACATTAAATAAAAAGATATTTATGTCATTTCCCAACCAAAGTGGCTCCATGGGGTCCCCAAGTTGACCCATGGATTTTCTTGGTTGGCCATGACACATCCAATGAGGGTAGTACATGTTTCTAGGTCATTTCATTTTATTAAAACATTATTCTTACCATAAACTACACTAATTACCTCTAATCGCGATTAAAAACTTAATAAGTTACTATTCACCAAAAAATTATTTTTATCCCATTGAACCACATTTTACTTCTTAATGACAACCATGTATGTCAGATTTTTGAAATTCAAAACACAAAGATGGAAAATTTTCATTTAAACGGAAAAATCAGTTTTTATAAGTACCACTTAGTGGTTTCACTATTCATCAAAAATTGAAGTTTTTCAGAAAAATCCCAAAAATTTACCCTAATCTATATTTGATATTCCGAATTCAAAAATTAATTATATTTTACAAAATTCAAAACATATAATTCACATCAATTAATTTAATAATTAATTCCCGCTGTCAGAGCAAATAGCGTGTTTTTATGAAATAATAAGTATCAAAAGATTGACACTAGTTTAAGTCTGATTTCAAAGTCAAATTAATTTCAACGACCAATATTGGATTTAATGGTAAAAATATATTCTAATTTAACTTTAAAACCAATTCAAAAGTTAATATAATCATATAAATAAATTAGATTAAAAATAGGTTTTGAATTAAAATACAACATTTTACACTATTCATTAAAAAATGAACTTTATCGGAAAGATACCAAAAATTTACACAAAGTTAATTTTGATGTCCCAATTCTTAAGAAGAGTTTTATTTGGTCCAATAGAATGTATAATAGTGAACAAAACTATATTTAATGATGATTCGCCATCAAAAGGCGATAAGTGAACCTTTAGTGAAAACTAGGGCATATACACCTAAAATTGATTTCTTTCCGTATTTTAAGCCTTTATATTTTATTGGATAAAAGTAAAAACATTTAAAAACATATATAATCATATTTTAGTTATTTCTATCCATCCCCGCCAATACAACAGCTACATGTTAACTACCATTTAAAATAATATTATTTTATTATTATAGTGCAACGTAAGATTCCCAAGAAACTCGTTGTTGCGTGTTGGGTACGTCATCGAGCATAGCGTCCCCTTTAAAGTCATATTAATATTTTATTCACAAATATGGATAAATATAAAGATGTCATATTATTTATTTACCTGGGGTGTTACATCCTTCCCCCTTTTGGGAATTGCGTCCTCACAATTTTAAAATTGGGCTTGGAAACATCCTTGAAAGTCCCACATCGGAACAAGAGTTGGTAAAACAATCATTTTAAAATAAAGAAAGATAAGTACAGAGGTCACCCGAGTTAACCCATACTAGGATTCCATGTAGGAAAACATGGAAATGGAGGAGAAAACATAGGGTCATGTTCTGATGGAGAGTGATATAAAACATGTTTAGGAGAAAGTTGACCACAAGAAAATCACAAACTTGTGATGGGTTAAATGGTATTCGATTCCCCAGTAGGAAAAGTTAATAGAAAACATTTTTGTTTTAAGTTACTCTTCATTGAGGAATTTATTTTTGATCTCAACTAAATCATAATGAAACATACTTACTTGTCACATAGACTTTCAACTTTTACTAGATTCCTTAATCAAACTCATATTTTCTCCAAAAGACGAGTATTTAGGAAGACTTTTTCGCATTAAGAGTACTATTATCAACTTCTTGAGAATAAACTAATCCACATAAGAGAACTATATACTTCCTATATCTTTAGACCTTAACCAAAACCAAAACCAAAAAGGTTAGTACAAGATCAGATAATACCCAAAAAGGATAATCCTTTAAAAAAACAAATCTATTCTCAATCTCCAAAATTTATCAAACAATACCCAAAGTTCAACAAAGACCATTCAATGAACAAATTGTCCATAAAATACTTCAAAGTAATCCAAACTAAGATTGAAACCCAAATATTTGAAGGATTTAGTCACATAGTCTTCCAAGTTAAATCGTAACATTTATCTCCAAACAACATCAGTTGCTCCTAAAGTCTCGTATTGAAAAGTAATTAACTTAATCACACTACTAAAAATAAGACTATTAGCGACCGCCATTGGCGGTCGCTAAAGGTCTTTAGCGGCCACGCAGCGACCGCCATTGGCGGTCGCTGTTGCCTCGTCGCTAGAGGCATTTAGCGACCGCCAATGGCGGTCGCTATAGAAGGCCGGCAGATCGGCCTTCAGCGACCGCCTGGCGGTCGCTATAGTGGGCCGGCATGGCACCCTATAGCGACCGCCTCTGGCGGTCGCTATTCAAAAAAAAAAAATTTTAAAAAAAATTTTATTGAATTCAATATAAATATATATATATATTTATGTAAAAATATTCATATATATACTATTAAATACAATATTTTAAATATATATATATATATATATAATATATTTTAAATGTTTTAATATATATTTAATACATATATAATATCAAATCATTGTGTTATAATAATTTAAAAACTTCGATTCAAGAAATAATCTCATTTCAGGTCGTTCGGAGCACGTTTGCTCCGAATTGGACCGCCGCACGCCGTTTTGGTGTTTTATGGCGCCGGAAACGCGTTTCCGGCCGCCACGGTCACACGGCACCTCCGAATGAGGTGTCGTCTGGCCGAACATTTCACAATTCACGCCCCGGATGTTGTCGTACGGTTTCGTGGCATTCGGAGGTCGTTCGTGTGGTTTTGACCCCCCAACGCGCCATTTCAGCGCGCGCCGCGCTGCTGAAAACGGCACAATCAGACGTGCCGCGCGCACCGCACGTCCGATGGACGTGCGTCCTCCTCCTGCATCTCAGGAATAATATTTCTATCGTTCCCGTGCGGTTTCAGGTCGTTCGGAGCACGTTTGCTCCGAATTGGACCGCCGCACGCCGTTTTGGTGTTTTATGGCGCCGGAAACACGTTTCCGGCCGCCGCGGTCACACGGCACCTCCGAATGAGGTGCCGTCTGGCCGACCATTTCACAATTCACGCCCCGGATGTTTTCGTACGGTTTCGTGGCATTCGGAGGTCGTTCGTGTGGTTTTGACCCCCCAACGTGCCATTTCAGCGCGCGCCGCGCTGCTGAAAACGGCACAATCGGACGTGCCGCGCGCACCGCACGTCCGATGTACGTGCGGCCTCCTCCTGCATCTCAGGAATAATATTTCTATCGTTCCCGTGCGGTTTCAGGTCGTTCGGAGCACGTTTTCTCCGAATTGGACCGCCGCACGCCGTTTTGGTGTTTAATGGCGCCGGAAACGCGTTTCCGGCCACCGCGGTCACACGGAACATCCGAATGAGGTGCCGTCTGGCCGACCATTTCACAATTCAAGCCCCGGATGTTGTCGTACGGTTTCGTGGCATTCGGAGGTCGTTCGGGTGGTTTTGACCCCCCAACGCGCCATTTCAGCGCGCGCCGCGCTGCTGAAAACGGCACAATCGGACGTGCCGCGCGAACCGCACGTCCGATGAACGTGCGGCCTCTTCCTGTATCTCAGGAATAATATTTCTATCGTTCCCGTGCGGTTTCAGGTCGTTCGGAGCACGTTTGCTCCGAATTGGACCGCTGCACGCCGTTTTGGTGTTTAATGGCGCCGGAAACGCGTTTCCGGCCGCCGCGGTCACACGGCACCTACGAATGAGGTGCCGTCTGGCCGACCATTTCACAATACACGCCCCGGATGTTGTCGTACGGTTTCGTGGCATTCGGAGGTCGTTCGGGTGGTTTTGACCCCCCAACGCGCCATTTCAGCGCGCGTCGCGCTGCTGAAAACGGCACAATCGGACGTGCCGCGCTAACCGCACGTCCGATGAACGTGCGGCCTCCTCCTGCATCTCAGGAATAATATTTCTATCGTTCCCGTGCGGTTTCAGGTCGTTCGGAGCACGTTTGCTCCGAATTGGACCGCCGCACGCCGTTTTGGTGTTTAATGGCGCCGGAAACGCGTTTCCGGCCGCCGCGGTCACACGGCACCTCCGAATGAGGTGCCGTCTGGCCGACCATTTCACAATTCACGCCCCGGATGTTGTCGTACGGTTTCGTGGCATTCGGAGGTCGTTCGGGTGGTTTTGACCCCCCAACGCGCCATTTCAGCGCGCGTCGCGCTGCTGAAAACGGCACAATCGGACGTGCCGCGCGAACCGCACGTCCGATGAACGTGCAGCCTCCTCCTGCATCTCAGGAATAATATTTCTATCGTTCCCGTGCGGTTTCAGGTCGTTCGGAGCACGTTTGCTCCGAATTGGACCGCCGCACGCCGTTTTGGTGTTTAATGGCGCCGGAAACGCCTTTCCGGCCGCCGCGGTCACACGACACCTCCGAATGAGGTGCCGTCTGGACGACCATTTCACAATTCACGCCCCGGATTTTGTCGTACGGTTTCGTGGCATTCGGAGGTCGTTCGGGTGGTTTTGACCCCCCAACGCGCCATTTCAGCGCGCGCCGCGCTGCTGAAAACGGCACAATCGGACGTGCCGCGCGAACCGCACGTCCGATGTACGTGCGGCCTCCTCCTGCATCTCAGGAATAATATTTCTATCGTTACCGTGCGGTTTCAGGTCGTTCGGAGCACGTTTGCTCCGAATTGGACCGCCGCACGCCGTTTTGGTGTTTAATGGCGCCGGAAACGCGTTTCCGGCCGCCGCGGTCACACGGCACCTCCGAATGAGGTGCCGTCTGGCCGACCATTTCACAATTCACGCCCCGGATGTTGTCGTATGGTTTCGTGACATTCGGAGGTCGTTCGGGTGGTTTTGACCCCCCAACGCGCCATTTCAGCGCGCGCCGCGCTGCTGAAAACGGCACAATCGGACGTGCCGCGCGCACCGCACGTCCGATGGACGTGCGGCATCCTCCTGCATCTCAGGAATAATATTTCTATCGTTCCCGTGCGGTTTCAGGTCGTTCGGAACACGTTTGCTCCGAATTGGACCGCCGCACGCCGTTTTGGTGTTTAATGGCGCCGGAAACGCGTTTCCGGCCGCCGCGGTCACACGGCACCTCCGAATGAGGTGCCGTCTAGCCGACCATTTCACAATTCACGCCCCACATGTCACTTTCATGAACTCTTTCTGCATGCCATCTCATTAAATTAGAAACTTTAGATGACATAAAAAATCTTTTCAACCTCGGTTTAAGGGGAAAGTAACGCATTTGCTTTACGGCAATCGGTTTCCCCTGTATCGCAATCTGACTTTGATGAGTCTTATTTCCCCTGTTCTCTTTCCACCTGGAAGTGCCACAAACCGTACAAATATCCAAATGAGCAGTTTCATTTCTAAACAACATACAGTTGTTTGCACATGCATCTATAGTCTCATATGTAAAACCTAAGTTCTCTGTCAACTTACGAGCATAGTAATACGACTCAGGAATCTTAGCGTCGACAGGAAGAACTTTTTTCAATAAAACCAAAAGCATGTCGAATGATGTGTCTGACCAATTATTCAAAGTCTTCAAATGCAACAACTCCACGATAAACGACAGTTTATTGTAAGAAGTACATCCAGGATATAATTCTGTTTTCGCATCATCAAGTACTTCATAAAACCTCCTCGAATCACGATCTGCACCAGAGCGAAGATTTATCTCACCGGTCTCAAGATTCTGGATGTCAATGCCTTCAGGATCAAACCCACGTACCATTTCAGTAAGCATTTCATGCATTGGATCAGTCATCCTTGCATCAACATCCATCTGAGCTGCATCTGTATTTTGACAACGAACATATTCTTCTCCATGACGAGTCCAACTCTTATAATTTTTCAGAAATCCATTAAAGAAAAGGTGCTCCCTCACAGTATCTCGTGTGAATTGATATCTGTTAGCACATTTTCTACATGGACAACTAATATAGTCACTTTCAAATCCTCTCGTGAACTCAATAAACTGCATAATGCCATTGAAATATTCTCTAGACGTTCGATTTGGAAGATCAATCCAACTCTTATCCATAATAATATCTGTATAACAAACATTTACACAATACTTATTACATTTACATTTTTCAAATCAACTATATTCAAAATAAATATTAACCATTTGTTTATGAACCATTGATAAAATAATAATGTAACTGAAAGCTCATGTTACCTGATTGAGCTACAAACCTGAAAGGGAGGGGAGCCGAAGGCTGTGCTGCGAGGGAGAGGAGGCAGCGAAGGGGAGCCGGAGCCAAAGGCGGTGTGGCAAGGGAGGGGACGGGCGGCGGCGGCGGCGGGGAGCTGGAGGAGAGGAGGCGGTGAGGGGACGGGGGACGGGCAGCGAGGGGGGGGGTGTCCGGGGTCGGGGGGGGGGGGGGCTGTCCGAGGTGCGGGGAGGGGTGTCTGGGGTGTCGAGGGCCTGTCAGGGGTGCGGGCAGGGGTGTTCGGGGTGCGGGGGTGTCCGGGGTGTGGGGGAGGGGGGGCTGTCTGGGGTGCAGGGGGGCTGTCGGGGGTGCGGGGTGGGGTGTCCGGGGTGCGGGGGGCCTGTCCGGGGTGCGGGGGGGCTGTCCGGGTTCGGAGGGGGGGTGTCCGAGTGCGGGGGGGGGGGGGGGGGGGGGGGCTGTCCGGGGTGCGGGGGGGCTGTCCGGGTTCGGAGGGGGGTGTCCGAGTGCAGGGGGGGCTTTCCGGGGTGCGGGGAGGCGTCCGGGGTGCGGGGGACGGTCCGGAGTGCGTGGGGGGGTGCTGTCCGGGGTGCGGGGAGGCGTCCGGGGTGCGGGGGGCGGTCCGGAGTGCGCGCCGGGGGCTGTCCGGGGTGCGGGTGCCGTCCGGGGTGGGGGGGGGGGAGGGCCGAGAGGCCGGAGGGCGGTGGCCGGAGGCCGAAGGGCGGCGGCCGGAGGCCCGAAGGCGGAGGGCGGCGGCCGGAGGCCTGAAGGCAGGCGGCGGGGGAGGCCGGGCGGCGGGGGAGGGCGGGCGGCGGGGGAGGCCGAGCGGCGGGGGAGGCCGGGCGGCGGGGGAGGCCGGGCGGCGGGGGAGGCCGGGCGGCGGGGGAGGGGAGGGCGGCGTGAGGGAGGGCGGCGAGGGGTTAGGGCGAGATCGAGGGCGCGGGGGGGGGGGGGGGGGGGGGCGCAGAAACCCCCCGAATTTTTTTAGGCAGGTTAGCGACCGCCATTGGCGGTCGCTAATGGTGGGCTATAGCGACCGCCAATGGCAGTCGCCCGAGTCAGGGGGGCTCCACTGCCCCCTTTTCTAGTAGTGTCACATATCCTCCATGATTGGTTAATAAATTTCCATATATAACCCAAAATCAGCTTACTCTTAATTCATAAAATCATATAACTAAAAAGAATTAGTCAAACTAACCAGGGACTTCACGTAGTCCAGTGGTAGGCGATAAATACCAGTCGCACTTTGGTTGTGGGTTCGATTGTCGCAGCTTTGTCCGACGCGATGGGTAGTCACATGGTCTGTGTGTTGTCCTTTTTCCAAAACTATATAATTCTAAAATCATTCCCCAAAAAGGGATAAAATCATCAAAAATAACCATAACATAATTTAACCTCAATTTTATCTCATGCCTTTCACTTCAATCATAACATATAGTAACCCATAATTGCCTCAAAAGTAAGGATCATATAAACCCAAATGGTTCTTTATAACTATGTCCACAAAAGAAAAGATAACTATTCCTTGAATAAAATTTTCATATATTAAACATTAGGGTTACACATAATATAAAAAGTCTTCTAATGTAACCCCATCATCAAAAGAGACTTAATACTCTTAATAATTTCACCATAACTCTTGAAGCCCTTATATGTTGACATCTTACTCATTCAACATTATTCATGATCCATTAACCATTCCTTTCCAACTTATTCTAAAATACCTCTTTCCTACAAACAAAATCATGAATCATATCCTAAGATTCCAAAATAGGACAACAATAGTCATGAAATAATACATACCTTTGATTGGTTATTGTCAGTTTCTTCATCCTCAATCGGAATGGCATTAGGTATTGGTAAATGAACATTTGTATGCTCTTGGTGATCCCATTCACAAAACTTCTTCATAGGAAATGTGTTTTCATAATGACCATGCACACCACATTTAAAACATTCAATTGATCCCTCAGAAAGAACTTCATTCCCTTTCCTCGAGTCAACTGGATGCTTCCTTTTTCCATGGCAGGTTCTTGCTTTATGACCTTCATTTCCACATCTATAGCATATTTTTGTCCCTTTGAAACATTTTCCTAGGTGTTTCTTTCCACATTTTTGACACATAAGTTTTTGAACACACTTACCTTTATGATTATTACCTGTAGTTCCGTAGGGATTTGTTTCTCGCATATATGATTCCTTAGAGAAATCACCAAGTTTTAGGTGGTCATTCATGACTCCAGATAGTTGGTTGAGGATAATCACAAGAGTTCTCATTGCAGCTCCCATATCATTCAGTTGCTTGCTCAAAAAAACTGTCACAGTTTCCTTCACATCCACTGTTACTTTGGTGTCTTCTAAATCCAGCCATTTACTAAAACCAAAAAGGTCAGTGTGAGTATATCAACAAAACCATCATGTACTAATGAGTAAGATAAACACTAAGATATACTTACTCATTCACTTTATCTAAAACTAGGACTCTTTCTGAAATCCTAACCATTATGGTAATGTCACTTATGCTTAAAGAATACCCTAATCTCTAAAGTTGTCTAAACCGACCTTTGATACCAACTGTAAGGCCCCAGCCTTAAACCTTACTTAATCTTGAGTTAATACAAGATTACACATTGAGGATCTTTTCAGGTTTAGAGTTTTAGAGAATTATATCATAAAAATTGCATTACATTCCACATTTAAACAAAGTGGTTACATAAAAGACAGTATTCATTCTTCCCATCAATGGAAACATATTTAAAATAAAACATGGATTCTTTCTTGACACATCCTTGACACTATCATCACATCACGTACCTTTCCCTTGACCTGTGAAAAACATTTCAAAAACTTGGGATGAGCATAAAAATCTCAGTAAGGGTTGTAAAAAATATGGAAAGGAAACATTAGTTCATATATACATAAGAATGAAATCATACTTTACCCATAAAACATAGGCACTTTAACATACCTCATCAAATAATGAATAAATCATAGAAATCATAAGACATAAAGGTAACTTGAGGAATTCATAACATTATTACGTAGGGAGTAACCCTCTTGGTTACGTTTGGAATACCCATCACAATATATTCCCTAAATCTCTTTGGAGAAACCTTAACGTTTAACCCCTTCACGTTACCCAATGCATTGGAGAGCTATATCGGGCTCACCCGCCCTTATTTTATAACGGAACCACCCGTTTTCATAACAATGCCCAAGAACCATAACATAAACGTATCACATAAAACATGCATAAAGGAAACATAACATTTCCACATTCCAATCACAATATAACATTTTAGTATATTGAAATAATTAATCCATTCAAAAAGAAACCATTTCCAAAACCATTTAAAACATTTAATAAAGAGATTTTTGAATCAAAGTGTCCCATACCACCTTGAAGCTTTTAAAATTTTAAACCATTAATATACATATAAATAAATCCTTAAAACCATTTTGAAAACATGGATATTAATAAGAACAATTAATTAAAACATTTAAAGCAATATTTTGGTTAAAGGGGTTTTACCAAAATTAGAGACACTTGAATACAATAATTGAGGAATAAAATTTAATCATAACTTTATAATATCATAAGAATAAATGGATTCATGATATAATATTCCAAAGGACAGTATATACACCATATAAGAGTGAATTGGTGCATAACAAAAATGAATTCTCAATAGAAATGTCAAATGTGATGAAATCCCTTATAAAGAAGGTATCCTAAAATTAAGGATAAATCAATCTCAAAATTATGTGTGACAAATATAAATACACCCAATATAAGTGAATATTAAATGTAAAACAATAAAAGTTCATTCACACATATTCAAATGATTTCATATTCAATAACTACATGTTGAACCCAAAGAAATCGAAATTGGGTTAAAAAGTTCCCTTGGTAAAATTCGACAGCCTAACGGCATCACTTCAAAATTCATAAAATGAGTTGATGAGAGATAAAAAAGGTCATCTCATCACTTGGACATAAAATTTACATCAATAAGGATATAAAAGAACATATCCCAACATAATATTATGTGAATTAAAAGACATAACAAAAGAAGTCTTTTAAAAAGTGGAGGGCGAAAGGTCCCCTTACCGAGTTGGGTAACTTTCGAAACGTACACCCCATGGAAGAAGGGTCATACAATGAAGATTTGAAAACCCATAAATGAAATTATACTACACAATGTGTATAATAATGGGCAGTACATACACCACTCAAAGGAAATTGTGGAAAATGTAGCATAAATCTCATGGGAATAAAAGTGAGATGAAAAATCCCTTACGAAAACTCAGTAGCCTAACGGCGCCACTTAAAACTTCAAAAAGGATTGATGAGAGGGAATAGGGTCTCTCATCGTATGAACATAAAAATTACAGTAAGATTAATATAAAATAATATCCCAATAACAAGAAATATGAGCTTTAAAAGGAATGACATAAAAGAGTGTACTTTAAAAGAAAGAGAGGAGTCGGATCCCTTACCTCAAGTCCAACTTGTCTTATTCGTTTATTTATATTCCTGAATAATAAACTTTGGTCAATTTATAATTGACTAAGGACCTAATTTAAAGATTATTATTCAGTTAATATCACATATTATAATGTTATAATAATTGTTTAATAATATTAGTTCATATCAGACATTTTTGCCGATGTTTGGTACATGAGTCAAAAATGAACTTGTTTGAAAAATGATTGTCCATGTAGTTATAAGTAAATAATTTACAGAATAGTATTAATGATTAAAATATCATATATATCCAGTAAATATTCATTTTATACTATTCCATATCATTTGGAGATAAAAACTAAAAGCACCGTTCATGGAGACGGTAGGCCGTACGTACGCATGAACGCAACTTTCATTTTTTTATTTGTCATATTAACGGAATTAAAAATAAATGATATATATATATATATTATAATTACAGTATAATATATATGTTATATAGGCCACATATGATCATTAATTTCATTCTTTATACGTTCCATGTATTGCATGTACGAGTCACATCACTTGAGGGGGCGGTAGTCCACACTTCCTCATATGAAATTATCGCATTTACACAACATGAAAAGAATAAAGGTATGGTTTAAATATAAAATACATAAGTATATAGTAAACATAAATACCATATATATCATATATAAAATACAGTGACATCATAATGGCCACCTTTAAAGGTGTTAAAATAATATTGAACAATCATCGTTTCGTGAGGCAGAAAATCGCCAACCACAGAAACAGTATGTTCTTTAACCATTAGATGAAGGTGTGTGTAAGTGTAGCTCTAATCCTTATTATAAAAACATCCTAGTATATTTTAGATACTGGATTTGTTACAAAATAAATGAATAAAAAGAGTTTAGGGGGTTGGAGAAGCAAAATAAAACAAAAGGACACAAGTGAAGACATTACCTTAAAATCGGGTAACTCTCTTAGATTTGAGCTCAAAGGCTTCCTTGGGAAGACTTCTGCCCAATTTGAGGCTTCAAGGAGTAATATAGGGATGTGTAGAGACAAAATGGTCAGGGGTTGGCCTAGACAAAGTCTTTTTAAGTGTGGGTAAGGAGGTAGAGGTGGGGGCCTTTTATAAGAGGAGAGGAGGGGCACTCTTGTAAAGTTACAAAATGTTACTTTATTTTCAAAAGAGTTTTGGATTTTAAAGGTCCCACATTGATGTATTTCTAGGATAAGGTGATAAGGGTTCAAAATCCACTCATCCAATAGGTTTTGGACATGTGTAGGTCTTAGATATTACATTATCTTTCCATTTTATTTAAATCCTTAAATAATGAGGTCATCGCTGCACCATCATGATGTCATAAATAATTTAATTTATTTAATGTCTAAAAATTATAAAACAAATAATATGATGTAGGAAATATTTTTATCTTTCTAATTACTATTTATAGTCAAACATATGACTTGTATAACCCCATGTAAAAATTGTTTTAGTAAAACATCTCATGTTTGTGTCATTTTTACTTTAACATTAAATAAAAAGATATTTATGTCATTTCCCAACCAAAGTGGCTCCATGGGGTCCCCAAGTTGACCCATGGATTGTCTTGGTCGGCCATAACACATCCAATGAGGGTAGGACATTTTTCTAGGTCATTTAATTTTATTAAAACATTATTCTTACCATAAACTACACTAATTACCTCTAATCGCGATTAAAAACTTAATAAGTTACTATTCACCAAAAAATTATTTTTATCCCATTGAACCAAATTTTACTTCTTAATGACAACCATGTATGTCGGATTTTTGAAATTAAAAACACAAAGATGGAAAAATTTCATTTAAACGGAAAAATCAGTTTTTATAAGTACCACTTAGTGGTTTCACTATTCATCAAAAACTGAAGTTTTTCAGAAAAATCCAAAAAATTCACCCTAATCTATATTTGATATTCTGAATTCAAAAATTAAGTCTATTTTACAAAATTCAAAACATATAATTCACATTAATTAATTTAATAATTAATTCTCGCTGTCAGAGCAAATAGCGTGTTTTTATGAAACAATAAGTATCAAAAGATTGACACTAGTTTAAGTGTGATTTCAAAGTCAAATTAATTTAAACGACCACTATTGGATTTAATGGTAAAAATATATTCTAATTTCACTTTAAAACCAATTCAAAATATAATCTAATCATATAAATAAATTTGATTAAAAAGAGGTTTTGAATTAAAATACAACATTTTACACTATTCATTAAAAAATGAACTTTATCGGAAAGATACCAAAAATTTACACAAAGTAAATTTTGATGTCCCAATTCTTAAGAAGATTTTTATTTGGTCCAATATAATGTATAAGAGTGAACAAAACTATATTTAATTACGGTTCGCCATCAAAAGGCGATAAGTGAACCTTTAGTGAAAACTAGGGCATATACGCCTAAAATTGAATTCTTTCCGTATTTTAAGCCTTTATCTTTCATTGGATAAAAGTAAAAAAATTTAAAAACATATATAATCATATTTTAGTTATTTCTATCCATCCCCGCCAATACAACGGTTACATGTTAACTACCATTTAAAATAATATTATTTTATTATTAGAGTGCAACGTAAGATTCCCAAGAAACTCATTGTTGCGTGTTGGGTACGCCATCGAGCATAGCGTCCCCTTTAAAGTCATATTAATATTTTATTCACAAATATGGATAAATATAAAGATTTCATATTCTTTATTTACCTGGGGTGTTATATGAACTATTTATAAACTGGAATATATGTTGAAAGCATGTTCTATAGACTTCAAAGGAGGATGGGACCAACATATTCCACTGGTTGAATTCTCCTACAACAATAGTTTCTACTAAAGCATCCAAATGGCACCATATGAATCCCTTTATGGGAAAAGGAGCATAACACTGTTGTGTTGGGATGAATTCGGTGAGCATAAGATGCTAGGACCTAAAATGGTTGAAGAAATGGTGGAGAAGGTGAAAACCATTTAGCAATATATCAAGGTAGCCCAAAGTCGATAGAAGAGTTATGTAGACAATTGTCGACGAGACCTTTAGTTCAAAGTTGGAGACATGGTATTTCTATGCATATATCTGTTGAAGAAGGTCATGGGGTTCAAAAGGAAAGGGAAGGTAAGTCCCAAGTACATCGGCCCCTTCGAGATCCTTGATCGAGTTGGATCTGTGGCCTATCGACTAGCACATCCACCTTCTATGTCCAAAGTACATGATGTATTTCATTTATCCATCTTAAGGAAGTACATACCAGACTCTTCACATGTACTCTCTTCAGAGGTGGTATAGTTGGAGGATGATCTTTCTTACAAGGAGTATCCAGTGAAGATCATTGATCGTAGAGATAAAGTTCTACGTAACAAGACTACTCACATGGTCAATGTACTATGGAGGAACAGTAATTACAAAGAGGCAATGTGGGAACTATAGGAAGCAATCAAGGAAAAGTACCCACACCTGTTTTATGGCCTAGAATTTAAAACAAAAATTTTGGGGGATAAATTTCATAAAGGGGGAAGAATGTAATGACCCAATGTTTTACTAATGGAAAATATCTTCTTATAATTATGTCATATAATAAAATGGATTCACAACACATTGAATTACTAAGTACTATATGACCTTTAAACATAAGTTTGTCACTTTTCTGTTTTTATCTTTGAAAAATGGTCATCTAGAATTGTGATTAGTAAGTGATTTGGAGTTTGATAAGACAAAAACAAATTTTGATAAATAGTAACATACCCTTATGAATAGTATCATACCTTTATGAATAGTAATGAATAGTAATGAATATAAAATCATCCAATAAAATAGAAACATCACCCATGAATGTACAAATACAATTTAGACATCTAAAAATTGAAAAAATGATCATAGTATAAGAATTGGTATTTCTGTATGCCAAAACTATTTTAATTAAATTTTTTTGATTAATTTAATAATTTAAAATGGAAATTTATTTTCATAAAATTTAATCGTAAATTGTTAATTTATTGTCTTATGGTTATAATATAATTTTATTGGACTTTGATTATTTTTCAAGGTGTTATGAAACGAGTTATAGTTTTAATGTTGATTTTGTTGAATAAATTATGATTTTATTTAAAAATTAAATTAGAAATATTTAAAAAAAATTTCAAAAAATGGAGTTCATTTTTTATTTCTACACATTGAAAAATGGTTAGGGTTAATTTTTGGGATTTTTCTAAAATACTTGAATTTTTCGTGAATAATAAAAATACAGTTTTGAGTTTTCGGTATATTTGATGACATCATAATGATGTAATAATTAATAAAAAAAGATATTAGGATTGTGTACAGTAAAATAATATATTAGATGTACCAAGTGGCTAATACCATGGGAAAATACCATGGGCAAGCCCATGGTTTTACCAAAACCACTAATGAGGTGTCTTTAAATTAATAAAAATTCTCTCTTTTGCTATAAATACCCACTCTTCCCTTTGTTTTATTTAATTAAAAATCCCAAATCCACAAATATATGGTGGTTTTACTTCCCTAGGAGTACTCCCAATGTGTCCTTAAGCCTCCAAAATCCCAACCTTCAATTTTGAGGCGTAACTCCACAAGGTAAAGGAACCTTTCAACCTCCTCTTTCTTCAACACTTCTTTTATATTATCTCTTTGAATTTATATTTTAATATGTTGGGGTTTGATTTTATGTATCCCTATTACTGTCCTTTAGTTTTCCAAATTATTAGATACCCTCTTCACTCTCATAAATTCATTTTATAAAATTTTAAGCGATGTTGTTAGGCTGCCGGATTTTCATAAGGGACCTCTTATCTTTTATTTCATTTTCAAGTTCATGTCTTTTCTTTTTTTTCCTCACCTCCCTTAACACAACTGGTATGATAACTCCAGAAACATACATTTAATGGAATTTTGTTATGCTAATGGGATATTTCATTATCATCTATCTTTTCCCTTTCTTTTATACTAAAATGAAAACACAATATGAGATTTGTTAATTTACCACATTCAAGGATGATGGGCTTTCAATTTCTGTTTCCATATTCAATTCTAGTCATGAAACCATTTTAATGGTTCAACCAGACCATAATATATGTATTATTTCTCATCTATGGTTCTGGAATCCTTTTTTTACAAAAGTTTTTTATTTATAAAACAAAACATGTTCCTTGTGGTAAAAAAACCGCCACTTAACCCAAACGATTATCATTAAATAATTTATATAATGATTCATCTTTAGTCCAAGTAATAAACTGGAATTTAAAATAATGTAACCGCGTTTCTTTTCAATAATAACATATAACTCCAATTTTTTACAATCATCCACATTTTACTTGATTCTTAGAACATGAATATAAGTGGACCGATCATTAGAACCAAGGAAACAAATGGACCCAGACAATGAAATTGAACCTCATAACCAATAAAAAAGGTTATGAATGAACTCAAAAAGGTTTTACTAAATCATTTAAATATAGAAGAAGATCTGGAATTATTAATTAATGGACCTAATTTTATTATTCAGGTCGTTAATATCAAGTGGAAAATACCATCGGACTTAAGGTAAGGGATCCTCTCTATTTCACTTTTATTCAAAAATGTATTCTATGTTATGCCCTTTTATGTATAATTCATAATGTTGGGGTATGATTTCACACCATCCTCATACTTCCCTAATGATGTATAAAATATGATAAATCCCTTTATCTCTCATTATGACTTCTTAAGTACACCTGATACCATGCCGATATTCCGTAAGTGATTATACCTGAACCACCTTTATTCCTTCAAGTTTCTCTATCTTTCTTTTACCCAAAAGAAGATGTATTTTATTTTTATGAAAAACTTATAAATTATGTTTTTAGGATCCAAAAAAAATGTTTCAATATCCATCCCTCATTCTATTTCAGGGATATACAAGTTTTTAATTGATTCCCTCTTTAATTCTTCCTGATAAGAAAACCTATTTTAAGGGAACATCCTGAATTCATACCCAATTTCAAGGGAACTCTCAGTTCTGTTTTAATCCACCATTGTATTTATAAAACCAATCCTTTTATTGTGAAAACATTCCTAGTTCACTTCTGGTTTTGTGTAAAGTATTTTTCCCTTTTCTATTTTAAAGGCTTAATAGTATTTTCCTTAAAACTACTCAAAAATGTTTGAATGATAATGTTTCATAAATACATTTCTTATATGTTGTCACTTTTACTTGACATCACTCACAATTATACATTCCTAATTTCCCTTTAGTATTTCTAAGCATATTTTAGTTCCTTTCTTTCATGGACACTTTTATGATATGCCCATTTATTTTACTTTATGACATGATTGTGATACACAGTTATTTCCATGGGTACCCCTATGTTTATGTGTGATTGATTATGTATGATTATTTATGTGGAAAGAATATTCATGAAAATATTAAGATGGGTGTACCCAGATATCACTCCAATGCATTGGGTAAAGTTAAATATCATGATATGTTATGTGAAACGGTCTCGGCGGTTAGCCTTGACTTGTTCTACTATGGTAAATGATCTTGGTGGTTTGCCTTGACTCGTACTAAAGTCATGTGTTATGTTTTTTCCACATTTATATGATTCTATGTTTATATGATCCCATGTTCATATGTTATCATTCTGTATGTTCCATTTTTTTTACATCATTATGTCATTCCTCCTAACTTATGTTATTAATCTTTATTCTTATGTTCATTCCCTTACTGGGATCTTAAGCTCATCATGTTGTTCATGTGTTTCCCTAGGATATCCTATGCATATGTATGAGCACAATTGAAGTTAGGATCTCATTATGGATATTAAATAAAGTAGTGTTTTTTTTTCACCGCATGTTTTATGTTTTATGTACCTATTCTTCCAAGACACTAGACTTCACAATCCTTGGATTGTACTCTGATGTATAATTATGATTAAAATCATGTAATGTCTTATATAAAAGTCTAGGGTCACTATAATTTCTACATGCTTAACATGGAGTATGATAATGTAAATTCACGTGCTCACATTATCTTAGGTAGTAACTTCCTTAAAACTACATAAACAATCATAAATTTACATGAGGGTACATCATCCATGGAGTTTATAGATGATGTTGTGATAGTTAATGTTATGGACTCTATGAAATACCCCTTAGAGGACCATTATGATTTCTTATCTCTTATTTTTAACCACCAAGTAAAAACCCCATGGATCTTGATTATCATATGCTTAGATATATTATGATCATTGGTTCTATTTTTATGTCTAAGAGAACTTCCATGCCTGTTTCTATTGCACAAAACACTCTTGGGTTTGATTTTTATGTCGATTTATATTCTAATTTTGATCATGTTAACTCTAATTATGACATGGTTTTTGAGTATGTTGATTGATTTGATGCATTATTCACCCATTCTGATAATGTTTATTCTGATATTTATGTTCATGGTGCACATATTTCACTACCTTTAATGTCTCCATCCATACAAAAAACCCCTTCATTGGAACTTAAGTCATTGACACCTAATCTCAAATACTCATACTTGTTTAGTTTTGAGAGATTACCTGTTATCATTTCTAACAAAATCCCTTTTGAAAATGAAGAATGAATTTTGAGTCTTTTTATGAGAAACATTAGGGAAATTGGGTGGACCTTGGATGACATATTTGTTATTATCCCCTCTATTTGGATGAATAGATTTTTTGAAGGATGGGACTAAACCAGTTAGGTAGTCATAAAGGATACTTAATCCCACTCTTCTAGAAGTTATTAAAAATGAAGTTGAAAAATTAATTTAGGTAGGTATCATTTATCTCATTTTATATTAATAGTGGGTGATCCCTATTCAGGTTGTGGCATAGAAAAGTGGTGTTACTATTGTTAGAAATGAGAGATAGGAGTTAGTTCCAATGAGGGTGAAAAATAGTTTGTGTGTGTGTATTTATTATAGTAAACTAAATAAATCCACTCACAAGTACCATTTCCCCCTCCTATTTATTGATCAAATTTTTGAGATAATAGGTAGGAAGACACACTATTGTTTCTTGGATGGATTTTTTAGATATTTTTAGGTTCCTATAGCTCAGGAGGATCTAGATAAGACAACACTCATTTTCTCATTCGGTACATTTTCATACCAAATGATGGGATTAGGACTTTATAATTCCTGAGGTACCTTCCGGAGATTCATGGTGAGAATTTTTTTCAGATTTCATTGAGACCTACATGGAGGTATTTATAGATGATTTTACATCTTATGGATCTTCATTTGATGATTTTATCTTTAGTTTATAAAAGGTTTTGAATCAATTTTTTGAGAAGAATTTGGTTCTGAACTTTGAAAAATGTCATTTCATTGTAGAGAATGGAATTTTCTTAGGGTGTGTAGTGTCAAAACATGGAATAGAGGTTGATAGATCTATGGTAGATGTTATTTCATACTTTTCATCTCCCTCATGTGTGTGTGATGTTAGATCATTCATAGGACATCATATATTTTATCGACACTTCATCAGATATTTTTGTAAGATATCTCTTCCCTTGTCTCAATTGCTTTAAAAAATATTGAATTAGTTTTTGATAATTCATGAAGGGTATCATTTTATGAGATAAAGAAGTGTTTAACCACTCCACCAATCATACAACCCCCATATGAGAGCTTCCTTTAGAGCTTATGTGTAATGTGTCCAACATCGTGCTTGTACCTTTCTTATCTCATAGGGTGGAAGGGTGGTCTTATGTGATAGATTATGCATTGAGGACATTGGATTCAGTCCAAGTAAATTACACCACAATGGAAAATGAGTTTCTTACAATTATATTTTCTTTAGATAAATTATATTATTATTTATTGGGATCTAATGTAGTTGTTTTTTCTGACCATGCAACTCTGAGATACATCTTAAAGAATCCAAATGCAAATCCCAGACTTATTTAATGAATGATCATTCTTTAAGAATTTAATATTGACAATACATGTTTTCAAAATCCATTAGCATCATGATAATCATGATCAAGATTTCATCATAAATGGATGATTTTTATTAAATAGAACTTATCGATGATATAATTGGTTGTGTCATTATAAAAAAAATTATATTTTGACACCATTCTTTGTGATATTTGTTCATGTTAAATTTTGTAATTGATTTCTCCAAAAAACTTTCCATGCAACCATGACTTGTGAAATTTTTTTACTCAATTGAAGGTATATCAAAGTTATATAAAAATTCATCTTATATCGATGGTTGATCCATACATTCATTTACCTTCTAATCGATTTCATTACTATACAAAATTGACATATATATATATATATATATATATATGTACCTAATATCCTACATTTGTACACCCTCAAAAAATCATAAAAACACAGAAAATAAATATATATTATCTTAATAAATATGGAAGTGATAAAATGTACAACACATAGAGATATCTAGGACAAGAGCTTAAGGTTTGAATTTTGGAAATACTTAAGTGAGTGCGTCTTAAAATTTGATTGTAAATGAATTTTGAACAAGTTCAGTTAATTAAACCAAGTAAGAAGAATTTTTTTACATGACATGAATATATTGAATAGTGGTTGGAGGTATGTGATTGAAATTTTTAGCACACACACCCATGGGGAATTAATGGCATGATATACCCATAATTTGTTTCAATATGACTAGTTTAATTAATCCCACTGGATTTTGTTTCATACAATTTATTAGACAATCAATTTCAAATTTATTAATATTTAATCTTGATGAGATTATTACTTTTCCTATATTTCCACTTTGGATTAGGAAATATAAACATGCATATCTTGTCACCATTTTTTTGGAATACATGACATGTAACTTTTCCCATGAATGAAAAATAGTAAGTATGGGGGAGTCATCAAACCAAATTTTTATTGAATATTTTATTGATAATAAATTACATAATTTCATCACATTGTGTTAAATATATTTATTTATGGAATATTTTGGATTAGATCAAACATTTGAAAATTCAATGAAAATTCCAATTTTCCATTTGAGGTTAAATATATGATTTCAACAAAAAATATTTTTGTGTGAATTATTTTAACTTAATGATTTGTAACAGTGTTACTCACTCTATGAGATACAACTTTCATTTAGGAAATATAAGTTGGATCACTAATTTGATTGGATTAAATGGTCTATAAAGAGAAAGATAGACTAGACTCACCAGATTAAACACCACTTAAGTATTTGGGTAATAACTTAATCATATGTGATTTTATTTTGCCAGAATTTGGAGAGAATATTTAGAAAAAAATTTATCACAAATAATCCTTTTGGAAGGATTGTTGGTTCATGCGTTTTGGAGGTTAAAAAGTTTTTGAAATCTAGATTAAAATATTTGGATGAATTCTCCATTCTCACTTGAAAATCCTTGAAAACCTAGCACCTATTCACTCTATAAATTTGTGTTTTTATCATTTATAGTAGGTTAGACTTTCCTTAGAGGATTAATATCATAGGTTGAGTGGTGAATTTCTATTTCAATTCACCATTGGGGGATAGAAGCTATCAAGCTAGGATCTCCTCCAAAATGATCTTTTTTCCACTTCTTTGTTGTAATGTTATTGTTATTTCAATAAAATATCTATTTCTATCCCATTTATTTTGTTGTTTTAATTTTTTTATTAAATATGTAAATTATTTGGCGTGGAAATAAATATAATAAATGAGATTGTCTTATACCCTTTTTAAATCTTTGCACGTGAAAAATGATTCTACGATGACTACACATCCCATTGAAGAGTATTTTTTTTAGTAATTGATATACCTATTAATTTATTCATTTATTTATTTTGAAAAAATTATCTATTTCAATTCACATAATATGATCTATGAATTGAGTTTTTCAATTTAAAAGAAACTAAGAAATAAATTGATTAATTGACACGGAAATGTGAGGTCAATAATTGTGTAAACTGTGAGAGAACAATCTTATTAGGTAAAACAAAACAACAATGGATAAATTAATAGGATTCAAATACAATACCATAACTCAATTCATCCACATTTATAGAATGGATATATGGACTAATTTACCACTGACAATAATTTATCCTTATAACATCAATCAAATTAGGGTGTTATGATTACACATTCTAAAGCTATCCTATATTTTAATTCATTTCATTATTGAAGTTAAGTTAATTCCCATAGGTTTTGAGTGTTAAAAAATTAGTGGATCCTAATTAAGTGGAGTTTTATTTAAATTATAATTATTAATGAGTAAGTGAATAGGTATAGTTATATCTACTACACCTTCTAAAAATATTTTCTAAAAACATCTTCTCGTTTCATTTTCCCAATCACATTTCAAAAACAATAAAAAATACAATATTCATCCAACATACAACTTTAATATTTATAAACATTAATCACCCCATCCTTTTAAGTAGTGTATTTATTTTATCTTTATTTTCATAATACCATTAAGAAGTTTTTTCAATTACTTCCTCTTTGAGAGACGACCTTGGTTAGCCACTCTAATACACCTAAGTACCCAAAAACCACTTTTCATTTGAGATCACTCATGATAGCACCTTTCAATCACATTTTTGCACTCTTTTTTATTCCATAGAGGTTATTTTATGAATGTTTTTTACTCTATATGTTTTTTTATTTTATTATTATTCCTCTTCACTTCTACATGGATATGCTTGGGTGTGTGAATATGGGTACTTTAGGCAAATGAATCCTATTTTAGTTATGCCTTTTTGTTCTTGTCGCCAGCCCCTAGACTATGGAGGCTAGATTTGGGTAGTTGTGGCTCGGCCTTCTGTCGGCCAGGAGGACCCCATTAGGGTGGGTCATAATAGGTTTTATAATTATAATAACATTTAAGTATTTTTTTATACTAAATTTATTACTTTATGATAAAATTCCACATATTTAGAGTTAGAAAAAGAAATAAATTGAAAGATTTCAGGTAATACAATTACCTCTTTTTCGGGAAACCTAATTTAGATCCTTTATTAAGGAACCTAGGGTTGATATTTTAGGGATACCAACACCTAAAAAAATTGGATAAGGATGTTTATAAGAGGAATTAGTAGGGATTTTTTGAGCTATTTTATCTCTATTTTGTGTCAATAATTGAAGAAAGAGTTATCCTTTTATAAGGGAGGGAAAGGACACACTTTGGATTTTTAAAAAGATTAAAATATAAAAATTCATTCTCAATAAATATTCTTATAAATGGACATAGATTCTAATTTAAGGTATTATATGGTATAAATATAATCAAATAATAATATTTAGATAGGTTTTAGTGATATTTTAAACCTAATCTTTTGGTTTAACCCCTTTGTTAACCTATTTTAATATTTACCTATGTAGTATCTTTTTCACTCTTAAGGGGTTATAATTTTACTTATAAGGTAAAAATTGGATCATAAATGGAAAACTTATGAAATTTTCAACCATATATTTTCCAAATTGTCCTCTTTCAAGATTTTAATGTTTTTAAAATAATTTAATAAAATATTGTTTTGATAAAATATCATTAATGTCAATTTTGACACTATTCGTTTAATTTGATATAAAATTCATAATGAAAAAGTATAAATTCGAATATAATCCATTAAAACAACACTAATATGTCATGTTCATTTATATAATTCATGGAACACTATAAATAATTAAAATTATATCACTTTTAATATTATTATAATTAATTATTTTATGTTTTATATTAATTAAAGATATATTGTGTTGGCATTTCTTAAGAATTTAAGGTAATTATATAATTACTAAAACTTATAAATAAATTTTCAACATGAAAATAATTTCACTATTATGAAAATATGAATTTTTATTTGTTTATAAATTTACTTTTCCCTTATTTGCATTCATAATATATTATTAAAAGTAAGGGAGAGACATTTCATTTTCATCTTTACTTTAAATATTATATGGGTTATTCTCATGGAATTATGTCCCTAAAATAATAAACTTTATAACCTAAGGTGATAATTATTATATTAAATTCATTAAATAATAATTATGATTGAAAATGGTGACCTTAACACTTACTTTTAACCTAGATTAACATGGTTTAACCTTTACCACGGTAATAAATTTTACCATGGTTACTATTCATAATTCATAAAAATAAAAGGTGCCTATTTTTAAAATTTTAACCTCATTATTAAAATTATATAATCCATTTTATCAAATTCAATACCTATAAGTTTCCAAAATTAATTTTAAAATAAGTGTGAAAAATGCGTCGGAAAACCATTTTTAGAAAAATACAGTTTTTAAGCACAAAACTAGATTTATTCTTATCCCATGCATAGTAAAAATAATAGATAAATGTAAAAATAAATATTCAATATATAATATATATTTAATTAAAATCATTCACCAATAGTGTTTAAGTTAATTTTTTATGAAAAAAATTTTAGCATGCATAAAAACAATTTTTCTGAAAAACATATCTTTTACATTCAAAAGATTTTTATTTCCATTTATAATCAATTAATAATAGATGAATTTATTTTATGAATAAAAATATTTATAATTTAGTTATTAATATTAATTCCTACCAATTTAATTTCTAGTTTGTAATGGTATACTGTATTACACTTCATTTAGACTCATGGTTCCGTGTATCATAAGCTATCAAAAAAATTATTCAAAGAAAAATATTTCACAAAATATTAGGGCATTACAGTTCAAGTAGAACTATTTGGGATCATATAGTGGAAGATAATTTATAATAGTGGGAGAATCATTATACCTATACTATCATCAATGACTCTTTTTTAATTTTACATATATTTTTAGCTCATTTTTTATTTGTTAATGGTGGGATAGAGGTGTTCGGACGGTCAGAACCAGGCTGAGGAAAGACCAGGGTCTTTTTGTAGTTACTTGATCTACATTAGTCCCACTATCCAACTATTGATACTTTTGGGTAGAGTTAATTCTACCCAGAAGCTACCAACCAGTCGGTGGTTCTCCTTGGCAGAATTAAATCTTCCCAATAGCCACCAGGTAGTCAGTGCAGGCCACTAACTATTCAGTGGAATTCATTGGATCCCATTAGGGACACAAATTTTATATGTTTGTTTCGAAAATAATCCCTCTATTCACATTTTATTATTCTTTTATACCCCCATTCAACTCCCAACACCCTAGGTATCCTCTCCGGTGATTTCTGGAGTGCTCTTCCTCCCTTCCAACACCTCAATTCAATATCTAAACATCGATCTGATCCTGAGTTCTTAATCTAGTGAGTTATTTTTTAATCTAGATCAATGTCCTTATTTTAACCCTCGTAAATATTTATTATATTCCTTATTTATTGATAATAATTGTGATTTTTGGAAAGATATAACATGTATTCATAGATCGTTGATAGAATCGGCACCCAGATTCAATGATTTAGAATATGTGCAACCTCTGGACCATGATCATTGTTAGAATCATATCTTCCCAATTATATTTGAACTTGACCTACATTTATTATGTGGTTTCTTCTCAGGCTTTATCCTAGTAATCTAAATCATGTTAATTTAGTAATGGTTCTATGATCTACTGGTGCTTTTAGACTCAGATGGCGACCCATTCTTCTAATTCATCATTATACCTAAGGTAGGAAGCCCTTAACTTTAGTGCATGTTTTATATGGGTTCTTAACATGATTGTTGGTTTGTGTATGTTTCTATCCCCATGAGACCTATGTTGATGCATTATCACATGATTTTTGACCTGTTCTTGTGTTTCTTGCATATGGATTGAGGTGATTATGATACTTTCTTATTGATGTGTTGCTTGATCTATCATTTGTATATTTTATTGTATGTTTTATTATTCTTCTACCTCATACTATTTAGTGTGTTGTTGAACCTAGTAGACTATCTCCCAAGAGATATGTGTTAGAATTAAAGGTTGGCATGAATTGGACTATCACATCGAGGGGATGTGTTATCCATGTTTTCATATTTTCCAATCAGGGGGTATGTGTTGGTTTGTTGTTTGATGTTCCTTCAAGCATGGTTTTGAAGTAGGTAAATTTTGTTTCTGAGGAACTGACATATGTGTTGTGTGAGTGTGATATAATTACTATTTATATCTATTCTATTTATCTTATTTAGCTATGCAAAGGGTCATTGGTGGTGTCTTACTGAGTCATGTACACGCACCTTACATAGAAATTTTGGTAAACTTATATATTTTATTTCTAGGGATCTCGTAAAGGTAAAGGGTCATATGGTGGAATGTTGAGCAGATTAATAGAATGATTCTAGATGTTATTGGATAATGTTGTCAAAGATGTCTACAGTTGCTTTTATTTTATGTCTTTCCCTTATACATTGGATTCTTTATCAATTTTGGATTTATTTATCTAGCATGCCATATTGATATTACATGGGCTGGTTTAATTGTACAGGAAACTACTCTAACAGTTATTATTTTATTTATTATTTTAATCACTTTCTTTTGAAATCTGATAGACACATGGTAATGATGGAATAGTACCCCCATGATATTCTACAGGCCCTCACTAGTAGTCAGTAGCTTCTGGCATATAGGGAGGATCACATGAGGTCTTGTGGCATCCCTAGCTCGAACTCGGTGGTTCAAGTCAGGTTGTTACAATATGAAATATACAATATTCCATCTATATTAATATTCAATATAAATGCATGTAATATGAATTATGTTTCTAATATGAAATATTCATATATTCAATATGTATTTTCTGTAAATATGTAATATGTAATATGAATATATATGATATGTATTTTGTTTCTAAAATTAAATATGCATTCTTTTTCTAACATGAAATGTGAATTATCTTTATTCTGATTATATGAAACATGAATTATCTTCCTAATATGAAATATGCATTTTTTTATTCACAATATATACAATATTCATTATGTTTTTTCTGAATATATGTAATATGGAATATGTAATTTTTATTTTAAATATATGTAATATGAAATATAAATTTTGAATATATATTATATCACACATGTGTAATATATATATGTAATATAAAATATTCATTTTATTTTGATATGAAATGTCAATATATTTATAATGCATTGTATTTTTAATATTCAATATTCATTTTGTTTTTACAAACATTTTATGACTTATAATATTCAATATGTATTCTATTTTCAATATGAATTTTGTTTTCAATAGTTTTTTTTGTTTACAATTTGTACTTCTCTTTTGATATCATTTATCTAAGCTAATGATACAATCCTTGAATAAATTAGAGCTTTATTTTTTGTAAAAATTATTTACAATATATGACTTCTTATAAGACCGGATATCATTCATGGAAGTTATATTTATGTTTTTTTTTGTTAAATTAACTTCTCTATTCTTTCCAATAATTTTTATAATAAATAAATCCTTTGGATAGAAGTGTGTTCCTTCTTCTTTTTCCATTATACTGGAAACCCCAATTCTAATACACTAAGGGTGTTTCCTATTTACTATAAACCCTTGTTTTCCCTATTCTTATATACAACATTCTTGATTCACTATATCCATATTATGTATATGTATATTTCATTTTTAGTATATATATATATTAAGTATTTTTTATATTTTTTATATTTATTTTACATCTATGAATATTTCATATTCAATATATGCATATTAAATATTCATTCTATACAAACTATTATGTCATGTGAATACCCAAACTTTTGTATAAAATATTCCAATTCAAGATACTTTTGAAGTCACGTCATATTTTCTAAAGAATGTATTTTGTGTTTAAAAAATTCATTCACTTTTAAATGACTCCTTCTTTATCTATTGGAAGCTATATGAACATTTTTATTCCTATACACTTGAATTATTTAAAGTCCTATACAGTTCAAATTTCCTTATAATCTGAATGAGTCTTCTACTACTAGAAAATTACAATCCAGTTCCCTTATAGGACTTAGATAAAACTCAAAATTATTCTAAAAAATTAATTTCATATATTATGATATATTAAACTATAATCCCATATTTTTGGTCCCAAACAAGAGATATTCCCTGAGATGGAGTGAATTATGGTATTGTTGATCTTAAAAAATTCTCATTGATTGCTATATTGTTCTCACTTTTATATGAAATGCTTTACTCCCTCCCTCACAATCACTCTTAAGCGATGAAATTAGTAAGGAACATACACTTTTTTTACTTGATTCGCCCAACCAAGATAATCCAAGGACTATACATGGAAATTTTCATGGTGAGTAATGAACTCCTCCTATTATTATCTTATTCTCTTCTATGAAATGAAAATAATGAAATACACCTAGAATGATCAATCTCTTTGGCACGAGTTTAATGAATTTCCAGTGTGTGAGAGAACTCTTGGAGCACCTTTTACTACATCACTAACTTTCCAAAACCCAATATTGGAATATTTTTATTAGTCTTTCTAGTAATGAACTGGAATCACCTCTCTTTTAATCATTGGAATAATTGAAAAATCTCACCTCTCCTTCCTCTCTTCCTTCTTTTAAATATCAAGGACTATCTTTATCTGGTTTCATGTCTATCCTTATTCCATGAATCTCCTAAGCCCCTTAAACTTATTTATTTTTCATTTTCTATAACTTTATTATTTTCCATGTAATTAAATAATTCCATAACCCAATATTGAATTTACATGGCCAACCATATTATTTTTTTTACTTTAAAAGTTCTAACCAGATTAACAAAAAATATTAGAGTTTATTGGATCCTAAAATTTCATCCAAAAATAATAATTTATAATTCACCTAATAAATTTTACTGAAACCTCCACATTAGTACCTTATATTCTCCATGTTGTGGTGAAAATGTTTAAAACCATATCACATAATCATCCTTGAACACTCTTAAAATAATAAAAACATTATGAAATGAACCTAAATTTATTTTTTTCTAGATTTTATCCACTCAAAGTTGGCTGATGAAATAAATATCAAAATATACATAAAATTATACTAGAATATTTTCTATAAAAATGGAAAATGGATTTAACCTTCAAAATATCATAGATATATTTCCATTAAACCCTTTTAAAATACCTTTTTGATAACCCTCATCATACCCTTTTAAAGCCACCAAGAGTTTATACCCTTCTGAGTACCTTTATGCATAAGGTATACCCTACTGAGTACCCTTCTAAAATCACCATTCATTTTTTAAAATCCTTTTGAGTGGGGTGTACTCTTCCAAACAAGGTATACCTTATAAAATCACTAGATACCATTATTAATTCACCTTACCTTTTTGAAAAATACATTTCCAAAATTCTTGAATTCTTTCCAAGAACATATTCACTCAGAAATAATCTGGAACACACTTAAACTTCTTCTTGCCTCCATGATAATAACTCCACACACTTAAATAGGATTTATTAAATATTCCTTCCACTTTTTTGTCAAAAAAAACAACCTTAAAAAATCACTCCATGGGTAATTTTTCCAATAATATCCCCCTTTAGGTTTGTTGAAAACTTCAAATAGATTTGTCACTTAAGACTTTGATAAAAATTATAAAAATTAACTGAACATAAACACCACCTAAACCTATTTCCTTCAATGATTGTTTCAATGATTCACTTAACATAAACTCTAAGCCCACTTGAGTTAAACTTTTTGTGATAAAAAAAAGTTAAATAAAAATATCCTAATTAAAACATATTATTGACCATCATGAAACATTTCCATATTTCCAAGATTTAGATCACCATAATTAAATCATTTATACACTCTCCACCTTTCCAAAAAAATCACTCTAACCCTTTCTAAAACAACATTTATCACCATTACTCATGAAGAAATTCTCCCCATTTTTAAATGAACTTAAGTGTAATTATCTAAAAATCACAAAGGATAGTTAGAAAGTCCAGGATTTAGTTGGACTCCAAGAACCAACCAATTCCTTTCAAATTTCACCTTGGGCACTACCTAAGTCATGATGTATGCAACTTAAATTTGTGTAGACACATAATATTACTTCACAAATTATTACACCACATTCTCCTTTTTAAAAGGATATTTAATCTCAATGTTATTTTTTCTTGAATGGTGAATAGAATTTTTGAAAATTTTCATAGCACTTGAGTTTTCACACTTGATATTAATAGAATACGCTTCTTCTAAACCAATGTACTCAAGTTTTTGTCTCACCCATATTAATCTGGTATAATTTTTTGTATTTATGACATATTTAGACTCTATCATGCTTAAATAGATACAATATTTTTTTCTTAGTCAATAGATATAAGAACTTGAGAAAGAATGCATCACCTGAGGTTGATTTTCAATCATCCACCAAACCTTCCCAATCTACATCTGTATATCCCAAGAGTTTCTATTATGAAGTGCTATAAAAAACAACCCAAAATGTACTATGTGGTCAATATAAAGGAGTATTCTTATCACATAATTAATATAATTTTCTTTGGGATAGCTTTGATATTGGATAACATGACATGTATAAAAAACAATTTTTGGTCATGTGGATGTCAAGTAAAATAGTCTAATAATAATTTTCTTTTATTTGGTCACATTAACCTATTTTCAATCCATGTATTTTGATAATTTCATCTAGGTAACCATCATATTTTTCATTGTTTTTGAATCATCCATTTAAAACCTTCATAACTTCTATTTGGAATATTTGTTTTAGAAATAAAATCACCATTTTTATTTGGATCACCTATAATCCAGTGAAGAATAAAAATTTACCAATCAAAGACATTTAGAATTCACACATCTTGGATTTTAAAAACCAATTTCATTGTACAACATATTAGCCTCCAAATATGATTTCATCCACATAAATAAGAACCAACATCCACTTCTCATTCTCCTTATTTATGTAGAGGTTGTGATCAACCCCTCCTCTTTGAAATCCAAAATTCTTTATGTACTGATCTATTCATGATTACCAACCCCTTAGTGATTATTTTAGTCCTTACAAATAATTTTTTAACCAAGACACAATGTTTTCATCACCATCTACTGAAAACCCATATGGTTTCTCTATATAAACCTCATATTCAAGGAATCCATTAAATAATACTAATTTAACATCTATGTAATACACACTCAATCCCCTTTGCACTACCATAAAAAAAAATAGTATTATGGTTTCAAGTCTCTCCATGGGTGAAAAAATATCATCGACATATATGAATTAAATTTGGTAATACCCGTTACACACTTCCCATACTTTTTCTTGGTCTCCTTACCATATTTACTTAGTTTATTCTATAACACCCACTTGGTTCTGATGAAATTATTACCTTTTTTCCTTATAAACACTTACAAAGTCTCATTCTTTTCATTTTGGTCAAGCTCTTCATGCATGACCTTGACCCAATGATCATATTTAGAAACCTTATCAAAGGTTTTGGGTTCTAACTAAGATAATTATGAGGATTACTATTAAGTTTTTTAATGATTATCTTTCACTAACTGCACACACGTGATGTTTATCACCGTATGATCAAAAATATAGAAAATAAATCATTCTAAGTAGATCCTATAAATGTCAAATTACCGAAACTAGTAAGAAAAATACTTTACACTAGTCATTGCTTTCAGTTTTAGTTACTCAATCCTTTTTACTCTAAATCATACAAACATTTAACTAAATTAATGAAAATAAATCATGTAAAAGACACAACATAACATGGTTTTACATGGTTCATGCTTTATTACTATATCCATGGGGAGAAGCATCATGATTATTTATTTCATCATAAATAAAAAATTTATAATATCTTGTGACTTATCATCCACATATATCAATAAATCATATGAAATATTAAAAAGTCATAAAAGTGGTCATGCCCCTATTTATAGAGGGCCCCACCTGATCATTAGGAAGCACTAACTTCCTAAATGTGTTGGTAACCATCTATTGGATTGTGTATCCATTGATGACCTATAGTTATCCTTGGTCTGACTTCCAATCACATATAGTAGAATAGTGCTTCCAACACCACACACTTACCTACATCGTTCATTATTCAATCCATCCAATGGCCTGAAGGCCTTCATTTTTTTATTGATTTTTCATAATACACCATTAAAGGGGTGAGGTGGAACCCTTACAAGGCCCTTAGGCCTAAGTATTACATGGACCATAGGCCTTAGAGGAATTCATTTCTCGTAGTCTTCAAACATTACATATAACCAAGACTAACTACTTAGAATAGCTCCTCCCCAGCATCGTCATCATGATATCATCTCTCCACCTTTGCATGGCTATTCGGCTAGGCTTTCCCATACATGAATAGTCTTGTCCTGGTGGAAGGTGTCATAACCTCTCATTATTGCAATCCATTTAGCTTATAATATGGTGAAATCTCCTTGCTCATCATCCTTTTGGAGCTTTTTCCTTGTAGGTTGTCTGGTTTTCATCTACACTTAAGGTGTCCCAAATGACTTGAACTCTTCTGAAGGCCTTGAAGTGGCCCGAAGGCCTTACTTACCTGAAGGACTAGGTGGCTCGAAGGAATTCAAGGACTCGGTGACCAAATAAGTGGCCCGAAGGGCCAAACGGGGTAATAGTCCTGGCTGCTACATAACATAATTAAAATAATATCCAACTTTAATACCACTTCAAGGATACCATGAAATCCTTAAAACATTGAAAAACATCATGTAATATAATTCCACTATATGAAATTCTCTTCCTTCATTATCTTCCATTAACCCAAGACCAAATAAAGAATAGTGTTTCCTCAAGATCTCTTAAACTAAATTCTCAGTGAAAATTTATACCGGTTTTCATCGACATCTATTTATCTTTTGAATATATAACTCTTCATCCATAAGTAACTTTAATATATAATGGTACTTTAGGTCGACATGCTTCATTCTTGTATGGAACACTAGATTTTTGGCTAAATGTATCAAACTTTGGATATCACATTAGAGCGATGAATTCTCTTTGATACATCTGAGCTCTTTAATCAGATGTTTCAAACACACCATTTCCTTACATTCTTCCATTGCCACAAAATATTTGACTTCCATTGTGGAGCGTAAAATAATTGGTTGTAGCCTCAATATATAGCTAATTATGAATCCACCAAAGGTAAATACATGCCCAGTTCTAATTTTATATGAATCTAATTCTCCCCCAAATTCTACATCAACATAGTTAATCAATGTATCATCATCTCCAAAGTAAATTTTTATATATTTCATTCCTTTGATATATCTCAAAATTCACTTCACATCTTTCTAATGTTCTTTCCCTAGATTTTACATGAAGCTACTAGAAACTAACACTCTATGGGAGATATTTAGACAAGTGAACACCATGAAATATATGAGACTTCCTATCATTGATGTATTTGGTATTTTAACCATGTGATTAGTCTATTATTAAATTTATGGAACTTGTTCCTCAAAGGTTTTAAAGTGGTTGACAAGAGGATTTGAAATAAATATTCATCCAGTCATTAAAAATTTTCTAACAATATTTTGAACATAATATCTCTAAGATAATACCAAAATATTATTCTTCTTACCATTCTCAATACTCATGCCTAATATTTTTCTTTTTTCACTGAGATCTTTCGTTCAAAACTTCTTCGAAAAGTATTTCTTCAGTTCCTAAATCCTTTCAATTGTCATACCCACCAGAAGGATTCTGTCCATGTAAAATATTAGAATAATTAAATTTTCATCACTAAACTCATTATGGTAGAAACAATGATCTAATTTTATTTACATGAAACCATTATCCCCAATGAATGAGTCGAAATTTTGGTTTTATTTACATGTAAATCATTTCAAACCATTAAGAATTTTCTTGAGTTTTCACACTATATCATGATTATGTTTCTTCATAAAACCAATAGGTTTATTTATGTAGATTTCCTCCTCTATATATCAATGAATAAAATTAATTTCAAATCCACATTATCCGTATATAATCCTTTTAAAACAACCAAACTGATCATGGTTCAAATGGTAGTATGGTTAACTATCGAAGAGACAATTTTGAAAAAGTCAATGCCCACCTACTGAAATCCTTCATCCACCAGCCACAACATATGCTTATTATTTATATTATATTTATATTTTTACAAGAAAATAAACTTGTTCTTAGTTTATCTCTTTTCTATAGTTAAATCCATTATCTACAAGGTTTTATTCTCATGAAGTGAATTCAAATCCTCCTGCATAGACAACTCACACTTACTAGAATCAATAACAGTAGCTGCTTATTCTTGGATTTTAGGTTATTATCCATCCATTAAAAATATGATTTTCAGATCAAATATATACCTTTGTGTTGATCATAAAAAACTACTGGACCTCTATAATTCTTTCAGCGGCTCTACTCTTTTTGGAACTAAAACCACTAGAATTTTAACCTCTAACACTCTAGATTAAGCTCACTAGTTCTCAGTCTTTCAAGTTTATATTTTACCAATTTCGTCTTAAAAAATTATGTATTTCCCCTAAAATTTCTTAGGATTTTTTTTTAATTTTAATAAAATCAGATCCATCTAGACTCTCTAGAATTTATAAGCTTCATGTACCTCCATTCAGATCAATTTGAGATAAATTTTACTATTTAACCTCAACTTCCTTCACCTTCACATTTTGGTCATTTCATAAGACCAACTCATTAAAGATCACATTTCAACTTCTGATTATATATCTATTTTCATCATCCTATAGTAAAAACATCCAATTTATTTATCTCCAAATCCTATAAAGACATATGCATGAGGTTTTTCGACTAGTTTCTTTTTTTTATTTAGAATTCAATTGAGCATAGGTTGATCATATATTTCAATAGATTTTGAATCATTGGCATGGAGGGAATTTGATTAATTAATTATGCTATTGTACCAACTGCTTCATCCCGAGAAATTTGGGCACCCCTAAATTCAACTTCATGTTTTTCACCATTTCTATCAATATTTAATTAATCCATTTAAATACACCATTTTACTCAGGAATTTTGGATACATTCTTCTCATTCTTGATGCCTCTATGTCTACAATATCTCTGGAAACTTCACTTGGTGTACTCACCTCTATTTTTAAATCCTATTCATTTCATTTTACACCTTATTTCTCTAACAACCATATATTTCCATTTCATTAATACTCCAAACACTTTAGAATTATGTTTCATGAAGTATATCCATACTTTCCTTTTGGATTCATCAATGAATGTCACAAAGTATTGTGATCCTCCTAGAGATTTCACTACGAAAGTTCCCCAAAAATATGTATGTAAAAGTTCAAGATAATGGTTATTTGGTGTTCTTTTGGTAAGATTAAATCTCAACTTTAACTTATTACTAAGTATAAAACTCTCACAACTTCTGAAATTTTACTAATTCATCTTAAGTATGAATTTTTCCATTATAACTTTCATAAATTTATCACTGAGATTCCCAAACTTATCATATCACAAATATGTGCTTCCAGAAGTTGAATTTTTGGAAAATGTAACTCCAACTACCCTTACAGTCAAATAAAATGTGCCATATTTTACACAAAAAAAAACTATGAGAATATATCCTAAATTGATTTTACACATGCCTTTATAAAAAAATTTCCCATATCCAGCTTCATCCAATTGACCAACTGAAATCAAGTTCTTCTGAGGCTACAGAATATGGTGAACTTACTTTAGTATAAGAAAACTTCTAATATTAAACTATAATTTAATGTATTTTTTATCTACTATATTAAAATATTCATTATTCTCTAGATTCATTCTTCCAAAAGTTCCAAATACTTAATTAATTATATATCCCTTTCCACCAGTGGAGTGGTGAAAAGATATATAGTCAATAATCCAAGAACTCATTAGAGTGTTAGCACTCATAAGTATATTTTTACTACATTATTAAATTAATTCAATATAACTTAATCAACCATAATTTTTTCTTCCAAATTTTCCCTTACAGTCATGGAAATTCTTCTTGAGGTAACCCATTTCTCAATAGTGCTAGAACACTAAGCCAGGTTTAGTATATATACCTACACTGCTTTCCTTAGGATTTTCTTCTAATAATCTTTAACTTATTTAATAAGGATATATAACTATTCTCACTACACTAAATGAATTTATATAAGGTTTTAGTCTCTCCCTCATTTAGAGATATTCATTCATAATCAAGTTTCATATATCATCAACTATCAAGTCACTTTTTCTACTAGAGTTGCTTATTGATGTTACCATTTCTTCCCATGATTCTATAAATGATGATAATAATAATATTTCCCAAACATCATCAGTAAATATTTCCTTCATTGGCTCAAAAAGGCTTTGTATTAGGTTAAAATAATTTACATGATTGACTATAGATATTTCTTCCAGTATCATCATGGTGAATAGTCATCGCATTAAGGACACTTTATTGAGTGTTTTAGGTTTCCCATACATATCTACTAGATATAACATTAACTTCATTATAATATTATTCTCTCTAATGTTCATATCCATATTTTGGGCTATGGTCAACCTCACAACACCTAATGTATTTTGATCCTTCTTTTCACATTCATTTTTCCCTATTTTCTCTAGTTTCTCACATTTTAAAAGAATTTATAAATATTTCTATATGAGATAGTCCCCTATATATATCCTCTAGTAAATTAAATCCTTTAAATAAAATTTTTTAATCCATACCTTTCTATATTTTTATTTCATCCTGTTTCGTACAGTAATTCCTACCGAATTGAAAGAATATTGAGAAAGATAAGAGTGGTACCTGAGTTGTTTCCAAGAAAAATAATTAACACCTTATAAAACCTAGAACTCATTCTTTTTTATAAATTTTTTTGATATTTATTCAATAACTTCACACACTGAAATTTCATCGCCAGATGATCACAATGGCGGAATAAGCTCACCAGAAATAAATCCTTGCAACGTCAAAGTACAAAAACTAGGAAGAAAACTTAATCACCCTAATCACCTCTTTCATTATCACTTAATTGATCTTGTTTAATCCAAATCATACAAAAATTTAAATAAATTAGTGAAAATAAATCATGTAAAATAAATAGTAATATTTTACATGGTTAAACTCTCATCCTATATCCATAGGGAGAATCATTGGAATTATTCATTTCATAGAAAATAAAAAGGTTACAATATATTGTGAATTATCAACCACATAGATATCTAAATAATATTAAATACTAACACCTTATAAAAGTATTCCCACCCACCTTTTATAGAGGGTCCCACATAGTTATTAGGCAGCACTGGATTCCTATATGTGCAGGAAACTATCAGTTTTACTATAAAACAACTAATACTTTGTAGCCTTCCTTAATATGACTACCAATCATAAATAGTTTAATAGTGATTCCAATACCTCACTCTTCCTTACATAAATCATGATAATAGTGATTCAAATTTTATCACTTTTTTATGAATGAAACATCTAACAAAATTCCAGTGAACTGACCATCATGAGGAGAAACCATCAGTAGTTCACAAGCTTCCAAAAACCCCAATGTTATCTATTTAATACTTTTTTAATTGCTCTAATAAGTCTAAAGTGTTCTCTAAATTTTATCCTTCTAATTAACTTACTATAGTTCTTGAATAGTATTCACATTATCTTAACATTTTCATCCTTATAATTTGAATCGGGGTTATCCAATCTCCATTAATATTATTATCATTGATTTATGATTGGCTGGATTTTCTATTATGAGATATTATTTACACTGTGTTTTCTTAATATTTAGGGTCTTAATTTTATTATTGATCATCTAATTAATCTCCCCACTAATCCACTAACATCCTTATCACTCTCCTCAAAAGTTGGACTGTTTTCAATGAATTCTTCTCACCAGTTTTTAAAATATTCTCACATTTTTTCAAAACCTATTTGCTATCAATCAAAATTGTATATTTATTTTTAACTATATTCTTAATAATTTTATTATATAACTCATATTCTTTTATTTTAAATGAATATACAAGAAAATTTCTATCATCTCTATGATCTTATAAATTTCTATTCTTCTATTAATTGAGAATAAAACATTTAATCTTGAACACTCAAAAAAACTTGAGTGTTGAATTATTACCATACCAATTTCATAAGGAGTATTTTCTTTATTAAGATACAAAAAAATCCCTATTGGATATATACATAAAGTTTATCACCACTTACTTTCAATATATATTTGATAGGATCTTCTTAATAATCATAGTTCAATCTATATTATTTATTATCTGATTTCTCCTCTCTACCACTCAATTTTTTTAAGGAGTCCTCATCCCCTAAACTTTACAATAAATTTTTTGTTTTTTAAAATATTCTTCCACATGGGTGTTGGTAAATTACATATTGTTATCAGGGTTGAACATATGGATATTAAAACCCAAAATATTTTCAACTAGCCTTCAATATCGAGTAATGCATTTGAATACCTCAAATTTATGGTTGATCAACATTATCTAAGACATCCTACTATAGTCATAAATAAACAACACAATGTACCCCTTTCCATTTAGATATTTAGGTGTCATATTCCCACACACATACACATGAAAAAGATCGAGTGGCCTAAATGATTTTCCTTTATTTGGATTATAGGTCTTATATACAATTTTATCTTTTTGAAAAGAATCACATTTATGAGTGTGACCAAATATAAGTTTGGGAATATCTCAAAAAACTTGATTATTTTATGAATTATCTAAATATTTTTTGGATCAAATAGTCAAGTCTCTTGTACCATAGTTGGTTTTCCTCCTCTTTGAACAACATTCACCTCTCATATTCACCATTAATAAGATAAAGGTTCTCCTTTATGTTCCTTCCTTAAAAAACTATTAAGTTGTCTCTTTCTTTTTAGTAAAATATTTATTATCAAATTTCACTTCATTCCCTGAGTGACACGGATAAATTACACTAAGTAAGTTGTGACTAAGAATTTCTGGTGAAAACATCAACAGCTCTCACAACTATGATGGTTCAGTATGAATATCACTGTGGACCTAATTTAAAAATTTAGGCTATCACTAGTGTTTCTTACCAATGATGCATTGTAATTCAAATTAGTTGAGAGGATTTGTGGTGGGGATCATCTCACCATTTTTATGGTAATTATTACATACATTCATAATCTCTTATATATTTAATATATGTATGTGAATCCTTCCAAATTCCTAGTGTGGGACTAATTACCCTTGTGGTAATGATCTAATAAAACCATTTATTGATGTGAACATATATGAATATTAGAGGTTATCCATATTTCTCTTATTAATTAGTGATTATTCGGTATAAATATTAATAGTTGGTCACTCTGGGGTTTCTTTATATCCATATATGTGATGTTTTTTGTTGATGTAGGAATAGGCCCATTAATATGGCTTCTTACATATCCTATGAAAATAGGAATCAAACCCCATATAGCTCAATTATAATTAACATAGAACATAATAACTTTTAAGGTCATATAAAATGGGCCACTTCCAAGTGGTTTAACATAATGCGGAGTGGATGGCTAGGAGAAACGTTCCTAGCGATGGCTAGTGTGGGACTTACACATGAGCGGTCATTTCTAGTTCATCTTTTCTATTGATAATTATAGAGGGGAAGGTATGGTTGGGGAATAAAACTAGTAATAGTACCATATTATCTTCCTCATCTTAAGCTATGAAGTGATCTCATACCCATCACATGAGACATGATAGATTATCCTTAGTGCATCACCAGAGGAATCCCTATCTCATCACCAAATAAATATGATTCCTTATGCTCGTCAACATAAGGAAATCCTAGACTCATCACATAAGGGGTTGTTGGATAATCTCCTAGGAAAAACTAGTCATTATCACCTCAGTATAATAACCAAAGGGATGTTTGGGTAATCCCATTATCATCACATGGGTTTCTTATGCTCATCACATAAGAGATAGTTAGCTGAGGTTAAGTCTTACACCTAGTAGGAGTCTGGATATAGGGAAACCAATAGGAGTATCTTGACACAAGGTATAATGGGTTATCAAATTCTTATCACATAAGATAAAATATGTGTATTATAAATTTGGGTTTTGAACCTCAAAAAGCTTTACTATGTATCCTGTCAGAATATGAATCAAATCCCACATAGTTCAAGTGATATAGTTTAAGGCCATATGTGAGGCCCAGTCCATATAGTTTAATGTTATGAGGTAAGGACATGAATTATGTGGTTTAGAGTTATATATCTTGGACTAGGATGTTATTATTATTATATATCTCAATTATACTAATGGTATATTCAATTAAGTATCTAAGACCATGCGAATCATGATCGATGCGAGAAATGATAGATAATAGAAGATCAATTGTATTGTTTGAGGGTGTATGATGGGGTATTGAGTGGGTATTACACATTGAGATGTCCATTTTGGTTTAATTTGTCTATTGGTAACTAGATATGAGAATATATGGATGGTTGTTACACCAATAAGGAGGCCCATGGAAGATTCTAATGTTGTAAAAGGGACAACAATAGGAGACTAAATGGAGTTTATGTATGAGTTTTCTTTTGAGGTTGGGTCTGGGGATTACACTTAGTATGAGTCCTATGTGGAAGGATGCATGTGCTGTAAAAGGGGTCAAAACATGACATTTAGTAGGGATTATTCTGGAGATGTCTTGAGATACAGAACCTAATATACAAGTTAGGTGAAAGTATATTTTATGGTCTTACACCTAGAATGAGGCTCGTATATGATAACTAATAGGAGTACCTTGAATCGAAGAATTAAAATAAACCAAGATGATTATTCTCAACTCAATATGTTTTGGGAATCCCCGAATAGTGTATCAACTCATATTATTTTATAGGATCATGTTTGGAGGGTGTAGGTATCACAACCCAATAATATACCTGACCCATTGTGATGTGACTCTCGATTTTCATGGAGGAAATGTTAGAAATTAAGGGACCAAGAAGAAGACCTGAGACCATAGACTATCATCAATACTGATGGGGATGCAAGGATGGATCCCCCATGGTATGGACCCTTGGAGATGGCCACATTGGGAGTTCAAGGACAAGGATCATGCATATGGAGTACACAAATAGGGGTTTGAGAGGTAGGCTCATGAGATAGAATCAATGAGGGGGAAGTCTTCATACTAGATCTCATGAATGGTGATCATCCAAATAATAGATCTTGCGGAGGGTGGTTGGCATACTAGAGCTCACATAGGGTGGTCCACATACTTGAGTTTTCAAAGGTAGTTTTCTGTATAGTTGATTTCACGGAAGGACCTCATGGACCAAAGTTCATGAAGTGATGGGTCTACATACTAGAGATCATGGAGAAAGATGGATTTGTGGAGTTGAATTTGTAGGTTTACTTCATGAATTGGTCTTTGTGGGCCTCATTTTCAAAGTACATCACATCCTCCTAGTTTTTATTTAGGAATTACCTATGAATTTCACTTATGGTATTATTTATAGAATCATAAACTCTTAACTCTCATCTTTGTATCTTCATCTGTGTGTATTTATTTTTGGGAAGGGTATATGTATTCATAAGCATACCTGATTCGATGGTTTCCTAAATTATTTGAGCTCATAGTGGTGTAATGTGGTGATTCAGGAATGGCATGTATAATAGTATCATGGGGATTTTTAAAAAGAAGCTCTGACACCATGTGGTTGGACTATATAGTGGGGTGATCGACCTTTCACATAATCTTAAAAATACTCACCAAAACTATGTGTTTGAACTACACAATTGGGTGAGTGACCACATGGAGCATCTTAAAAAAGGGGATCTAATGCTATTTGTTCATAACTTTAATGAGTTTGATACTTCATAAGTTTGGTGCTTCATGAGGCTAGCTCCACAATTTTGGCGACTTCATGGGGTTAGCGACCTCTTGGTCTTATGTGATCCATGAAGTTGGACTATTATTCATGAATATCTTTAATTGGTCATAAATATTGATCCTTAAGTCAGTTTTGGATCCATATAACTAATAAAATAAAATCCTTAAAAACAAACTAAACCCTTTTTTATGGGGTATACACCTTAGAAGGATGTTTTCCAAGGTCAAAAAGTGCTCAGAAGACCCTTAAAATGGATTTTAATTCCTTGAGAGCCTTTTATCAGTAATTGATGACATCCAAGGCCTAATAACAGATGGATATTTTTACCACCATGTCACTGGACTAGGGGATTTTTTTGAGGAATATTTATACCTTGATGTGTAATAAATCATGTGGAATATGTAAATCCCATTCACTTATTCTTTGGTCATGGATATAAATTTTCTTAGACTCAACTTGTGTTGTCTTAGTGAGGACCATTTTATGAATTCTATGAAAAAATATGTAGTATGAATTTCTTAGTGCCAACACTAAGACCATTAACCAATAGTAATTTCATGTTCCTTAAGAATTTTCAACTAATCCTTTCCATTCTAAACTGAATAATTTTTATACACACATCATTTATAAAATGAACAACTCTATCTTTTTTATATTTGATTCCACTAATACGGTATTTATTTCCAGTCATGTAGGAAGTACACCCACTATATATAATCCAAGTTCCAGAAATATCTATATACTTTAATGAAGTTTAATTTACATTAGCCTTCTCAACTTTTCTATTATTGACCCATGAATAAATTTAAACATTACTTGATGATTTACAAACTTGATACATCTCCAAATCCATGTATTTCACTTCATTTTTTAAAAATGAAAATCCAATTTGAGTTTCCAACATGTTTGGTGACACCTCAAGTTGTTGTGTTTTACTTTTCTGTGTCTTATTAAGAACCTTACTTTATACCCTTATATAATAATAACTTTAATTGTTTCCAAAACCTTCATAAAAACAATTATCCATTAAAAGCATAATAGAAAGTGGAAATTATGTTTTCTTAATTTTTCTGATCTTACTAACTAAAATATATTTTTAAAATGGTGCACATGTATTGGGTATTCTCTAAATACAAAAAATAATAACACTTTATTTTTTGTATTATTTTCAACCTTTTCTACAACAACATTAGTCTTTTGAGATCCATGCAAATCAACTTTCCTTTGGGGTGTTGGTTCTTGAGGTTTTGAAACAATATTGATTGCATCCTTCTTGTGATCATGCTACATAATTGATTTTATTTTGATTTAAAATTATATAATTATAGGAAATTCCTAACTTCTTTAGAAAAATCACCAAGAAATTATTTATCTTGATTTTGGTTTGTGTTTTTGAACTACCTGATTTCATTCCAAGTGTAAGGATTCTCTCTTGATCCCTACACATTTTATTTATAAACCATGAATTATCCATTGATTTTTAAAATTATTTAAACTTTTACTTCATGTAAATAGTTATTCCATGAATTATATAGGCATGTTCTTCAATTTGGAGCCTAATCTCAACATATTTATTTGAGTTTATATAATTTTCAAATTTACATTTTTCAATTTTAGCTTTTGATTACAATGTATCCTCCTATTATTATTTCATTTAGATATTGGATTCATGTAAAATCTCATTGTATTTCTTATATTTATCCCATCATATGTAAATTTCTTCAAGAGATTCCTCAATTTTGTCTTGTAGATAAACTCAAACTTCAATTATAGCATCTTCATCATAATTTTCTTCAACATTGGGAATACCTACCATAATTAACATAACTTGTTCATTGAGGTCTCTACATTCTTCAACCTCCTCTACTTCTATCTCATTAAATATTTTTTTTATTCATGAGATAACAAATTATTTCTATTGAGAAATTTTCTATTTTGGTTTTATTCTTTTTCACCTTTGAAAGGTTTATTCATAGGTTCTTTCTCCTCATCAACTTAAAGTTTCTTAATATGCTTTTTAGTAAGATTCCCTAATTTTTTGAAGCTAAATAAATCAAGTATAAGATGAAATTTGAAATTTCCTATACCTATTTTTTAGATTAGATGAAAGAGAATACATTTCATTATCTACTTATTCATTGTTAGGATCTTCTTTCACTAAGAGTTTCAATATAGCCATGAAATCTTATTCTTGAGAGTTCTCCTTTGATACGACCTCATTATTGTTGTTTCTCATCATGTATGTCATGAGAGTGCTATGTAAGCTATCCAACATCACCTACTTTTTATATTTATCTTCAATAACATATACCTTAAGATTAAACTATACTGGTAATATCCTTTGGATTCTTTTCATAATTTTCTTTATCGTTAATAATCTCCCCAAGGCCATGTGTGTCTTAAAAAATAATATTCAACCAATAAAAGAAAGTATCAATCGTTTCATTTCATCTCATTATTAGATATTAATACTTATTAAATAACACTTATGTATTTTATTCTTGAACTTTTGAATCCCATTAATATATATTCAATATCTTACCCCACATAACATGAGAAGTTTTTCATGACAACACCTTAGTGTAAATAGGGTTGTCCAAGGCTCTCCCTAAATCAATGATTGCCTTAGTATCAGTATCCAATTCCTTTTTTCCCATTATAGATAGAGCCCCACTTATCATTATAGTAGTAATACCATGAATATATACCATATACATGTTCATCCCCAATGATTGCAAATAGTGATACATCCAATTTTTTCAAAACTAGAAATTCTAACCTCTAAATATAAGTATGCCCTTATGGTAGATAATTGTCACCATGATTCTGAAAGAGAGAGAAATATTCAACCCTAAACATTTTCTTTAATAATACTTGTTGGTAAAAAAAATGAATTTACCTTGGGATGGGGTGAATTAGGGTATTATAGATCTTAAAAGTTTATCTTTGATTGTGATCTTGTCCAATATTTTATGAGGAATTATTTTCTCCCACCCTCACAATCACTCCTAAGTGATGAAATTAGTAATGAATGAACATATGTGTTTTTACTTGGTTCACCCAAATGGTTTAATCCAATGTTTATGCATGTAATTTTTCATATGCACCTAAGACACTAAGTACACTACTCTATTTGAGATTAAAAATTAGAGTGATCACACTAACCCTATAGATTAATCATCCACACAACCTATTAAAGAAAAAAAAATTTATTTATAGTTAGTAACATACTTCTCCTAATGTAATATTCTTCTCTTACAAAAATGAGAATTTTAAAATAGACCTGCACTAGTGAATCACTTTATCATAATTCTGATGAATTTCTAGTGAGAGGTAGAACTATTGTAGAACCTCCTACTTCATCACTAACTTTTAAAAACATATTCCTAGAATATTTTTATTATTATTTAAATTAATGAAACATAATCACCTCTCTTCTATTCCTTAGATGAAATTAAAAATCTATCCTTCTTTCCTCGCTTCCTTATTTTGAATAGTTGGAACTATCATTATTTGGTTTTGTGTCTATCCTTATTCCCTCAATCTCCTCATACTATTAAAATTATTTATTTTCTCTTCTATACACCTTTAATATTTTCCATGTAAAAAATAATAACATAACAAAATATATAAATTATATAGTCAACAATTTGATTTTATCCAATTTAAAAGTTCTAAAAAATTGACAAAAAATATTTTTGATGATTGGTTCCTCAAACTTTGGCCAAAACCTAATTTTAGAATTAACTCAATCCATGATCCTAAAACTTCCACATCACCACCTACTCTTCTTTATGTCATTTTGATCATGGTTGAAACCATATATCCTAATCAACCTTAAACACTCTTAAAATAATCTAACCATTGTGGCATGAACCTCCACTGATTTTCAACTTGATCATCTCTACTAAAAGATCTATTATTAAATAATTATAAAAATATCATTAAAATGTTTATGGGAAATTTTTCTAGAAAAAATGGTAAAACTAGTTACCATGATGAACTATCCAACTACCATTATGCATAACACTTAAAAAATTCCCTTCTGAGTACCCTTCCATACAATTTATACCCTTCCGAGTACCCTACCAAAATTGACATACATTTCTAAAAACCCTTTTGAAAAAGGTATGCCTTTATGAACAAGGTATACCCTTCTAAAATCACTCGATACCATTTTTAATCCATCTTAACTTTCTAAAAAAATACTTTTCCAAAATTATTAACTTCTATCCAAGGACAAATTCACTCTAAAATCATTCAAAAAATACTCAAACTTCTTCCAACCTTTTGAAATGAATTCCACACACTTAAATAGACTTCATTAAATATTCCTTACACTTTATTGCTACAAAAAAACCTTAAATTTTATCTAAGGTTATTTTTTATAATACTTATATAAATTCAATATACACGTCAAAATTAAATTAAGAAAACTCATACAAAAATAACCAATGTGAACTCTAATACTATTCTAAAAAATATATTATCAATGAATTAGAATTTCACCCTATGTTATATGTTTTATTCTTGATATATCATAAAATAAAATGATATATAAATTCTCATATAGTTCAAAATCTTAACTATAAATAGTCATAATATGGTCTAATATTCAATATCTTACTTCAGAATTTGATTTCCCATATTTTACAGTATGGTTTCATTATAATGTTTTCTTATATTAATTTTGATTTTTCAGTATTTATAACTAATTTAGGTATATATTTAAACACACATATTTGGTATACTCATATAATAATTTCAATATAATAACTATTTAAATTTTTATTATACTTAATGACTAAATAATCTGTATTAATTTTCTACTTCTAAAAAATACATATATACATTTCCTATTGTATATACTAAAAATATGAAAAATATTCATATGTGTATTATCTACAACATTATTATGTTGTCATATTCAAAATATATCATTGGAAAAATACATCATCCTAAATCCATGAAACCATAGGGGAGTTTCAACAATAGAATTAAATTTATACTCCAGTATGAAATCTGACATTTAATTTTTATTTAATTTACATTTTAAATACTCTTAATTTATATAACATATATATTTGTATTATAAATTTCTTTCATAGGATTGATAGTGAAATTTAATTTTAAGTAAATGAATTATTTTCTAAAAGATATAGGTGTATCAACAAATGTTTTAGTGATGCAACTCATGAGGAAAAAGTGATTGAGTAGTAAATGTTTATTTTAGTGCATTTTAGCTTTTAACTTATATAGATTTAAGAGTATTTCAACTAGAGATTTCTTCCAAACTATGATGAAGATTTTACTATTATGATTACCATCCTTAACATAAATAAATCAATATACCAATTGTGTACATATTCATAAGAAGATAATATTTATATAGATATTATAAAATATTTTTTTTATTATAAAAAATCTTGTTTCTGTAAAGCCCCATAGATTTCTAGGTCACTATGCTTTGGAGGAAGTTTGAATTTATGTTTTAGTGAGAGTTTTGTTTTTATAATAGAGACTATTTTTGGTATTATGAGTATTAATATATCCTTAAATTTTGGTTTTTATTGTGTGTTGATTCCTTGAGATCTTGGGTGAAAGTTGGAAGAAATTTGGGGTGAAAACCAACTCAAAATTAAGCTGATGAAACCATTAATGTTGTGACCCATATGGGTCACACCTTGAATGAGGTTAGGAAAGGGATGAACCCCTTATATCTAATATTTTAGGTCATGAACCTCAGTTTATACCATGAAATGTTTGAGGGTAATAATTCATGGTGTAAACCCCTTGGTCACACCGTGAATCATGACCAAAGTGGAATTTTTTGGTGGAGGAACTTTTATCACTTATTAGTCAAGATACTTTTCTCCTAGGAGGTTTGGGGCATTGGGAGATTTTATTTATTGGTTGGTTCTCCCTCATTTTGTCCCTCCTTTAATCCCCCTTGAGAGGGGGTTATTTTTTAGTGTGTTCTAGTGGTGATCTCAAGTGTGTTCATTTATTTTTTCCTCTGTTCTTCCTTTCATTTATAACTATTTTATTTGTCTTAATTTTGTTTAGGTTTTCTATATTATTTCACAATATCATGGTGAAATTCATCCTAAACAGTGGGGATTTCATGCATTATGGCTGAAGGATCTCCCAGGATGATGTTTTCATGTCATTGTGTGATGTTTTGGCAAGGATACATCGTCTTATGTATTTTTTTATGTTTTTTTCTAAACTAGAGAATAATTGACTATTATAATGGGTGTATAAATTGGGTCTTCCTTGTGGATTAGTTTTTAGTGCATGCGGAGAGTTTACCACACCCCATTACTCAAGGTTTTGGCAAGAGGATAACGCGCGGTGAGTTTTTAGTAATTTATACCTAATTAAATTAAACTAAATAATTAATTATAATTATTTATAAGTAATTATGTGTGATTCGTGGTGTGAGATAGGTTCTCAAGAGCATGGATGAGGCTCAATGGGGTTTGAAAAGGCTCAATAGAGCTCATTGATGGGTTAACAATGTGTTCCAGGTAGGTTCTCCCTATGATACAAACTCATATGCATATATATTTATAAGCATGCATGACTATATAATTTCATGATTTTGGGTACAAGTTTTAGGGATTTAGGGTGACCTGGGAAAATAAAATAGGAGGGTTTTCTTTCACCTATTCATGTAATAATTGATCTCTATCACTTCGATAAATCGTAACTTCTTGGAAATTATGTCACCAAGGGGCGAGGGTGTTGGATTAGTTGACATGAGGCCTTGGGTAGGTCTTTGGGTATGAGTGAGATGTGGAATATACTAGGTTGGGAGCCTAGGTATAATGGTTATGAATGAGGTATTGGGGTCAAGTGATAATATGTGAGATTATCGTACATATAATAAGTGATAAATAACTTCCTCTTGATGCCAAAGGATAGCCTTGGTACGTGAGGTTAGAAATTTAATTCCTCTAGGACTTAGTTTATGTGATATAGATAGGTTTCCTCTAAGTGACGTGGTGAGAGATATCCCTTAAGATATGTATAAAGAGACCTCAGTGTGGGTTTTGGGAGTTTTTTTGGACTTGGTATTAGGATTATAAGGTGGTTTAGATGGTATTTGGACCACATCTATTGAGTAAAAGGTTATGAAAATTTGGATGGACTTGGACAGTCCCTAGTTAGTGGTACCAGGATAATTGAGGGACTTTATAAAGATTGGATTAGGCATTTAAATCTAGGTCAGAGGATACTAGGGGTAGTTTTGTTACTGATGGGTGTAGAAATGAGTTTGTATTGGTGATCAGAGATCATGATGGGTATGGAGGTCCTGTTGGATTCCCTAAAGGGTGATATGAGGCATGTTGGGGATAAAGGGTTAAGTATCGAGAAACTAATACCTTGGGATCAAATAATGATTTATGTGATGGGTTGTAGACCATGTGTGTTTCTTCTTCTATGTTCTTCGTTTCATGATATTGATAGGTAATGGAGTCTAGTGGGGGAGAATATCCTAAGGCCTAACCTCACTATGAGTGAGATGTAGTTGGAAGGACTATCATGTGTGTTGTGGATTCCTAGTGTGCATGAAATTTAGTTCATACCATGAGTGATAATGTAGTGGTTATGGAAGTGTCCTTACATTGAGGTAGAAGGCATAGTCGACCATGCCTTGAGTGTGAAGAAATGGTTTGATGGATGAAGTAGGACCTTGGCTTAAGTATTCTTGTGTAATGACATTGGATTGCTTGTGAGGGGATATATTATGATGTGATGTGAGATGTGGGTGATGAACCCTACCTTAAGTGATAATGTAGTGGGGTAAGATGTGGGTGTATGGTTGTGACCTATATATTCAACTATTAGGTCAAGGTTTGGACATCTCCCTAACTTGAGTCTTTGGGTATGGTCTTGGAATTAGTTATGGTATCTTGATACAAAGTGATGTTGGGATTCTATTATAGTGTTGAAGAAGGTATAGTTAGGCATCGTGATGTCTTGGTTAGTACATGGTGGCCTAGCGGGTGTGTATACATAGTCCGGTGTCATGGAATCATGATTAGTACATGATGAATTGATGAAAATGTTTATTTATTATATTTATTTTCCTTGTGCATACACATTCATATGATAGAATATATTAGGGTTGATTGGTTATAACCAACTAGGTTATATGATCACAGCCTGTATAGGCACTTTGGTGCGCATTCAGACCTTATGTATTCTTTCAAAATTGAGCACAGAATGTACAGTGAATTAGGATATGGAAGATTTATGGTTTTGGTGACAGAGATAAGGGTCAGGGATGGTAGTAGGTCCATTTTTCATATTTTGGATTGTCTCAATGAGTGATAAATGCCTATTTTTTATGAATTCATTATATATGATATTGGATGTGTTTATTTATTATGTGTACTCTTATGTGAATGTTTTTGGTAATTTATTTTCATTGATTACTATGATACAAAGATAATAGTCTCCCCAATTAATTTTTTCCCTCTCTATTTTTCAGTAGCCTCTAGAATATGAGGATGTTCACATGAGGTCATGGGGAACTTCGGATTAGATAGTGGTGAAGGTTATGGGTGAAGTGGAAGTGTTGGGTGATGCATACCAAACATTATTTTTTTTCATAATCAATGATTAATCTGAGATGTACATCAATGATGAACTCCCTGAAAAACATAGTTAAATCAAATATTAATTAACATGAGAATATAACCAAACACAGGATCATCACATAATGATTTATAATTAATTTAATAAATTAAGGAGTTACCTTGTGATGAATTTTTCTTCATTGATGAATCTAACAATGTATCTATGTAATATCATCATTTCATTATAGTAATAAATTTTATATTCCCTCTATTGGTGATTAAAATGTTCTCCACCAATCTAAAAATGTTTATAGGTATATTTGAGTGAGAGCACGGAATATCCAAACACTTGTGTTGTTCATATTTGATCACCATGAGAATCGCTTCGACAAAGGATAGTCTTTGATCTCTTTAGAATTAAGATAGGTAGAGGAAGAGGATTGCTCTCTAAACTTGATAAAATTCTTGGATAGGGGACCTCAGGGCTTGAGATAATTCTTTTGATGTCATTGGGAACAACAACAAAAAATGTAAAAACTTATGTTGTAAATAATATAATTGGGTTTAAATAATTATAGGGTTAGAAAATTATTATTGCACAAGGGCCCTTATTATTTTCTTAATCCCCATATAATCCCATATCAATAATAATAATATTATTATTATTATTTATTAACATACAAAAAACCATTGAATTAATTAAATATTATTTCATGAATAAATTGTTTAAAATTTATTCAAATAATATTTAATATATATTATTTCTCACTAGACCAATAAACTTGATCTATCATTCCAACATAATATTTATTTATCCTTGAATAATGATTATTTATTTAACAAATAAATATCAATACATTATTCTATATTTAATAAATAAATATTATATTCACTAATAGGAAATAAATATTTATTTAATATTATTCTCACAAAATATTCTCTCTAATAACTAGTGAATAAATATATATGATCAAGATAACATGAATAATTATTAAACCACATATGAGGATAATATTTATTCAACATGTTAAATAATAAATAATATTATTATTTAACTAATTTTTTGGATACAATTAGTGTGTAACCCTCTAGGACTCTTTCTTAGTGGCATTGGGTAGAGTGGCCCAAAGTCTAAGGTTAGCATCTAAAAACACACCAAGGAATCCATAGATAAATAATTTAAATTCTCAATGGCATGAAACCTCATATGGATTCTTATTTTTTAATATAATCCCTTTATCTTGATATCTCTAATCAAGTGGGTTTCATGCTAATATCGTCGACCTATGTTCTTGATGTCTCTTTCTTTGAATTTTTGGAAATGAACTTTCCCACAGAACATCATGCCCATGGATTTATTTAGGTTGTTTTATTCCAATAAAAGTACCTAAGATATAAACTTATTTTAAGAACAAAAGGGAAAAATCTTTTCTTACTTTATTCATTAATTCAATATTACTCATGATGCACCCAATGTATCATACCTTTCTAAGAACATATTTCATCATGATTTTCATCAATACGTCAAAGTATAATAATATTAATTAATAAAAATCTTAGAGTCTAAGGATAAAAACATGTGTCCTCATATAGGAACATCCAATGAAACATATAAATTTATATTTCCTACTAGCATTTCATGTTCTTATAATCTCCTACAAAGAAAATTACCAAGGGTGAAAAACCATGAGAATTTTCCTGAAAGTACTATTAGTATACACCCCTAATATCCTATATTAGTTTTGTCTTATCAAATGATATCATCCAACTATAGAATATATATTAAAGAATACTATAATGGTACTTATGGGTTCTCATCATAGTGGGGAACTATTATAAAATTTCAATACAAAAACTACTCTTAATAAATTATCACATAATATGTCACACTTAATAAAAACCATTGTGTGATAAGTATCTTATTAATGTTCAAAAAAATAATATAGGTAATCATAAAGTACATATAATTTTATTCTAGGTTACCAACTCTAATAAACTATAGCTTTCACTATATTAAATTTCTAACAACATTCAGTCTTCTTGCTCTCACATGATACTCATGCTTCTGCTAGGATAAGGATTTAGTTAAGGGGTCTTCCATGTTTTCTTTCTTGGAAACTCTACTTACTTCAACTTCACCCCTTTGAGAAGAATCCATCAAGAGGCTGTAATTTTATAGTATTTGATTTGTCCATTACTGTAACATTGGATCTTTTTCAAGAGTTACCGCTATAGTGTTATCACAATATAATGTGATAGGTTCTTTACTATTAGGTACCACATCAGGATCCTATACAAATTTGTGTATCTAAATGGATTGTTCGGCCTCATTATAAACCTCTATTGTGATTCCCTTCGGTTCATATATAAGATTTATTTTGATATAGGTTTATTCTTTGGGTTGTTCTAGATTATTCTAAGAGTGAAAGGTTGAAAACTAGTATTTTTGGATAAAATAAGACAAGTACATGGTTTAGACACACAATTAGTACTAATCATTCAGTAACCTTGTGGTATAGAACTATAAGGCTCTAGTGGAATGTTTTATGGCTTGAGCATGGTTAGTTAAATTATGTGGCTTTAATGAAAACCATACATCTGTCTAGGTGTTTTTCTAGAGGTTTATCATGGATTACCCATGGTTTGACCCAAATGTGTAGATCTACCTAGGCAGTTGTACACCTATAATTTTTAAAGGATAGAGTTCACGCAAGGTTGGTGCATGGTTTGGTAAAAAGTTTGGTCTAACTCTATACCAAGATTTGAAGCTCTAAAAGGAGGTAATTTACCTTTATTCTATTGATCATTTTTATATCTAATCACCCCTTAATCTCCATTAAAATCAAACTAAAATTCCCCCAGTAATCTAGAGGATTCTCCCCTTTCTTAATTGGTGATATCCCTTAATTATTGGTGGATATATTCAATGTATGTCCCATTTTTTATCTATTTTTTCACATATTATTAAATACTTGCTTGATATATTCTTCCCTTGTCTCATTAGAACATGATTGGGATTTGTTTTATGGTTCTAATGGATTTGATATAGAATAGTTAATGTTTCTTGCGGATCTTGTCTTGTAATGACTGGATCTCTATGTTTCCAACCTCCATTTTTGAAGGCAGCTAGTTTCCTCCAATCTTGAGGTAGGTGTCTCTATAAAATGGTGTTAGACCATGAATTCCTTAATATTATTATAAAATTATTTTGGTATGATTTTATAAATTTATGGATTGATTGATTTTATCATCACTTGGAAAGTGTTTTTTAAAGGGGTTTTAATTTAAAAATAGTTTATTCACTTTAAGTGTCCAACAAAATGAATCAATGGAGTATTTGTCTCTAAAATGGATTTTCAATCATGGAAGTAGTGGTACTTCACTGATAAAATGTTTTATAAAATGTGGGAATGGTTTAATCAATAATTTTTACAAACATAACCCATGGAGAATCTTGGGTGCATTGGGAAATTGACATATGAAACCATAATGTACGTGATACCACTAGGGCTTACTTTGGGGATATCAAAAGACTACGGTAGGACTCGATATCGATAGGATTCACATTATGAAAGGCTAGTATTTATTCATGTGTCCTAGTACATGTTACTATAGGATATATCCCACCTGTTCTTGGTTTTATACATAACGATATTGATTCATGTTTGATTGCTCACATGATTATATTATGGTATTATAATAGAAATTTATGATTTTTCCTTTATAATTTATTTCATATATTTTTCATATCCTTGGTATATGAGAATATGAAGTGTAGAACAGTGAATTGGGATCTACTTAACATGTTCCCTGGTCCAAAGAGACATTGGGCCTTAGGCATTCCTCCCCATACACTACAGGCTTCCGAATAGCATTGAGGGTCTAATTTGGTGATAGTGGGAGACTATACCCTCTAGAGATAATAATAATAATAAAGATCATAGGATAATAAAACATTGTGGAAGCATAAATACCAAACTCAACAGAATAAATAATAGATAACAAAAATAAAATCCAAAATAAATAGCCATACATATTAGATAAAGTATACACATCAAACGATCCTAAAAAATTAGACATGTAAGATTTTTCATGGATGATCATATGATAATGTACTCAAATCCTCAAAAAGAACTCTATATCGATGAAAAGAACCATTATGGTCCATCGCCATCCATCCCATTCCCCTGTGCATCCATGATCACTATGGTCTAGGGTTAAATTATAGTCTTGGACCTAATCTCAAGATCATAAAATCTACACATGTCCTGAGGGGACCATGTATGGTGTGAGTATGAACTCAGTAGTTCACCACTAACATGTGTCTATCTTAAATCCATATTTAAATGAGTGTATTCATATGTAAATAAATAGCAATTGTCCTCATTCATAAATTACATAACCCAAATTAATCATGCTCAACAACCATGGGGAATTGTTTACCTACTTCAGACAACACCAAAGTGGAATGATATATCCATGGTCAATTTTAGTGGAAGAACCTCGATATCTCATCCACATACATGTAACCCAGCACCTCATTCCAAAAAATGCCACATGAATCCTCGCATCAAGTACAACCAATGTCCCAACAACATTCCCAAAAACACATCACAAGTCCCATGGACTTCTGTTCATCGAATCATCATCGTCTCAATAGATCAACATCCCAAGGAATAGTAATAAATGTCCTCCAATGAGAAATAAATCACCATAATCTCAACCTCCTGACATCCTATGGCATGAAGATATCTATCCTCCAATAATCTTATCCCATTATCTCTAACATATATGGTGAGCCTCAGTCCCCAAACAATGGTCTCACACAACATCAACCATGTATTTCTATGGTGTTCACCTTCTCCATAACTAATGGTCAACATCGTCCCCTAATTTTCTAAATATATGGAAGCATATACCAAAAATGAGTGGTCGACACCACCTCAACAGAGTCTTATATATGTCCACATAACTCCAATGGAGATTTCATGCAACCATGGTGAGCAAAAATCACCAACAATACTTAATCCACACCAACTGGAAACCTCGTTGCCACATGAAAACCTCATCTCCCATCTGCGGTATGGTCATCACCATCCACCTCAACCCAATGATCAAATTGACTCAATTTATAATGTTCAACACCATCCCACATATATTGATCAATTCCCTTAGCCTATCAAACCTCGTTATCTCAATCTCGGTGATCAACATCACCTCAATACATTGGGTTATTCTTGTCACATTCCATTGGAAATCATGTATTAATATCACAGTCTAATTAATTTAAACCTTATAAACAATCTATATAACCTTCCCAACCAAGTAAAGGCCACATACCTGGTTTAGAATATTTAAATAGACTATATCATGTCCAATGAAATCTCATAACAATAATAAATTATGATTTAAAAAAATAATTAATTAATAAGGGTTTCACCTGAGAAACCCCTAGGAACCCATATAAAAATACACATCTCATAACACGTGTATATCTATGGAGAAATCTAGTCACAACCTACCTTAGGCTTATAAGCACTTATTCATCGAATATATGCCTCAAATCTAAGACAAAATGAGAGAAATCAGGATTTTAGACAAATATAATAAAAATAGGGAAAATAAGATCGTATAGAAATATCATTCCAAACTATGAGAGTAAAAATAAAGGAATAAAGAGGAGTTAAGGACTAACCACTATACTTCCAATGCACCTGATGGCATCTAAATTAGATCACAATCAAACGAGATAGGAAAAATCCAAGAGGAGGAGAAATGGGAGCTTCGTAGCTGGAGGGAGGCGTATGAATGGGAAGATAAAAATGAGAGAATAAGGAAATATAAGGGATGTTCATTTTCATAAATTCTCCATATTTAATGAACCAAATGGTTAGGCTACATAGTTTTGATAATCATGTGCCAACTGTGTGGTGCCACTATCTAAAGGTACCTTCACCTCCCATAGCTAGGCATATGGTTTTTCAAATTTTGTGCATCCCATGCGAATAACCTCTGTTAAAAACTATATAAATATTTCACATTTGTGTGCCTCTCCACACATGATTTGACAAACCATTCTCCAGGACAAAAAATTTCAACATGGTTTCACCTTAAAGGATGTACATTTTGAACAAATCATGTGCCTCTACCCGCACATTTTGAAAATGATTTTTCAGGGTGCAACACTCCTAAAACACTTCTGAACCTCTATAGCACTCATAGGGAATTTAACCACTTCTAAACACTACAAGAAAATTGAAATTTTGCTGTGGTTTTTTTGGATATGGAGGTTGTTTAAAGCGCCGCCATATGCCTCTGCGACGGTTTCCGAAAACTACCATTAAATTGCATGTCAGGAAACTATTCACAGTGGTTAAAGTGGTTTAGCAGTGGTTTATGAGAACCACCATAGTTGGAGCATTTTTTCAGCGGTTATATTGTTTTTGGAAATGGTTTCTCCAGGCAGGGGATTATTTTTTTTAGCGGTGGTTAAAACTGCCACTAAAAAAAGTAAGTCCCTAATGATACAAACTACTGCGACAAACAATATAACCGCCTCGAAAATGAGCGGAAGATGGACCACTATAGTGGTGGTTAAAACTGCCTCTAATAGAAAAATTTCGACATTTAGTGTCGGTTAAAATCGCCACTAAAGAGAAGATTTAGAAAAAAAAGAACCATTTTTTGGAGCCCCTGTACTAGTGCCCTAAAAACCATTCCAACAATACCATAACACCAACAGAATACATACTAAAGTCAATATTAAAAGATATTATTAACTAAGCATAACCAAATGCATCGTTCAGTGAGTAAAGTAATGCAAATAAACATATCAAATGGCATAATCCTAGTATCCAATAAAATGTATTGGTGAATTTATATATTTAAAATTGACCATTGCAGACTCATATATACTAGTTGATCCTTGATTGGATGTTCACATGTTGTGTGCAACTTATATGGTCACATATTGGGTGACCTAGGTGAAATTGGACAATATGATTATTTTTTTCAAATGTTGGTACTCCCACATATCTTCTGGAATTTTTCAAGAATGTAATATCCCTTTATATATGATTATTTGATAGAACCCAAGGCATCCCTTAGGTGTTTGGACCACTTGTGGTTGGAATTTATAAAGTGGGAAATTTACTAGATTAACATGTCACCATCTAAGTGACTCCATTGAGATTATATATGGGTTTCCCATGTTTTAATGAATTGAATGAGTTAAATGTAACTGATAATGTGAAATGGATAATTAATTATGGGTTTCCTTCCCTAAAATAAATCAATTAGTTTTAAATGGAATGACCCCAAGTAATTGTAATGCCATTCTCTTGATTTATGCTTTATAAAATGATTCATACGAACTGTAATATTTTAAATTGGAATTGAACATGGATAAAGACATGAATAAGAGGTTATTCATTATCTATTACGACACAAATAATTATTATTTTATTATGTATATTGTGTAGATAGAAGAGATGGATTTGAGGTAATTCTCCTTGCTAGTTATATTTAATATATTCCTTTATAGAGGTTGTGGTATGATGGTATGAGATTGTTGAGCAAGGAGATATCACAATTCCTTACATCAGGTGTTGAGCATGGTGTATCAAAAAAATGTTACTATATAAGTATTGTGATTTACTCACCACATTCCATGACTAGAATTTCAACCTGATGCCACACTCAACATCCCATGTGTTGTTTCATGGCGTCTCTCACTCTATTGGGATATAGGGCATGTACCCAGTTACATGAGCACATAGTCTCATTAGACTGGTTAGGTATGTCTGAGTTATGTCATGGTCTATTTATCAGTATTATTATAAGTATATAGCTACATACATATTCACATACCTTGAAAATATAGATGGATGAAATATATATAAACTATATATATTACTACTATATATATAATAACTATTTATATTTCTATTCCATCTATGTGTCGATAAATTTAAAACCTCCTACAGTCTTTTAGGAACATGATTGGGTGTATATTTATTTATTCCTTAGTTACTCAAAAGATTTGGGGTGTAGTATGTTGGTGGTAGAACCTTTATCATGGGAATAATGATGTTGAAATATTTTCTTGGGATTAATTTATGTTGGTGTTCTATGTGTAATTATTATAAATGAAACATAACATAGGAATTAGGTAAAATCATCTCTCGCTTGGGTTATTCAATGTGGAATTATTATACTTAACACTAAAGATAGAAAAAAGGTAAAATCATCTCTCCCATGGATAAGGGTTCCTATTTTTTTAAGAGTGATGGATCAGGTTCAAGTATCATATTTGTTTCACTCATGTGATTTTTTGGAAAAGGAGTCTTTAGTGTTGTTTCCTTAGAAAGAATGGAATATTGCTCCTAATATATTGTAACTCCCATTATGCATCCTAGTTATTTTGATGTGTGTAATATAATAGAAGTGATCAGGCACATTCATTCAAATGGAAGAGTGTCTCATGAAGGAGGTTGATATATTGTATCAAGGAATATGGATGCTTATAATAAATTATTTTTGATAGGGTAGTTGATGTTATGAATGTTAAGTAACTGATCATGTAGCCTATTTAACATTTTTCTAGAGAAGGGGGGTCTACAGAATCTACTGGGAGTTTCTCATATGCACTTCATGCTTACTAAGATAATGGACACTATCATTCACAATGCCTGACTATTCTTGGAGGCCACTTTGGAAATGGTGGGAAAACCCCATTTCATACAGTGTATCAAAATTTCCCCTAATCTCGTATCAGTATCTAGGGATTCCAACTATTATTTGAAATTTTGGATACTAAAATTATGCCACACTAATGGGTGATCTATATTAAACATGTTAGTGAGACACACATTCTCATCCCTAGGGATTGATACAAGAGAATAACAAAGAAGTAATTCTTATAAATAGAAATGTAGTGGTAAATACATTTGGCTAGAAAATGTAGGATAAGTTATTATAATGAAAAAATGAATTTAGGAAAAATGAATCATAAAAAATGAATCATCACAATAAAGAGTTGATATATATGGTATATACCATACTCAAGAAATCAAGACATAAAATGAAACATCGTAAATCAATAAAATACATAAAAGGAAACATGAGAAATCAAAAAAATGTTAGGTCCTAAAAATGTTTGGAGGCAACTATGTGCCACACATGATACATATACAAACTGACTGTCAATATTTTTCCACATATCAATAATACTACTAATCACTTTATGATGATGAACAGATATCGTCACCCTCTCCACCTCCATCTTCACTTCATGTTACCAGTTGTAAGAACATTATATTGAAAATTAAATATTGTTTCATATTTATATTTAAACTTAAAACCAATAAAAGTTTGAAAACTAAATTATTTTTAATTTTTGTGATTTACCTGCTCACCACCAGTCGATGCAATACCACTGAGGGGATATCTACTCATCTTCTGGCATATATCATTTAAAGCTTTCTACAAAGCGGATATCTGAGCCCCTTAGTCTTAAATTGTGTTTCGTAGGGAAACAATATCTCTTTGGGAATCTCCGGGTATGAACTAACTACAACCAGGAGTAGATGCAACTACAATCCCTGGTGGCCTACCAAAGACCTCAGATGGTATGGGTCCCAAACCCATCCTGCGCACTCTACCAGGATGCTTCTTCCTAAGGAATTTAGCAACCAGGTCATCCTGGGAGACTGAGTAGGACTGCCCAGGATTGGCATCCCATATTTCTTTAGTTTTTACCTATAAATAAAATATCAATATATATTAACATAGATAAATTTATAATAAGTTATTATAATGAAAAAATGAGTTCATACCCCAACTTCTTTGGTAGGCTCATTAACAAAACTTCCATCATAATTTTTATGAACTTCCAACCACACTTCAATTCGGGATGTTTCATGCCCTAAACTCTGTGACTGCATTAAAAAAAGATGAATCAACAGTTTAATATATTAAATAGATAATATTTTCTTATAAATATTTACACTAATGAAAAGATTACCAAAGTCTATCGGCTTCTAGAAAATCTTTTTGACCCCGTAGTGTGAGGAATGACTTGCTTAGCCTAGCTTGATGCATTATTTCTTGAGAGATCCTGAAATAAATAAAATTAAATTTAATAGTAATGTATTCAATTTCATCTCCTCTTTATATACGTGTATAAATGTTAAATGAGTTTAATATAATAAAATATTTTTAAATACCATCTGCTTCTCATCACAATGTATGTCAACAAAAACTTTCCACTATTATTTGGGTACCCCATTGGGTAGATTCTCATGCATTTGTTGGGAAGTCAACGAAGTATCATTGAAATCACTCCACAATATCCATTTTAAGTCTTTCCATTTCTTACCATGATTTTTCAACGTCCACTTTCGTGCTATCACATCAACAACTGTAAAGTAGAAAAACATTTGTAAACATAAATTCATTTTGAACATATTAATAACATGACATTCAATTACACCATAATGTATTAAAATTACCTTTATTTGGGAATCAAAAACATCATTTTTTCAAACATGGATGCATATGTCTCCAATCATCATAAGAAATAGGAAGGGAAATGGGATTCGCTACCAGCTAACCTAGAATTTGGCCAAGTAATCTCATGGCGTCATCTGTAGGGACCCTATATGAATCAAATGGGACAATTATATTCTCTCCATTCATATTCCACACATATGAACTTTTTATATTTTTCTCCATAGCTTCATTTTTTTCATCTTTAATGAACAAACAATTAATATAAAAAAGTGCAATAAATTTATTTATATTAAAATTTGTACCTATAACAGTGACCCTCCAGTATGCCCCTGATGAACTAGAAGTGGCGCGCCACCGCCCCACTACTAAGGTTGTTGAAGGGGGAGTCAATGACTGAACTTCTAAAGGGACACTCACAGAGGGTGTGAGAGATGATACAGGGGGAGATGGTGTAGGGGAAGGCAGTTAGTGGCTCAGATGACTTAGGGAGGGAGACAGATGGATCGTTATCTATCGTAGTAGTGGATGAAACAGTGTATCACTTCCTCCTTAGAATTACTGTCATTTAATCAAATAAAATTAAGTTCAGAACATATATTTCAAAAAAATATGCAAAAAAAATTAAAAATGATAATAGATGCCCATTGATAACAAACAAAATATACATAACAATGATAATGAATGACTGCACAAATGAAATAAGTGGTTGCTGAATGAATAAATAACTATACATACAATCATTTTCCCCTTCAATCATATCAATTTCCTACTCCATTACTTCATCCACTTCATTCATCCTTTATAGACTAATATTTTCAATATCATGATGGACAAATAATTTTGCTTCTTGTTGTTGATGAGATTCAATTTCAGAGGTCAAATATTTCACTTTATCACCCATATCATACAAATCTCTTTGTATTACGTGAGAAACTACACTCCAACCTTCATTCACAACATCATTCACATAATATACCATTTTTTCTTGTGATGATAATATATATGGATCTTTCAGTTCACGATCACCAACATCCATAAAGTGAGAGAAGTTCACAGAAGTAAATTGCAAGGAATCTCTTTTAACACCTCTGATAATATCCACCCAATTGTATTTGAATAAAACAACTGAAAAATTCTCATGGTAGTTTAATTAAATAATATCAGTCAGCTTTCTATAGTATCCCACTTTAGAAAATGTAAATATACCACTATTCTGTGTTTTCAAACCCCTTTATCGATCGACTGTTTGAAATCTAAATCCATTCAAGTTGTAAGCGTCGAACTTTCTAACTTGTTTTAGAGGACCTCAAGCAAGAAACTTCAAATATTCTGATAACTCTTCTCGAGTATCAGTATTCATGATCTAAAAAAATAATTATACTTTGTTAGATTTAAAAAATATGTGTGTCGAACTAATATTCGTATTAATTTCAATATTTATGAACTTAAAAATCATAAAAACCATTCTACAAGCTCTTTATTAACAGCTTTTTTTATATCTTTATCATTTCTTGTTTGGCCTCTCATTCGTATATTTATTTTTATCCTCAACTCTTCAATAAATGGATCTGCAATTTCACTATTAAACAGCACATATCTATGTGCCTGTAATAATTCCAATTCTGCCAGTGTCACATTTGAGGTCCTCCCAACTGATCGGCCAATAGTAGGAAATATTTTTGATTTATGATGTATTTGAGATTGAGTCTATGTGTCTTAAACATGTCCAACTCGATTAAATCTTGTCTAAATATCATCCAAGTATCTATAACAAACATTAAGAAACTCCTCAGACAAATATCCTTCAGCAATAGATCCTTCTGGTTGAGCTTTATTTCTCACGTATGATTTTAAATGCCCAAGATATATGTGAAATAAAAGAAATGTGATTATGAATTTAATTATGTGCCAAAAAATTTTTACTTAACTAAAAAACATATAAATAAAGTACCTCTCAATTGGATACATCCATCAATAATGAACGGGGCCTCCTAATTTAGCTTCCTCAACCAAATGCATAGTTAAATGCATCATGAGAGTAAAAAACGACGGAGGAAAGATCATCTCCATTGCACAAAGGGTCAATACAAACCTATCTTGGAGGTTTTCAAGAAGAAATGGATGTATATATTTCTCACATATTAGTCTAAAAAATGTGTATAATTGAGGTACAATAGCAGTAAATTTTTCAGGTAATAATATACGCAAAGCCAATGGTGGTAACTATTATAACAAAATATGGGAATCGTGACTTTTCAATCCATGTAACTTAAGATTATTCAATTCAAAACACCTCGAGATGTTACTTGAATACCCATAAGATACCTTCACGTTCTTTAAAAAACAAAGGAATGTATCTTTATCCCTATTTTTCATTGAAAAAATTGTTGGTGCATACTTTGCATCCTCATCTGTCCAGAGATCACATTTTATGTTCATTACGTGTATGTCTTTGCAAGCATTGAGATGATCCTTCGACTTTTCATGCTCATTAAGCAATGTGAAAATAAAATTGTTACAAACATTCTTCTCATTATGCATCACATCAAGATTATTCCGCAACAAATTAAATTCCCAATACGGAATTTTGAGAAATAAACATTTTTTCTTCCATTGTTATGTTCTGATTTCACTTGACGATGAACATCAAACCTGTTTCCCACTATCATTCAAATGATGAACCTTCCCAAATTCTATTTCAATATTTTCAAGTTGTGTCAATATTTCAGAACCAGTTAACAACTTTGGAGGTGGTCTACGATCAATGAAACTATTAAATTTTTATCTGTTCAGTCGAAATCTATGAGATGCATTGAGAAATATTCGATGGCACAAGGAGAACCATTTTCTACTGTGAGGTAGTTGTCTAGGCTCAAAATAAAGTTACAAATATGAAAATTCAAACCAGTGTTAATGTTCTAACTAGATAAATTCCCAAGACCAGGTAACTCACTAACGGTCCACATTAAAGCATCATGCATTTTGAACATTGTTTTATAAGAAGCATCAAATGTCTCAACATTGTTGCTCCATAACTCCTGTAATTATTCAATCAAAGGATAAAATTATACATCAATATCATTTCCAGGCATTTGTTTTCTCGGAATAATCATTGAAATGATAAAAGATGTTTGTTTCATACACATCCATGAAGGCAGATTGTAAGGGATCAAAAAAAACTGTCCAAATGCTATAACTGGTACTCAAAGTCCCAAATGGGTTGAATTCATCGGCAGCCAATCCCAATCGAACATTCCTAGGATCAGCTAAGAAATCTTGATATAACGAATCAAATTTCTTCCATAATTGTTAATCTCATGGATGTATCATTAACCCATCATTTTTATTATCTACAAAATGCCACTTCATGTGTTCAGCAGTTTTCGATGACACGAATAATCTTTGCAATCGAGGCGTTAAAGAAAAGTAACGCAAAACCTTTTCATGTGTGTTATCTTTCTTCTTCTTCATGAAATTATGTTGATTCAAACTTCCAACATCACCCATTGACTTCCATCTAGAAGAAGAACATTTTTTCAATTATTTCTACTTGAATCCTCTCTCTAATAAAGAATACAATCATTGGGACACACATGTATTTTTGTATAATTCAGACCAAGCCTATTAACAACTTTTCATATCATAAAAAGACTCGGAGATTTTTGCTTCAGGACATGCATCACACAATAATTCCAATATCATGGACATTTCCTAATTTTTAATTCCACATAGACATTTGATATGGTACAACTTTAGCAGAAAAGAATGATTTGAATATTTCAAACATCCACTATAAAACTCTAGATTTCCATTATCAACTAAATCATGAAACATATTTTCTTTAGTGAATTTTTCTATAACATTTTTCTCCACAGAATCAAGAGGAGGATTCAATGATATGTTACAATCTTGATTTGGTTCTGTTACAGTCTAAAAAACATCATTTTTCACATTATAATTTGTAACACCCTCATCTGATTGTTCTGTTATGTTTTGATGTTGATAGTGGTGTATTGCAGTGATGAATGCATCATTTATTAGGTTTTTCATTTCATTTTCCATTTTTTATGAAGTTGGGAGCTCATTATGTGAATTAACATTAGTGATCAACCTTTCTGTAACATTCGATTCTCCATGCCAAATCCAACACAAATATTTATTTGGGAATTGCTTCAATATTAAATGTTCATAAACTTAATATCTCTTCAATTATCTTCTAAATTTACATTTAGGACATGGAAATCTTATTCTTCCTTCAACATATCGATTGTAAATTGAAAAATCTATGAACTCCTTCAAAACCTTAACATATTGAGGTGTGTTCCTCGGTAATGTCATCCAGCTTTTATCCATGTATATCACAATGTGCCTACACAATATTAAAAAAAAGTAAAATGCATAGTTACTACTAAATAGGGAAAGATATTCATATATACTAGTTTAAAAAATATATAAATATGTTACATAAGGTTTTCCTATATAAATATATATGTTAAATCACCCACTAAAAAACCAAAGCATGCAAATTAAAAAGATCCATAAAATAATACGAGAACAAGGATCCCATCCTTGTAGTTTTTTGTATGTCGTGCTCCACCAAAACAGATGTACAAACTAATGATTCTATAACTTTTATATCACTAAGGTAAGGACTTGATAAATCATATAATAATTGAATAGAATTTAGGAATATGAAATGGAAACAAACTCTTACCTTAAAGTAGAACTTTATTTAAGTAGATAGGTAAGTATACAATGTATATTTGACCCATTGGTGGGTAGGTATAAGTGTAATAACAAGGATATAAAAAATCCATGTCTTCTTTGAAATATAGTGGTTGGGTTGTCTTCTTTGTTTCTCTTGGTCCTATTGTGGGTTGTCTTGGCATGGTAGTGAATAAAATAATGAGATATTTTGGGTGATGAAATTTTTTATTAATATTATAATACAACTTAAAGATATACCCTTCTCATTACATCCATCATGGCGATTCTAGTGGATCATATAGGCTTAAGTGATTCTAGATCATACCAAGGGTTAAATTATCAATTTGGGTGGTGAAACTTAAATATCAAGTGTCTTTTTCAATTTTGTTTCCATAGTGTGTGTGAGTTAAGCAGTGAATTTTCTCACTATAATAGGTAATTTAGGTTTATTTTGCAATAAATCATAAAAAGAGAAACAAATTACTATTCATTGGTTCAAACCCATCTCACTTAAACAACTCTATACCTGGGTCCATCACATGATGGTCCTGAGCATATTTTATTCACTCATAGAAAAACTACACCGTATTTATCATTCTCTTCACCAAATTTGGTCTAAGATTAATTTACTCTCTAACCTCATTCCAACATAGTAGAGATATGTTAGAACACTTATACGATTCATTAAATGGAGTTTTACCAATGGTTAATCAATAGTTATTATCATAGTAAAACTCAACCAAATGGAAATGATTCACCCAAGAACCTATAAAATCAAGAATAAGCATCTTCAATACATCCATTAGAATTTGGATCATTCTCTCTATCTCACCTTCCATCTAAGGATGAAAATAACTACTTAGAAAAAATAATGAAAAAAAACATGCTACAAAATCTTCTACAATTGGGAGGTAAATTAAGATCTTGATCATAGATGACCATTATTGAAACCACATGAATCTGAACCAAAATGGGAACCTATAAATGGAATAACATACCACAACAATCAAGATTGAAAATAAAGAAGTAATATTCAAACAACATTAAAGTTCCATAATAAGGTGTTTGAGGATAAAGTTTTGTTGTTTATGTAGTTTCAATGATTAATCTAGTTGATTGTGATTAAAATAGAGCATAATAATATAATTATATTGATAGAATTATTCTTTATATGTAGTTTTATATTATTGTTGTTTTCATTATGGGGAGTTAAATTAATCGACTTTCTCATCAAGAAGATGATATCATCTTGCCTTGAAGAAGAAGTGCACAAAAACGTCAAGATCGACACCACATAAAACCCGAGATTAAATAAGTACAAAAATTCATCTTTCTATACTAATATGGAAGAGAAATATAATTGTATAAACCAATTTTTTCCTTGAATTTGTGTGTGTAGAATGAATCAAAGGGAGTTTCACTTGGGTGACCATTGATCGAAAACCAAATAATTATAAAGGAAGTGTTCCTTGGAATGTAGTGGCCACAACTAAAATATTTATATGTAATAGAAAAATTATTTTATAGGGAATTTTTTATATTGAAACTTTATCATGTGTGTTCCATTTAGATGAAACCTAGTGCATGTGAAACAAGTAAATAAAACCTTATGTTTTTCGGTGCATTAAGGTCCATATTTGTTTTTGAAATTCAATGTCAATGACAAAAAATTGATAGATTAATCATGATCTAGCTCACAGAAGAATAATATTTGTTGACTGGTGAGGGTTAAATATTTAAAGTAATGAAAAAATAAATTTGGAAAGAACCTTGATTCCCCACCCCACCTTGAAAACAATCACATAGGGTTCTACAACACTCTTGTCAAACCTGACTAGTCCACACTACTTTTCACACACTATTTTAAGGTCATCAACTACTATATTAGTCATCCATGATTATTTTCACAACCCAAGATTTATAATATTATATGATTTTTATGTTCTCATTTTTATATCATGTTATAAACAATTTTCAAGTTCATGAGGGATGCTATTGTGTTTATAATAACCATTTATTATCATAAAACACTAACATGTGTATGATTTTATAATTTTTCATTATCATATATCCTATGATACATGAATTTTTTAAGTTTACTAATTACCATTATAATTCCACTTAAAATTATTTTTAATGGAATAGAGAATGTGTTGTATCATTTCCTTATATAATACATGTATCATTTGTAGTGGTGGAATAAACACTCCCTCTATTCTATGCAGCAGAATACTTGTATGTACCAGGTCACCTCTATTGGGATGGGATAAAATTACACGTGTAATTTATTAAGAGTCAAAAAAAATATTATAGGGTGGAAAAGTGAGAATGTTTGAATGTGTAATAGATGGTCAATTATGATTATAGATCACCTGATCTAAGTTGAAAAATAGGAATTTAGCTCCACTGGAAGCGGTAAAAACATATAGTGAATGAGACTGCTTCTAACAAACACAAATCATCTCATTTTTTAAAATATTTTGATTGACCATCCACCACCAGTTCTTTGTAATTCCCGCTCAACATAGTCCATGACCATTTTAGTTAAGTGCATAGTCACCATAGGGATGCCTATCGACACAACCAGAAGAATTATGTTTACCACTCATTGATGTGAAATTTTACCACTTCCTTTCTCATATTGGGTTCCCATATAAGGTATCTAAAGAATTATTGGTGCGGTTTTCCATGTTATTTTTGGGTGTCACACCATACACAACCCTCTCTAAGTTAGAAATTATCTCTCTAAAAAGATAAATGTTTTCTCAACTCTTGATCATTTCGTATACTCATAGATCAAAACATAATTATAGAAAATATAAAAAATGATAAAATGAAATTTATCTCTCAATTATTTAATAGCACACACAAACATCCACTTACTCCTATAAAATTATATTTAATGTTAGGGGTTGGATTTAATTTTAAAAGTAAATTACAATGGGAGGAAAAAAACTAAAATATATTAAAATTTTATCCTTTATAAACATCCTAATATACTAAAATATCAAATATTAAATTAAAACCATGAGTTAAATCCAATTAAAAATCCTAATTATTCTTTTCTTGAATCAACAGATATGTCTTGTTTGATGAGTGTTGGTGATGAGTATGATATGAAATTGTTAAAAGAATTTTCAAATTATTTTCATGTATAATTGGAACTTTTGAAACCATACCTGTGAGGTGAGCTAGGGCTTTGGAGGGTCAGCGGTGACGGGAGGCGAGGCGCGCTGATGGGCGGTGGGGTGCGCTTATGGGTGGCGATGTCACCGGCGGCACGTGGGGATTCAATCAAGGGTTCAGGTCGGGGGGAGAAATGGTGCCACAGGGGTCGGGGGGAGAAGGGGGTCGGGGTCGGGTGGGGGGGTGAAGCTTCGCCACTGTAAAAAAATGGGGGGTTTAGTGGTGGTTTACAAAACCGCCTATAAAAGACCGCTGCTAAAGGAGATTTATGTTGTAGTGAGAAAAACAACTCAAATCATTCAAACTCTCTTATTTAAGTACCTAAAATCAAAATAAAATTTGGTCCACTCCCCAAACTCAAAATTAAAATTTACCCAAGAATTCCAACCCTTTCAAAAACATGGGATGTTATAACCTCCCCACCTTAAGATAGTTAATCCCCAAAAATCTATTATCACATTGAGAAGATACTTAAATTACCCATATCATAACATATCCTTAAACTACCTCAATTACATAGTCACAGGTCAATTCCTCTTATAATTCTCCCCACATTAGGAATTACATACTTAGTCATTTCCCAACCCAAAACAACATTTTGATGGTTCCTTGACCATACCCTAAACATAAATGTCCCCACATGACATACAATTAATCTTTCACCTCACCGGAGTCTCATTCCATACTTGTGTCACACACGACACCCATGAGTCTTGCATCACAACTGATACCCAAAGGTCATGCATCACACTGATTCTCAAAAGTGATCCTACATCATATATATATATATATATATATATATATATATATATATATATTCATGACCATAAAATGTCATGATGCCTATGTATCTCATAAAAATCACACAACATACATGATTCCTACACACTAACAGGTGTCTGATTAGTTCAATTAGAACATGTGAACCTCGTGCACCCATCTTAGTCATGAAAAAAACATAAGGACATTCCACGATCAAGGAGTAACTCTAACTATCATCAGCTCCCCAGCCTACTCTGACCCTACCAGATCAACAACATGAACTTGGCCTAAATCCCAACTACCTGAGGCCTAACCTCCCTATATAGCAGCAATAACTACAGTACACTAACCCCATTATTGGGTCTCTCTCTCTACAATGACCTATGCATGTAGTATAATATGGAATAATATCTTCTGATATCGCTCTCAACCCTATCTCAGATCCATGAATTTGATCAAATCCCTGAAACCCAGCTACCTGAGAATTATTCATGTAGAACCTATTCGAGTTCCCCATTTGGAAGCATTCCTAACAATCCTTCAAAGATTTCTCACATTAGATCTAAACATGACCTGGATTCCCACACTAGAATTATACTATCAAAGACCAACTCCTCGGTGTTTTTTCAAAATATCTATCCTGACTACCCTACTAAGACACCTCATGGCCCCACTTTCAGCTACCCGAAGCATTGCGACCAGTCTCACCTAGAACTGTCACCCATCTTGAATAAGTATGGTCTATAATGTTTCCCTCAACTATAAAATCATAGTTTACCACCTCTGAGAACATGGTAAACCTAAATGTATTTACCTATACCCTGATGGCATGTCATAATCCATCCTTTAAATAAATTACCCTAATGATGTTCCCATCCACCATTTAAGGTGAAAATTTGGATTGGTCTGTGAAACTTACCACATAATCCATAACATATGCATCCCTCCACTACAAGTTTATGAACTCATGGGCTTAATCCACCCTCAAAATCTTTGGGAAGAAATTCTCAAAGAACCTGGCCTCGAAATCCTTTCATGCCAGTCACTCATGTCTATCATCTTGTACCTACACGTACCACCAGTTCTTTACCAATCCTCAAGAATATAATTATCCAACTGCACCCTCTGAATTTGGGGTATCTTAAGCGAGTTGGAAATCATTTACACAGACTCAATCCAATTCTCTACTGCTTGTAGTCTACCCTTATCCTGAAATAATAGTGGGTGCTGGTACTGGAACACCTAATTCAAATAATTTGTGGATGGATCATCTCCTTGAGTTCCCCTATCGATACTCTATACGAATCACACCAATATTTATCTGAGCTTCTCATCTATCCATAGACCAAATTATTTTATATGATATGGCTGCCCCTCCTACATTGGATCCTATACTTGTGCCTCATGATCATCCTAACCATCAAGGGACTCATCCCAACCCTAAGTGTCCTCATCCCAACCCTCAAGGGAATCATACTATTCACACTCTAGTGGAACCACATCTCCTCCCTCCCTCCCCTCTATCAGATCTTGTTTAGGTGGCGTTATATTGAAGAAAACAATATCATTGTAAATAATAGAAACACCAACATATATATCAAAAATAAGGAAAGTTGTAATAGGCAGTGCATCTAAACACCCTTACACTTATCTGACACACCCATATCGCATGTCATCTAGCCTCATGGCCCCTTTCCTACTCATATCAGAGTCATCTATTACATATCATGAATATCATATATCATTAATCTGGGTGGCTGAGTAGAATTCCACAAAAATTCTATGCAGTAAAATGATGTTTATCATTTTTTTTGATATTTTAAATGGATCACCCCTTTAATTATTCCTACCTACTCATATTATAGTTAGGCCCATATAAACCACATACACATATCATCATATTCTAATCTCATCAACAATCACATACCTGGGCAGGATAAGTAAAATTTCACCAAAAGGATATGTTGGAAAACACTATTTAGATTTTTTTTGGCACTTTAAATATCCCAACCCCTATTATTTTATTGTAGTATCCTAATAATAATAACATGCATATTCACACACCATATAAGCCTAAGTTCCTACCATGATGTATAAATACTCAACCGTTTCCATACCAGGCCAAGGTTCAAAACCTCGTAATTCAATAACATCACACCCAAGTGCACCACTTGAGGGGTAAATCAATCAACTACAAAATCCAAAATCATAAAATCAATTTCACACCCCTGGGAACTTGGTCTATCCCCCATTCATGGGGTTTCAGGCACCCAAACATGATCACCTTACCCTGTTTTGACTAGACCCTAGTCTTCGGTCTATCATAACCCAAATAGTAAGACCAATAAAGAAAATAAACACCTCTGATACCACTTTTAGAACCTCAAACTAGGAGCCACATGACCTTTAATCTGGTATGGAGGGCCGTTGGGACTTAGGTGTGCCTCCCCATATGAAAAACGCTATCGGCTAGCAATTAGGGTTTGATTTGGTGATAGTGGGGATACTATACCCTCTTGTGATAATAATAATAATGTTCATATGATAATACAACACTATAAAAGCATAAATAAAAAACTCAGAACAAGCAATAATAGATAATATAAATAATAATCCAAAAGAAATAGTTATACATGTCATATAATGTATACATGTCAAACAATCATACAAAAATAGACATGCAAGATCATCGGTGGCCAATCATTTGCGAACGTACTCAAATCCCCAAAAATAGATCAATATTGATGGAAATAACCATCATGGTATATCTTCAATCCATCCCATGAACCTTTGTATCCCTGGTCACTATGGTCTACATCACGATCTTGATCCTTGACCCGATCTCAAAACCATGGAATATACACACATCCCAAGGGGGTTGTGTAGTGTGTGAGTATGAGCTCATTAGGCCACCACCAACGTGTGCCTATATTACATAAATATTTATATGAGTGTATGAATATGTAAATAAATAACAACTACACTAATTTATAAATTACATAACCAAATTTACTTGTGATCAAAATCCATGAGGAAGTATTTACCCACTTTGTCCAATTCCTTAGTGGAACGATATATCCACAGTCATTCATACCAAAAGAACCTTGGTATCTCATTCACATACATGTTAACTAATGTAAGAACCCAGTTCTTATTTTTGAGGTACGGGTTTCTTATTTTCTCTTTTATTTAAGTGTTTTTTAGAAAATAAGGAAAGTGGGGAAAATTCCTAAATTTTGGGACTACACGTCATGTACTATTCCACACACTGTGTACCTTGGCCGTTTGGAATGAGTACACAGGGCGTGTAGGTTGGTCGATGATGAAGGGTGTAAAAACCGACTACATGCCATGTAGTGGGTATTTATACGGCGTGTAGTAATTCGGTAGGAAAATAGTAAGGCAGTGGCCAGCTGAGCAATAGTAAACACCGTGTGCTAGGGAATACACGATGTGTAGTCATGTTGACAAATGAACAGTGCCATGCTGGTGAGAAGCCTCCAGAGGAATAGTTAAAAAATGGAAAGTACACACCATGTACTCAATAGTACATGCCGTGTAGTCTATTTTTTTCTCTTAAAATGGGAAGTAGCCTCCCCTATTCACAGGGAAGTCTTAGAACTGGAGGAGGAGTCAGGAGAGAGGGAATAACCTTCGAGGAGCTCCAGACCGCATGTCGGGAATCGGTTTTCGCCTATGACGATCTCGTTGGAATTGTACGGTTAAGCCTCTCCTTCTCCTTAATTCATTCTTACCAATTCTTTCCCGAGGGAAAGTTATTTACATTTTAATGGGATTTCTTTCACATCATATCTTCATCGTTCTTGGACGATTCAAGGAGCATAGTTCAAGTATACCGATCATGGGCATTTAAGGTAGGTGGCTCAGTGTTTAAATTCCAACTACTGTGTGTTTTTGTGTACCGTTGTGCTACGAACCCATGTTGGGGTGTTGTGTGGCTGATGACTTGGATGTTTTGAATAACTAGAATTGAATAGGTAATTAAATGTGATAATAAAATATTTTTTGGGATCACTGCTTGGATCCAGGACCACCCTAGGGGTGCGTTCCTCTGTTTAGCCGTTTGGCCAGGATACCCAAGGGTATGCCATTGTAATAGTGTTTATTAAATTTCATTGAGAGGAATTGTATGTGAATTTCTTATTTACATGTTGGGCATGTCCCGGTTACTTGCGCCTGAGGGCAGCGTTCTTTTCATGCTAAGGGCATTGTTTGTTTAGCCTGAGGGTAAGGTACTGCTTGGCCTGATGGCAATGTTCTAATTCACCAGAGGGAAACTTTTCATATGCCTGAGGGTAGTGAATTATGTGCCTGAGGGCGACACTTCGTATGCCTGAGGGAAATATCTTTTATGCCTGAGGGCAATGCCTGAGGGCAAGATTCTGATTACCTGAGGGTAAGCCTGAGGGCGTGGTTATATTAGCCTGAGGGAAAGGTTTTGATTAGCTAGAGGGATTAGTTCTGAGGAACATTGAATGTTATTAAATTGAACTGCTAAAAGAATATTTAAATGGAAATGAAACAGGTAAAGTTAGTTACTTTTGAGTACTACTTAGTTTATTGAATTTACTACTGCGCACTGTTGTGGCCTATTTTCACATAGTTGGCCACGGGCCTTTGGGGGGTGCCTACTGGGATTTATTTCTCACACCCTATTTGGGTCATTTCTTCAGCCCAAATAGATTACGTTTCTGTAGGTATGGATAAGGGAAAGGGTCCCTATACAGGTACTTGATTGTTTCTAAGGAGTAGATGAGCATGGGACTGAGCTTAGGCTCGCGATGCTGTCAGCTATTTTGTTTTGTTATGTTGTACCTGTAATTTCTATTGTATTGTATTGTACTGATATGTATCATGTTCTAGCTTTTTTCTCTGAAATAGAGACATGTTTCTTCATTATCTATATAACTTTTGGTTATCTTTTACTACATTTGTTCATTTTAAATGTGTATGGTTTATTTCTTCCGTTGTTGTTGTATGTTATTTATCTTTTTCTCTGTGCTACACATTGACAAATGAGGGCATAGTTTCCCCACTATTAAACCTAGTCCCTCGCTACTAGTCACCAGCCTATGGCATTTGGGGAAATGTGCTTGAGGTCACGTGGCGAACCAGGTTCGGGGAAACCGTGGACTGGTACCCGGATCTGGGACGTTAAAAATTGGTATCATAGGAGTTCTTTTCTTTGACTTACTATTTGGATCCTTATTCAGGGATAGGATGGTAATAGTAGTTGGTAATAAGTTGTGCGCGGGCATAGCTAACCCGTGTACAGGGAAAATCCAGTCTACCTTGTATTTTTTCAATTCTTCTGATTTTGTAAATTTTACAGTTGATTTGATTTCACCATTGGGTGATGCACTTGTGATTATGTTTTTTATAATTTATCCATGGGTTCTATTTAGTTGCAACCCAATGAGATGAGGTTATTCCATCTCATTCATCATTTAGGCACATGCTAGAAATTGCATGCCATGCATAGTTCCATGCCATGTAGGTGCATTAGAAATTTCATTTTGTTGTGATAGTTTTTGTGCTAGAAAATCATGTAGTTGTGATAGCTGCTTGATAAAAACATGTTATGTGATAGGGTATTTTCGTGTGAGACTGTTGATAGAATGGACGCCAAACTTTGGTTTTTGGGGAGTATGGGCACTCATTGACCGGAATTTGGTGGATCATAGACTTTTTATCTTATTATAACACATATAAGATTCCAAACATTGATTCGCTGGGAGTATGGGCCCTCACGAATAAGAATTTGGCACTTAGGTGTTGTTTTCAGTATTTACTCGGTTCCGGAGTAGTTTCAGAGGCGTACTGTCCAGAAAACCCAGTATACACGCCGTGTAGTTCCTCAGACACACGTCATGTGTTCTTCTGTTCAGGAAGAAAAAAAAACTTTTTGAATACACGCAGTGTACCCTAAGTACATGCCGTGTAGTCACTTCCCGTGTCAAGGACTGTGTTGGCGGGGACACAGGGAAGGTAAAGGCTTGGGTAAAACATGTCGTGTACCAGATGTACACGCTGTGTAGTGTTGACCCGGATTCTAGCCATGTAACTAACAACACGGACAGAGGAGACCTTGAGACATACACTCCGTGTCCACAATGCAACACACCGTGTAGTCTGACTTGGGATCCGGCTGTATAATTAACAACATGGGTCGGGGTAATCCTTTCGTGTACACACCATGTCTATCTGGAACATTTCGTGTAGTGTGAGCCTTATATCCGACCGTGTAACTAACAACACTGGTCGGTGAAGCTCGTCTAGTACACGTCGTGTACCCGTGGGACACGTCGTGTAGTTTTGACCAGTGACAGACCGTGTGGACCTGACCATGTGGCTGGGAAGACAGAGTTTTGCAACACTCCGGGTAGTTTTGGCCGAGTAGTCGGCCGTGTCACGAACGACACGGGCAGTTGGAAATTAAACCATACACTTCGTGTAGATTATATACATGCCGTGTAGTCTTTTTCAATAGTGAGTTGTGTGGCTAAGTTGTGTAGAAGGACCTGGGAAGGTAAGGTACACTTCGTGTGTTTAAAAAGGCACGCCGTGTTTTTTGGGGTGTAACATGGCCAGTTTAAGCTAGGGTACACACCCATGTGAATTCTTGAGAGAACACATCGTGTAGTTTTATACACGCCGTGTAGTCAATTTGTGTAATTTTGAAAACTTTCCTTCTCTGTATCCTTGTTTTCAGTATTTGATAATCTTGATCTAAGGTGTGTGTTTGACCTTGTAGAGTCATTCCACTGAGACAACCACGCATTGTTCTTTAGGAGAGCGGTGATGATTACACTCCAGAGGTGGTGGGCCATGGGATACCAGTGGATCCTCCAGCAGAGCCAGATGCGGCACCAGTCGTTATACCAGACACAGGCACGGAAGCACAGTTCCGTGAAGGCTTTATGCGGTTCATGCAGACCTTTCAGGGAGCACCACCGACTGCCACATCTATGGATGAGCTTACTCGTATCTTCCAGTAGTAGCATCTGCCCATGTTTTCAGGGGTTGGCGGACCACAGGCTATGGAGTCTTGGCTGGGGTCTATGCAGACAATTTTTGATCATCTTGAGATGTCACCAGGGTGGAGGGTCAAGCTCAAAACTTATATGATGCGTGATTCCACCAAGATGTGGTGGGATGTTACCAGTCAGTCAAAGCATCACAAAGACATGGTGTGGGATGATTTTTAGATAGCCTTCTATGACTTCATCTTCCCAGAGACGCTGAGGGTAGATAGAGCTCGAGAGTTCATGAATCTGTTGTAGGGCGCTATGTCAGTGATGGATTATTCTACTCGTTTCATCAAGCTTCAGTGTTTTTCACCCGTTTTGGTGGGTGATGAGACATTGAGGGATAGGCGCTTTGAGGTTGGTCTTTATTATGACATCCACGCACTGGTGAATTTTTTCAGGTTGCCTACTATACATGATATTTTAAACCAGGCACTGATTACCGAGTGGAATCTGTAGGAAGCTAGTGGTGTGGGCCAGGGCGGTTCAGCACCAGTTTCTGGTACTATTTCTATCGGGAAGAGGAAGCGACAGATGAGTTTCTCTCATGGTGTCAGTACTAGCCAGGCGATTACTTCAGGTGGCCCGGTCAGGTGCTACCAGTGTAGTAAAGAGGGGCACAAGAGGCCGCAGTGTCCATGTGACCCAGTGGAGTGCCGAGCTTGCGGCAAGATGGTTCATCTACAGTATTTTTGCAGGGCGTTTTTACCAGTGGCTAGTGAGAGGGGTTCTGTGCAGACTCCACGTGCGGGAGCAGGACCAGAAGCTTCTTACCAATCGAGAAACTGGATTACATTAGGGCGTGCAGGCAGGGATGGTGGTCATGGCTGTGGTATCCAGACACTAGGATCTCAGAGGCAACAGGGAGGGATATCTCAGGGTAGCCAGGCTGTGTCGCAGGGTCGCGGCACTAGGCAGGCATATGCAGTGCAACAGACCCAATAGGAGCAGGATCCCGAACCTTCTACTGTCAGAGGTACTATTCTAGTAGCTTCTATCTTATATTTAGTAATTTTCGATATGGGTGCTACACATAGCTTTATATCTGTACCCATTATGGAGATCCTTGGGCTCTGTGTTTATTTTTCTTCTACTATTATGACGCTAGACACTCCGTTGGGAACTAGAATGGCTAGTGTGCATCAGTTCAAGGAGTGACCCCTTGAGGTTGGAGGGTGTCACTTTATTTGGGACCTCTATGTCTTAGAGATGATGAGTTGTGATGTCATTCTCGGAATGGACTGGTTGGTTCCCTTTTGAGCCTTTGTATACTACTATCATCACATGGTGAGTTTTACATCACCAGAGGGTAGAGAGTTTTTATACAAAGGTTAATGGGATGTTCAGGTGAGTCGAGCTGGACCAGAGCATCGTGGGTGAGGTGGTGTGACAGCCCAGATTTCAAGTTTATATCTGGATGACCAGGGAACTTTTCAGAAGGATTTCCCTCCAGTGGTTGATCATTTCAGGTATGTCTTCCTAGACAACTTTCCAGGTCTTCCTCCAAAGCGAGAGGTGGATTTCTCTATTGATCTTGTTCCAGGATTGGCACCGGTATCCATTCCTACCTATAGGATGGCTACACCTAAGTTACAGAAGCTCAAGAGACAGTTAGAGGAGTTAAAATCAAAGGGTTTTATCTGACCCAGTACTTCTCCTTGGGGTTCTCTAGTCCTTTTTGCGAAGAAGGTGGATGGTACCCTCAGACTCTATGTGGACTATCGGAAGCTGAACCAGTTGACAGCCAAGAACTGATATCCCTTGCCGAGGATTGATGATCTCTTTGATCAAATTCGTTGAGCACAAGTGTTCTTGAAGATTGAATTGAGATATGGATATCATCAGTTGTGAATTAGACCATCTGATATACCTCTCACAACCTTCAGGAGTAGGTATGGTCTATATGAGTACTTGGTTATGTCGTTCAAACTCACGAACGTGCCAGCAGTTTTCATGGATCTGATGAATCTTGTGTTCCATCCTTATTTGGATTATTTTGTGGTAGTATTCATGGATGATATCTTGGTGTACCCTCACACTCGACACGACCATGCCACCCATATTGAGATTGTATCGAGTACACTGAGAGAGAATCAGCTATATGCTAAGCTCTCAAAGTGCCACTTTTCGATAGACCAGATTCACTTCCTGGGTCATATCATCTCAGAGGTAGGAGTTGTCGTGAACCTAGAGAAGCTAAGAATAGTAGTTTCCTGGGATCATCCTAAGAATGTGTTTGAGATATGGAGTTTCTTAGGGATGGATGGTTACTAAAGACGCTTCATCCAGGACTTCTCCCACTTAGCAACGTCGTTGATGGGTTTGACTAAAAAGGGTGTGAATTTTGTTTGGTCAAAAGCTTTTGAGACAGCCTTTCAGGACCTGAAAGGATGGTTTACATCAGCACTAATATTGATACTCCTAGATCAGGGAAAGAGATATATTGTTTACTGTGATGCATCAGGTATTAGGTTGGGAGCTGTGTTGATGCAGGGTGACCGAGTTGTTGCGTACGGGTCTCGGCAGTTAAGGCCACATGGGAATAATTACCTGACGGATGATCTCAAGTTAGTTGCAGTTGTTCATGCGTTACGATGTTGGAGACATTATCTCTTGGGAGATAATTTTGTGGTTTTCACCGAACAAAAAAGTCTCAAGTATATCTTTACTCAGCGTGACTTGAATCTGAGGCATCAAAGGTGGTTCGAATACCTTCATTCCTTCAATTTTGAGATTGCCTATACACCTGGTAAGGGTAACGTAGTTGCTGATGCACTGAGCATGAAGACTCAGATACAGGCAGTACAGGAGGCCAGTGGTGAGTGGAAGCTTATGGATTTGTTCTCTAAGATGAATTTGGAGGTGCACGATAGTCAGAGACAAACCTATCTTTCATATTTAGTTGTGACTTCTACTCTCCTAGATAAATTGAGGATGAGACAGCTATCTGATTCAGAAGGCCTAGTTCTACGGGAGTCGGTGGCAAGTGAGGACCCTCCTCCTGGGTGGACGATAGGCAATGAAGAAGTACTACGTTTCCATGGATGATTGTGGGTTCTAGGGGATATACGTGAGGAGTTGATGTGGGAGTTTCATGCTTTAGCTTGGTCAGTTCATCATGGAGTTACCAAGATGTATCGTGACTTGAGACATCAGTACTGGTGGCTGGGTATGAAGAGAGAAGTAGTTGGTTTTGTTACGAGATGTTCCACCTATCAGCAGGGGAAGGCGGAGAATCAGAGGCCATCCGGACTATTTTAGTAGTTACCCATCCCGGAGTGGAAATGGGATGATGTTGTGATAGACTTCGTGACTGGTTTTCCGAGGTCACCTCGAGGCAATGATGTCGTGTGGGTTGTTGTGGACAGACTCACGAAGGTAGCTCACTTTTTGTCGATCTAGGAGACCTTCGGTGTTGATGAGATCGGAAATCTATATATTCAAGAGGTCATACATCTTCATGGAGTCCTTCGTTCTATCGTTTTTTATAGAGACGCCCACTTTACATCTCGTTTCTGGCAGAGTTTTCAGAGGGCACTGGGTACACAGTTGCTTCTGAGCACAGCTTACCACCCTCAGACCGATGGCCAGTCAGAGCGTACGATAAAGGTGCTGGAGGACATGTTGCATGCATGCGTCCTAGACTTTGGAGGCTCTTGGGAGAAGCATATACCCCGAGTCAAGTTTTCCTACAATAATAGTTTTCAGGCAACTATATAGATGGAACCATATGAGGCTTTATATGGTAGGTCATTCTGATCACCTTTATGCTGGTTAGAGAAGGTGAGGCAGCTTTACTGGGACCACATCGCGTCCAAGAGACTTCTGAGTAGGTCCAGTTGATTCAGAAGCGGATGGCTACCGCACAGTCTTGTCAGAAATCTTATGCTGATCGCCGTAGACAACCCTTAGATTTCATGGTCGGGGATCAGGTTTTCTTGCATGTTTCACCAAGGTTGGGACACAGACGCATCAAGAGACATGGTAAACTTTCACCAAGGTATGTGGGTCCATTTGAGATTCTAGAGAGAGTTGGGCCAGTTGCCTATCGGTTTCAGTTACCACAGAGGTATAGGGCCATGCACAATGTCTTCCATGTATCTCAGTTGCGTCGCTAACATTCCGACCCATCTCACGTATTTCAGCCAGAGGAGTTTGAGCTTCAGATATATGCATCCTTTGAGGTGCATCTGATTCATATCATTGATAGGAGTTTGAAGGTTCTCCAATGTCAGTCAGTTCCTCTCGTACGGGTGCTATGGCAGCATGGCCGAGTGCAGGACAAAACCTGGGAGTGGGAGACCGACATACATGCTCTATGGCCAGAGTTATTCATAGCTTTATCTTCACCACCCTTAGAAGGGAAATTCGGGGGAAATTTTTTTTAAGGGGGGATGTTTGTAAGAACCTAGTTCTTATTTTTGAGGTACGAGTTTCTTCTATTCTCTTTTCCTTAAGTGTTTTTGAGAAAATAAGGTAAGTGGGGGAAATTTCTAAATTTTGGGACTACACACCGTGTACTATTCCACATGCCATGTACTTTGGCTGTGTGGAATGAGTACATAGGGAATGTAGGTCGGTCGACGATAAAGGGTGTAAAAACCAACTACATGCCGTGTAGTGGGTATTTACATGTCGTGTAGTCATTCGGTAGGATAATAGTAAGGTGGTGGCAAGCTTAGAAACAATAAATGCCGTGTGCTAGGGAATACACGCCGTGTAGTCATGTCGAAAGATGAATAGTGCCATGCTTGTGAGAAGCTGCCAGAGGAACAGTTAAAAAATTGAAAGTACACGCCGTGTACTCAATAGTACACGCCGTGTAGTCTGTGTTTTTTGCTTTAAATTGGGAAGTAGCCTCCCTTATTCATAGGGAAGGCTTATAACCAGAGGAGGAGATGGGAGAGAGGTCTGAACCTTCAAGGAGCTCCAGATCGCATGCTGGGAATCAGTTTCCGCCTTTGACAATCTTGTTGGAATCATACGGGTAAGCCTCTCATTCTCCTTAATCCGTTCTTACCAATTATTTTCTGAGGGAAAGTTATTTATGGTTGAATGGGATTTCTTTCACCTCAAATCTTCATCGTTATTGGACGATTCAAGGAGCAGAGTTCAAGTATACTGATCAGGGCAATTTAATGTAGATGGATTAATGTTTAAATTCCAACTACTGTGCGTTTTTGTTTACCATTGTGCTACGAACCCATGTTGGGGTGTCATGTGGCTGAGGCCTTAGCTGTTTTGAATACCTATAATTTAATAGGCAATTAAATGTGATAATAAACTATTGTTTGGGATCACTGCTTGGATCTAGGACCACCCTGGGGGTGCGTTCCTCTGTTTAGCCATTTGGCCAGGATACCTGAGGGTATGCCATTGTAATAATGTTTATTAAATTGCCTTGATAGGAATTTTATGTGAATTTCTTATTTACATGTTGGTAATGGCTCGGTTACTTACGCATGAGGGCAGTGTTCTTTTCAGCCTGAGGGAAATGTTTGTTTAGCCTGAGGGAAAGGTACTTCTTAGCCTGAGGGAAACATTCTAATTCGCCTGAGGGAAACTTTTTGTATGCCTGAGGACAGTGACTTCTATGCCTAAGGGAGACACTTCATACACCTGAGGGCAATATCTGTTATTCCTGAGGGCAGTGCCTGAGGGCAAGATTCTGATTACCCGAGGATAAGCCTGAGGGCGTGGTTATATTAGCCTGAGGGCAAGGTTTTGATTAGCCCGAGGGCTTAGTTATGAGGAAAATTGAATGTTATTAAATTTAACAACTAAAAGAATATTTAAATGGAAATGAAACTGGTAAAGTTAGTTACTTCTGAGTACTGCTTAGTTTATTTCATTTATTACTACGCACTGTTGTGGCATATTTTCACACAGTTAGGCACGGGCCTTTGGTGGGTGCCTACTGGGATTTATTTCTCACACTCTATTTGGGTCATTTCTTTGGCCCAAACAGATTAAATTTTTGTAGGTATGGTTAAGGTCAAGGGTCCCTATATAGGTACTTGATTGTTTCTGAGGAGTAGAGGAGCATGGGACGGAGCTTAGGCTTGCGATGCTGCCGACTATTTTGTTTTGTTCTGTTGTACCTATACTTTCTACTGTATTGTATTGTACTAGTGTGTAACATGTTCTAGCTGTTTTCTTAGAACTAGAGACATGTTGCATCATTATCTATATAAATTTTGGTTATCTTTTACTGCATTTGTTCATTTTAAATGTGTGCGGTTTATTGCTTCTACTGTTGTTGTATGATATTTATCTTTTTCGCTGCGCTGCACTTGGACAAATGAGGGCATAGTTTCCCCACTATTTGACCTGGGCCCTTGCTGCTAGTCGGCAGCCTCTGGCATTTGGGGAAATGCACTTGAGGTCGCATGGCGAACCAAGTTCGGGGAAACCATGGAGTGGTACCCAGATCCGGGACGTTACAACTAACACCTTATACCAACCAATACCTAATTAATATTCACATAGAGTACAACTAGTATTCCAATAGAATTCCCAATAAATAAGTCAAGAGTCCCATGGAATTTTGTTCATTGAATCACTGTCATCTCAACATCCTAACATCCCAAGGTATGATGATATCCATCCTCTAATGAGTAATAAATCACCATCATATCAACCACCCAACATCCTAAGGTATGGTGATATCCATCCTATAATAATCCCAGCCCATCAGCTCCAACATATATGGTGAGCCTCATCCCCAAACTGATGGTCTCACACACTATTAACCATGGATTTCTACAGTGATCAGCTCCTTCATAAATGATATTCAAAACCATCCCCTAAGATAGTAAATTTATATAGGCCTCCACCCACAATGATGGGATATCTCTATTTACATTACTCCAATAGAAATGTTGGCTAATCATGGTAAGCAGAAATCAACAATAATAACTAAAACACACTAACTGGAAACCTCATTGCCACATGCGAACCTTGTCACCCATCCGTGGCATGGTCATTGTCATCCACCTCAACTCACAGATCACATTGACTCAATTTCTAATGGTCAAAACCATCCCACATATCTCAAGCCACACCCTCATCCTGATGAACCTCATCGTCTCAGTCTCGGTGATCAATATCACCTCAATAACTTAGGTCATTCTCATGTTCCCATGGAACTCATATATTCATTCCACGATTTAATTAATTTAAACCATTTAAACAATTTTCATAACATTCCTAACCAACCATAAGCACCATACCTAGCTTATCATATTAAAATAGACTAGTTCATTCCATCAACATCTCATAAAAATAATAAATTATGATTTAAAAAAATATATTTAATTAATGAGGGTTTTACCTGGACAACCCCCCACACACCTGTATAAAAATATTAATCTCATAACATGAATATATATATAGGAAAATCTAGGAACCACCTACATTAGGCTTTTAGGTGCTCACTCATTGAATATCATCCTCTAATCTGATCCAAAATGATAGAAATCGGTATTTTAGACAAACACCCATAAAATAGGGAAAATGTGCTCTGATTGAAATAGAATTACAAACATCAATAGAAACAAATAAATTAAGAAAGAGGAGTTAAGTAATTACCATTTTACTTTCAATGCACCTAACGACATCCAAATTGGATCCCAATCAAAACATATTGATCAAATCCTATAGGAGGGGAATGGGAACTCCATGGATGGAGGGAGGAACGCAAATGGGATGATAAAATGGTAGAAGAAGGAAACATAAGGTAGTGTAAGGTTTGAAAATTCTCCCTATTTAATGAACCACATGGTTAAGCTATAGGGTTTGGCTAACCATGTTCCAACGGTGTGGTTCCACTATCCAATGGCACCTCTACCTCACATGGATAGGTGCATGGTTTATCAAACCATGTTTGTCTCATGTGGATAAACACTTCTAAAAACTATATACATATCACATGGTTGTTCACCTCACCCCACACGATTTGACTAACCATGCTTCAGAACAAAAAAGGGTTGCATGGTTTGAACAACCCATGTGCCTCTTCCTACACCTTTTGAAAATTATTTTTTGGGGATTGATGCTCCCAAAACTCATATGAACCCCTAAGTCATTCATCGGGAATTAAACCCTATCTAAAAAACTACCTTAGAGTATTCAATCTCTTGGACTTAAGTTCCAAATCTCAAAATAAAAGTTTTTTCACTCACCAAACTCAAAATTCAAATTTACTTGGGAATTCTAACCCATTCAAGACCCCAGGATGTTAGATTAAGTGATTATAAATGAACCAAATGGTGTTTTTATAAAAATGGTTTTCATTGGAAATTTCATTATAGACTAGTTTTTTTAATGCTAGAACTAATGGTTTCATGGTATTAGACTTGGTATAGATTCTTTAGTGGTATCTTATTGGGATTTGTGCTCACACCCGACTTTTTTCCTTTAAGAGTTTGTAGATGTGTTTTTCTAGGAATCAGGGAAAATGTATGGTGTCATATATTTCATCGGCTTCTCTTGGTTATCATTTCCTTCTTACTGTAGTAGATTGGTGGTGAAAAATTGTCACATAAAGACTTGGATTTTGTCTTAACATGTTTTATTTTTAGGTTTATCCTTTTAGATTGGTGTTGTATGTCTCATGGATGTTTACTCTTCTTCTATACTATAATCTATTGGTTTATCTAATTTTTGATTATTCATGAGACATTTTTAGTTATTTTGTTGATCTTCACCTTGTAGAGGGCCATCTAGGGTGATGTGGCAGGTTGACCTAGGTTGGTTTATTGAAAAATGGTATCAAATCCATTACCTAGACAAAATTGTTATGACACTACCTTGGTTTTGTTCAAGTTATATGGTAGATAGGAGTTAGGGCCTTCAGAATTTGTGTACTAAGTGTAATAGGGTGCCTTGCTAGCTCACTTCCATGTCTAAACTCAAGTTACCATGGGTGTTTAGGGATTTTTTCCAATATTGATACTTGGTGTTTGAGGTTATTTAAATGAACTTGATTTGGGGTTTATTAAATTTTACCTATTCCTTTTTAATTTTTTTATCTTCCATTCATTGAATTCATGTTTTCTATAAGTTATTGTTTCCTAAAGGTGTTAATATGTATTCTTGAAGTTTTTCTTTGATTATAGAATTTATCTTAAGATAATAAGTTATTGTATTTTGTGTTTATTAGAAAAATTTTCCTAGAAGATATCTTTTGATTATTTAAGAGGAATTGATGAGATAAGTTCCAAAGAAAGATCCTCTAGTGGACCCTTCTTTGGTGGAAGTTTTTGTCTACACTATTCAGAATATAGGTTAGGTGGGTATTATAAACCAAGGAAAAACTATGGATCATGGCTTGGAATTTACCAAGCATAATATACCCATCTTCCATGGTGACAAAGGACTCCTAGGAATCTGAAAATGTCTTGAGTGGAGTAAAATAATCTTTTATTTTCTCAAAACTCCAGAGGACTCTAAGGTGATTTTTTCACTTATATTCTAAAAGGATTGAGAAGTAAATGATTGTAATCCATTATAAAAGTTAAGTTACATAATGATATTACCTAGACAACTTTAAAGAAGATCTTGAACCAGTAGTTCTATCCTAAAACATTATGTGTGTCAAAGGCCTAGTAATTGTTTACCTTAGTGCAAGGGAACCATTCAGTTATGAGTTATTCCACCCATTTCATTGAGTTGGTTCACATAAAAACCAATATTATTTCTAATGATTAGCTTAAATCTTATAGGTTCAAGATTGGTCTGAGAGCTGATATTCGATCATTGTTGATTCTCTTATTCCTTCTAACTTTTTTCAAGGTAGTCGATAAAGTAGTTATGGATGAAGTAGAAATAGATAGGAAAATAGTCTTAGGTGGAGATTTGGTTGCTAGAGGAGGTAGATAGGGTGTGTCTTCTGGATAGAAAAGGAAACATAAGGGTAACTAGTTTACATTGGGACCAGTTTCATGGACTTCTTTGGGGTAGTAGTAGGTTTTTTTATATTAGTGCGGATATTTGGGTATACCAAGCCTAACTATAAAGAATATCCTAGTACATTTCATCATTATGGATAGTCTGGTCATCCTATTCATTTTTGTGGAAAGATTTTGCAAGGAAGTAGATCTAGATCTATACACACCAAAGCCTCTTTGGTTTGTTATGACGAAAAAAAGGGTGTTGGATCTCATTCTCAAGCTAAGGGGGATAATTAAGCTGTAATAAAATCTTAGAGAGGGGATAAGGTCAGAAGCCTTTATACAATAGAGTATGTTCCAGAGGAATCTGAAGTAGTTCTAGCTACTATTAGAGGTACAGTGTTCATTTCATCCTATATGGTACTATATTTTTTTGATACAAGTGATACTCATTATTTTATATAATAAGCATTAATTGACATGTTGGCATTACATTTAGAACTTATGATGTTCATTTTGGACCTTTCCAGACCTTTTGAAAAGTAGTTTGAATAAGGTTTTAAAGTTTCCACATGTTAGTGGCAATAGATGACTTTGAAATAGATTGGTATTTCTTGGTCCTTGATCTCGAAATCTTTGACCTTATTATTGGCATGGATTGGATGATAAGTATTAAGTCCTAGATCAACTGTTATAGTCATAGGGTTTAGTTTTTATCTCTCGATGGGGTCTCTCATGTCTTCTAGGGTGAGTAGGATTTTAGATTGGGGAGGGCATAACTTATTTTTTCTTATGATGGAATGATCTCATGTCAGTTGTTGAAGATATTCCTTTATGTCATTGATTCTCTCTTGATCATCCCACTTCCTGCAGTTGTGAGTGTGTACCCCAAGGTCTAACGCGATGATTTTTCAAGGTTACCACCACATAGAGAGGTTATTTTCACTATTTACCAACTCCCTATTATGATTCCCATTCCACCTTATCGCATGGAACTTGTTGAGTTAAAGGAAAATAAAGTTCATTTTACAAATCTTGAGGCCAAAATATTTTTTCATCCTAGCATGTCACCTTGGGCTTCACCTATTCTATTTTCCAAGATGGAAGACAAAAACATAAAACATTTAATTAATTATAGAAACATAAATCATCTGACTATTTAGAAAAAGTATCCCTTAATAATAATTTATGATCTCTTTAATTAAGTCATATGGGATTGTTAGATTTCTAAAATTTACATACTATTAGGGTACCATCAGTTGAGAGTATGATGAGAGGATATATCTAAAACATTATTTAGGAGCTAGTATGGGAATTATGAGTTCATAGTTATTCCATTTGATTTCACTAATTCTCTAATGGTATTTATGGTGTTTATGAACTAGATATTTCATCAGTTCTTTTACTCTTTCATTGTTGTTATTTTGGTTGAAATTTTGGTGTTATCTAAGTCATATGAGAACCACATGGAACATTTGGATATCATCCTTAGAATAATGAAATAATATTACTTGTATTATAATATTTCTAAATTTGTATTTTTTATCCAAGAAGTGAAAATACTTGGGAATATTATATCTGAGAGGGAAATCTTAGTGGTTCATGAAAGGATTTGGGTGGTAATGTCTTGGGAGCAGCCCAAAAATGTTTTTGGGATTTATATCTTCTTGATTTTATCTAGTTATTACAGTTGGTTTGTTTAATACTTCTTCAATATTCTATCTATGATGATATACTTAACCTGTAAGGGTGTGAAGTTTGTGTGGAAAAAAATGTTAGAGGTATTTTGTGGAACTAAAGAAGATGTTGATTTTAGCTACAATTCTAATTCTTCCAAAACCAAGTTCAGGTTATAATGTTTTCTATGATGCCTTAGTTATGGGATTGTAATGTATACTGATGTGGGGAAATTGGGTAATGGAATATGGTTCTCTCCAATTATGTACTCATGATAGGAACTACCCTACCCATTACCTTGAATTGGTAGCTATTATGCACACTCTCAAAACTTTGTGCTACTAACTCTTTGGGGAGTAGTTTATGGTATATTATGATCATAAGAGCCTGAATTATATTTTTACATGGAGGGATCTGAATTTGTGATAGAGAATATGGGTTGACTATCTTAAAACTTTTGATCTTTTATATTTCTTATACTCCCAAGAAAGGTAATGTGGTTGTTGATGTTTTAAGCAGGAAAGTACCAACTCAAGCCTTGAAGGAATCAATAGAGGAATGGTATCTGGTGATTTTTTTCATTGAGATGGGCTTGGGGTGGAAGACGCTAGTGGTTATATTTTCTTATCTTTAGTGAAGGATATATTTTCATTTTATGATTGGTTTTATCTCAAGCAGGTGTTCGACACTCATTTCCAACATTTTAGTAAAATCCTAAATGTCAAGGAGACCTCAAGTGATTGGTCTTAGTCTCCCATTAATGATTTGTGTTTCCAAGGATAGTTGGTTATTCCTATATCTCTAAGGAAGGAATTTATGGATATTGGACACTATTCTTGTTAGTATATAACCCTAGAACTACCAAGATGTATCATGATCTGTGATATTAGTATTATTGTTTTGGGATTAGGTGGTCAATTTCAGGATTCATGTCATGGTGCCTGACTTTTCAGAGTATTAAGATAGATCACCATAAACTTGTTGGTTTTTTGAAACCTTGTCCCATTTTAGTATTGAAGTGGGATGATATTTCTATAGAATTCATCACTGGTTTACCCAAAACTCCATGTAAGAAGGATTCAAGTTGGTTTATTATTGGTAGAATTATGAAATTTGATCATTTTTTCCTATTAAGGAGAGGGCTAAGGTAGAGAATCTCAGCAACTTATATGTCAAATAGGTTGTAAGGATCCATGGATTTACCTTTTCAATTGTTTCTGATAGGGACTTATAGTTTACATATAAATTTTGGAAAGGTTTTCAAGATATTATGGGTTAAATATTCAAATTAATCATGGTATATCAACCATAGATGGATGGTAAGACTAAGCGAGTTATTTAGATCCTTGATGGTATACTTCAAGCTTTCATTATTTATTTTAGTGGTTCATGGGAAAATCATCTACCTTAGGTTGAATTTACTTATAACTATAGTTATCAATATTTGATCAAAATTTAACCCTTATAAGGGTTGTATCGAAGGACATGTAGGTATCCCTTATACTAGGTAGATTTGGGAAATAAATCCTTGATTGGACTGATCCTTATTCAAGAGATGGTGGAGAAAGTTCATATGATCTGTAAGAGGTTAGTGACTTCTCAAAATCACCAAAAATACTATGTTTACAATCATCATAACTAAATAGATTTTTATGTTTGTGATTAATTCTTTCTAAAAGTTTTACCTCTCTTAGGACACCATCTATTTAGTAAGTAGGGTAAGTGGTCATTGATATTTGTTGAACATTTTGATATCACTAAATGACTATGAAAGGTGGATTATCAATTGGACTTTTTTTCACACTTGATATCAATTCATGATGTGTTTCATGTTTCCTAACTTAGGAGGTATCAAACAGACTCTTCCCATGTGATTTAATAGTAAGGTGATGATTTTAATCCTTACACCTATGTGGTTGAATAGACATTTCAAGTTATACATCACAAAGATAAGGTACTACATGGTAAAACAATTCCCTTGGTATATTTAATATGGTAGTAAAGATGGGATTTCCATGATACATGGGAGTGGTAATTTATTATGAGGTAGTTGTGTCCTTTACTTTTTACAATTTTAGAATCTTGAGCACTATCTAGAGATAGAAACCTTTTATAGTGGGGAGAATTGTGATTCCACTTAGGTCATATGTATGATTTAGTTTAATCATAGTTTATTATTTGGTTATCTCTATAGTTTTTTCAGATTCATATCTTTAAAACATGTATTTTTGAAGAAAATTGGCTAGAATCATGGTTTAGGAACACTGTCAGTACTAATAGTGTGGTAATCGTGCGGTATGGAACTATGAGGCTCTAGTGGTGTTTTTCATGGTTTGAGAATTATTATTGAAACTATGCAGGTCAACAAGAAAACTATGAAGTTGTCTTGTTGTTTTTATAGATGTTTCACATGTCTTGAGCTTTATTTTCCCAAAACATTCAACTCTAGATAGGTATTTGTGTTCCCCTAATTTTAAAAACATATAAGCCATGCACATTTGGTGCATGGTTTGGTAAACCATGTGGCCTAATTGTTCTCTGGGATCCAAACCTCTAAAAATTTGGAATTTTCTTCATTTACCTTGGTCATTTTTATATATAATCACCATTTAATATATATTAGGCTTAAACAAAACTTCCCCTATCACTCTATAGGTTTATCCCCTTTCTTCCTTGGTGATCTCCCTTCATTCTTGGAGGATCTCTTCATGGTATATACTATTTTTTAACTAGTTCTATCTTATATTCTTAGATCCTTTCTTGGTATCTTCTACCCTTCTCTCATTATAACTCAATTTTATTATGGTTACTGGATTTAAGGGGTTTGAAATATAATTTTTAATTATTCTTGTGGATTAAGGTTTGTGAGGACCAAATCTCTACATTTCCAACCTTTGTTCTCGAAGGCGACTAGTTTCCTCTGTTCTTAAGGTAAGTGTTTCTATACAATGGTGATAACCCATTAATTCCTTAATGTTCCTTTAAGATTCCTTTGGTTTGATTTTATAAATTTATTCATTGAATATATCATTAATTGAAAAAGGGTTTTTCTTTAAAAATAGATTATGCATTTTAAGTGTATGATAAAATGATTCAATTGTGGATTTGACTCTAAAATGGATTTTCAAGCATGTAATTAGTGGTAATTCATTGATAAAATGTTTTAAAAAACATGATCATAGTTTAATCAAAGATTTTGGAAAACATGACACATGAGAAACCTTGGGTGCATCGAGAAATGGACATATGAAACCTCGGTTTGTGTGATTCCACTAGGGGTTACTTTGGTGATATCAATAGACTGTAGAAAGACTTGATATCAATAGGATTCATGTTATTCCTATCTAGTTTTCCTTCATGTGTCCTATTATGTATTCCAATAGGATAGATCCCACATTTTCTTATTTTTATATAGATGGTATTGATTCATGTTTGATTACTCACATAATTATATTATGGTATTACCATGGAAAATTTTTCTTATTCCTTCATAATGAATTCCATGTATTTTTCATATTCTAAGTATATGAGAATATAAATTCCTTATAAAGGAACAAAATTACATTTTTATAAAAATGTATTTCATTGAAAATTTCTTTGTGAACTAGTTTTTTTAATATATAACTAATATTTGATGGTATTAGACATTATATAGATTATTTAGTGGTATCCTAGTGGGATTTTTTCTCACACCCTACTTTTTACTTTTTGTATTTTTAGATGTGGTTTTTTCAAGACTCGTAGAAAGGGAAGTTCCTTATGTAGTTCATCGTCTTCTCTTTGTTTTCAATTCCTTATTAGAATAGCATATTGGTGGTGACAGATGGTCACATTGAGACTTGGATTTTATCTTATCATGTTTTATGTTTAGCTTTTTTCATTTATCTTTGCATTGTATATCTCATGGAAGTTTACTCTTCTTCTACACTATAATCTATTGGATTATCTCCTATTGTTTATTCATGAGACTTGTGTGGTTATTTTTTTGATCTTCACCTTATGGTGTTCTATCTCAGGTGATGTGTCAGGTTGACCCAGGTTGGTTTGTTATAGCTATATACTTAGACTTCAATATAGAATCCGCAATAACCAACTGTGTAGAAATATTTCATCTCACAGCTCCTTCATTGATACTAAAGACATGTTATGACTTCAACTTTAGATCATTCTGGTCTATTTGAAAACTAGAATTAGTATAACCTCTGATTAAAAGTTCCTTATCTCCTCCATACACAAGGAAAATACTTTTAGTTCTTCTTAGATACTCAAGAATATCCTTAATATTAAAATAATGATGTTCACCATATCATCTTGATATCTTCCTTCCATGATTAAGGCATTAAAAACATCAATCCTAGTGCATAACTTGGCAAACATGATTGATCCTATCATAGAATCATGTGAGATCCTACTCATTCTCTTATTCATATTTTATGTCCAATGACACATTTTCTTGGAAAGATATATACCATGTAACACTATAACCAATACTCCATTAGATTATTCTAATTTAAATCTCTTTAGTATCTAGTAAATATATGTACCTTGACTTAGTTCAAGAATCCTGTTGGATATATCATGAATGATCTTGATCCATAGAATTTATGTTGTTTCACCTAGTTCTTTCATAGAGAAGCACTTATTTAACCAATCCTTAACTGAATATAAGACTGGTATTTCATTTACAATAATAAACATATACTACTAGGAAAATGATCACACTCCCACTAAACTTCTTGCCAATACATGGATCATATTCATTCTTAATGAAACCAAATTATTTTAAAGCTTCATCGAATAGAATATTCCATGAACTGGATACTTACTTCAATCCATAAATATATATTTGTAAATTATAAACCTTTTTTATTTATATGGAGTCAAAAAACCCTTCTTTTTCCATTTAGAAAAATTTATAAAATTTCCTATTAGGTAAATCTGTTTTGACATCCATATACCAAATTTCATAGCCATATAAATATTTTATATCAAGTAGAATTATGATAGATTTAAACATGGAAACTATAGAAAATGTTTCATCATAGTCAATTCCTTGACGTGTTTAAACACTTTATCCACTAACATTGCTTTATAAGGAAATTATTTACCTTTCATGTCCATTTTTCTCTTGAATACCCTTTTTCAACCAATAATATTTACATCAACTAGAAGATCAAAAATAACTCAAACTTGGTTCTGATACATGGAATCCATCTTTTAATTCATGTCTTCTTTCCATTTTTTTAGCTTATGATCTTTGTACTAACTCTTTGTATGATTGAGGTTTGTTATTTTCAACCAATAATGAGTCACCATCTTTGGTAACTATAAAACCATATATTTCTGGTTCTCTAACCTCTATGGTGTTCCTATATAGTTCTTGTATTTTAGGAACAACTTCTTCCATGGGGACCTATGGAATTTTTTCCTATACTAACTCTTATGTATCTTATGAATCAACTTCATCGAAGTCTATCTTGTCCCAACTATCCTTCTTGATGATTTTATCCCTCTCAATAAAATGGATTGTCTCATGATAATCACATTATTATTTGAGGATTTATATATATAATATCCCTTTTTTCCTTGGTATATGCTGTAAATAAATACTTTTTGACTCTGGAGCAAGTTTATTACCAAATATGGCCTTAAAAATGTCTCTCATCCCCATACATGTGTATGTGATAGAATAGTTCTCTTTCCACACCATAACTTGAAGAGAGTTATGTTTTCCACTTTATTTGGTACTCTATTTAGTTTGTATGAAACAATTTGTAATTAATATCCCCAAAAAAGATAATTTAAGACCAGAATGACTCATCATAAACCTTTACATGTGTCACAAACCATTCCATATATCCTAGAACCCTGACACCCAAGTTTTCATTGACATGGCCTGAAGGGAATTCCTGGCCTCCATGGGTTGGTGACTAGCACCTAGAATCTTACAAGATCAAATAGGGAATGAATTTTCCATAATAACAATGAAATAAAAAATATTACAAGTCAGTATGCTCAACACTCTCAAAAGGATAAGTAACAAAAACAACAGGTAAAACAAAAAACCAAAGTTGTACATCATCAAAGTACTTAGTATTTAACAAGATGAAAACTCAAATAACCCATGAAATAAGTGGATATCATATCCACTGATCACTTCCATCATCACTCCATGGTCCAAAGGATCAAGAACATCAACCACCACCAAGTGGTGCTTTCCCTTTGATTGTACTTTTCATAATAAAATCTAAAAATTCCCAAAGTCAAAGGTAGGGTGTAAGCTATAAATCATAGTAGGGTCTCACCATGTTTTCAATAATCAACACTATAAAAATTTACCATTTATACTATAAATTTAAATAAAACTAGACATGGAATTTCATCTTTTAAATTTTAAAACAAAACATGATTTCATTCAAAAATATGGAATATATATTAAAACAACATTCAAACAGGATTAAATGAACATTTTATATAAAATAGTTTATATAAATCAGTTGGAATGTATAAAGTAGTTAAAAAAATCAATGAAATGTATATCAAATAAAAAAACTCATAAAAATCAGAACACCATGTACAAAATCCCCATGGTAAGTTAGTTTATCAGGTAATAGGATCCTCACACATATCATAGTGATCACAGCTATTCAGGTATGAACACACAAATACAACCCAAAAAGGGGAAACCATAATTGGAAGTCTACACTCCAATAGGGGAATCCCTTATGGGAAGTCATACCAAAGTTGTTTTAGTAATAGTTTTCATCATTAATCAATTTCTAGGGATTCAAAGTCCTAGAATTATTATCCCAGTTACCACTAACTACTCAGGTTAACATGTGCTTCAAACAATTAACCAATAAAATTGGAAATTAATAATTTTAAAACATTTTAAAATAAAATATTACAATTTTAGTTTTTAATATTCATTTTATATTCAAAATAAAATCATTGGTCTTCATTATTTCATGCCATTTCAAAATCACTTTTCAATTTAATCCATTTTCTCAAGATCAGTCATCAAGTAATTTCATCAAAACAATTTCCAAATCAAACCATAATTTTTCATAAATCCACCCCATAATTTCAATTCCATTGAAATTTGGGTTTTTCTCAATTTCCATACCCATTTCAAATCAAAATATCAAATCAATATGTTTTCCATGTTTTTAAAATAATTAAAACTCATTTCATTTTAATCAAGTAATTCTAGGTTTCAATTGTAGGGAAAAGAATTATGGAACCCCTACCATTAAATGAAATATCTAAAAATCAACACCCACAATGGAGAAAGAAGGTGTGAATGAACTAGGAACACAAAATAGAATAAATATCAAAAAAAGGGGGGGTTCAAATCCATCCATTACATGATGATCCATCAAACTCTAAGGATTAGAAAAAGAGGTATCATGATAAACTACACAATAGAGTATCCACTTAATATGAAAGTTCAACCACAACAATAAAGATGATAAATCATCAAATAAATAATATATAAGGATTATATATCTCCAAAATCGTTTACATAATTCTATAGGTTGAGAGAGGATGGTTTTATGATGGAATAAAGTGAAAATCACTCATACAGAACCCTAGAAACCACAACCTGTGAGAATTAAATTGTGTGTAATCCCATTACATGTTGTGTAATCCATGAAGGTTGAAAACACCAAAAAATGTGTTTCATTTTCATTAAAATTTAATTTTTTTCCCTTGCATGTCGTGAATTCCAAGTACACTATGTGTAACTTTTCACACCCTTTTAATCTTCACAGCATGTTCTTTGTGAAAAATTCATGTCATGTAAACCAAATACATGGTATATAATCACCCATAAGATAGAATAAAACTCAATTTTTAATAGAAAAGAACCAAATAACCCTGTACATTCTCCAAACATGGGGATAATTTCATAAATAAGGACAAAAAATAAAACATGAACAAAGGAGTACTTGAAAATAATAATAGAATGTTAAACCATGTCTAGAAATTTTTGGTTCCTCCTTTCACTAAAACTATTCCACTACATTGTATATGGAAGAGTAGGTTAAAATATAATCCCAAACTCCTATAAAATTTTGATAAAATATTGGTTATGATATTCATCACCTCAATCATATTGAAACTTATTTATCTTCTTACTAAGTTGATTCTATACTTCATTCTTGAATTCCTTGAATTTTTCAAAGGTCTTGGACTTATACCTCATGAATTAGAAATATCTATATATACTCAATTAATTAGTAAAAGTTATGAATTAAGAATATCCACCTCTATCTTTTACTATAAAAATTCTACACATATCAGTGTGTACCAATTTTAAAAGCTTCATGACCCTTTCACCATGTCCATTGAATGGTGGTTTATTCATTTTTACTTATAAACAATCAAGACATCTTTCAAGTGATCTTATCTCAATAGTGTCTAAATAAACATCTTTATAGATCTTTTTCATATTATTCTTGTTTACATGACCAAGATAGTGACACCACAATCGGGTGTCTTATGAGTCATGACATCATGATTATTTATCTCTTGCTAATAATCAGTTTTCATAATTTAATATATAAAGATCATTATTTAGTTATACCTTACCATAACAAAAAAATTATAAAAGAAGCATTTTTTATTTCTAAATTTGAAAATAAATCCATCCATGTTAAGGTAAGAAATAGATATTTTTTCTTTAGTAAAAATTTCCACAAAATAACAATTCTGTAAAGACAAAATCATTCCATTTGGAAATTGAAGGTGGTAGTCTTCTATATCCATGGTAGATATTCATTCTCTTTTGGATGATCAAAGATACACCTATCCTCTAGTAGTCTTTCATAATCTACTTGGTTCCTATATTTGGATATATATGAGAGCACAACAATCTGTATTTAATACCCAATGTGTATATATTGAAAGATTACACTCGATAATGAATGTGCCTTTAGCTACCCCTTTCTTATAGGTGTAGTTCCTCTTCTAATGGCCTAGCTTTCACATGTAAAACATGATTCTTCCTTTTCTTTCACTTGCCTTTGGATCCTCTTCTTGGAATAATGATGCTCAGTATCTTTAGAATTAGAGTGATTCATGGGCCCCTTTTCCTTACTCTTCATTTTCTTATTCACCATGAGGAAATGGGTTTTTTATGCACTCTGTCCTATCAAATTGGAGAATGAGAGTAAGAAGTTATAAAAGAGTCTTCTTGTCACTACTTAGGTTTTAATTCACAATGGAACTAGAGAAAGATTTTAGTAGTGAGGAAAGGATAAAATCTATGTGTATATCATATGGGAATTTAATTCCCAAGATGTCTAAGTTATTTATGTATTAAATCATATAGACTACATAAGGCCTAGCTAGGATAGACTCTCCAATCATTCACATGAACAATACATCGCAGATCTCATGTATCTCTTTCTTTCCTTCTCTTGATAGATGTCATGAAGGTGGTATGTCATTTTATACACATTCATATCCTCATATTTATTTGGAATCTCATTGGACATGAAATATAGCATAAAACATTGGACATATGTGGAATCATCTAAATGTTTCTCATAGAGAGATAATTCTTCCTCATAGCCTCTTGACCATGTGCTTCAGGAATGGGTTTTTCAAGCACATATAATTTCCTTTCATTGTTTGGAATAACACATAAGTTAATTTTTCATTCATGGAAATTAGTTCTAGTGAGAACGTTATTCTACTCAAGTATGGATTATAGTGATATAGTTGAATTCATGTTAATTGTTATTTATACAATTAAGAAGAGAAAAAAATTATTACTTCATATAATAAAAGTAGATAATAAATATTAAATTTATTAATATCCCACTATTTTATCAAAACCCAATACCCCACTCTATATTATTTGGAACATATATTTACTTATATATTCTAGTGTAAAAGACCCATATCCCCCTTCTCATAACCTATACTTTATCCTGAAATTTTGTTTCAAGGGTTTTAGGTAGGCATAATATTTAAAACTATATTAAATCTAAGTTCCTTGATCTGTTGAGTGAACTCCAAGTTCCTAAAATCCTTGATTTGGATTTCATTAACCTTTTCCCCTCAGTTAGACCAAGTCCTACTTTGGAAGTCAACCCTTGATGTAAACTAAGTTAAGTCAACCCAAAATTAAAGTTAAAATTTCCCTATAATTAAAAGCACCCCGACTTTGGTCAGTCAAGAAATTTGAACTATGGTTTGATTTTAACTTATGTATTGGAGGTATATACTGACTTAGACTTAATATATATAATTGAGGGATTTTTATCTTTATTCACAAATTTCCATTTTTATCTTTATTACATGATTTTTAATATTAAGTGGATTTAATTAGGTGATTAGACATTTATTAGATATATTTATACATAATTAAATTTATTTTATTTCTATATCACATGATTATTAATTCATTAATTAATATAATCACTAAAAACATCAATAATTAAATTAACTATGAAACTTGACAGAAATAAAATAATAAGAGAGGTATGATCATAAGATTTTTCTAATGGATAGTTTATCTAGTAGATGATAAACTAATCATCGACCTAGGGGAGAAATACCTTAAACAATGACATGGTTTATGATGTAGCCTCCCACCTATCCACCCATGTATCTCCTTGATTGGTTTCACCTCAACTTAAAATTTGAACTATATCCACTTTACTGGGAGTTCAATCAATTACATAATTTTTTACTCACATACAGGTGATGGGAACCAAAGTATTGGTTAAAGGGGTTTACATAAAATGAAACTATGGGAATGCAGACCCTTACATAATAATAGGAGGTATGATGCACAGACCATAAATTTAATTTAATAATAAATTAAAATGAAACCAATCATATTCAAAGGTCTGGTATATTCTCATGATCATTTATATACTTTCAATGAATTATTAATTTAGTAAAATAACATTCAATCCAAATTGTTATTATGTAAGATAAATTTACCTATAATATATTAATTATCTTCTTTAATTAATCAATTCATTTATCTTAATTATCATATAAACATTCTTGAGTTTTCCATCCATAATTATTTTAAAAAAATAAAATATTTAAAATTTACTATATACAAAAATATAACTTGGATGCAACACAATGTGTACCAGTCCAAACTACTTGGCGTGTATTAAATTTGTATATTGTTTACCCTTGTAGCATGTAGCATACACATATTATCATGTAATTTCATAGAATGTATGATTCAACTGAATGAAACACAAAACACATGTTATTTACATTTCATGTTATGTTTTAATGTGTGAATTGTAATTTTTTTATTAAAACTTATACATGATATGTAGTTCTGAATATTACAAAAAAAAATTAATTAGATATTATATATATATATATATATATATATATAACCCATCACATGAAATGTATGAGTATAATTATTGACACATGAAACACATGTTTATAAGGTCTAAACAATATAATAAATTAATTTTAAATTTTTTGTAAATAGGTAATATACATGGTGTGTACTAACCATCTATACATCATGTATAATTCTTCACCATCTATCTATACAAATGCCTAGGGAATGGTCATGTTATATTTCCATAGAAATTAATGGATTACACAGATTATACATGGGATATATGTTTTGTATTATCTGAGATACACGGTCACTAGTCATGTAGGTTAGGTAAGAAAATACACATACCATCTTTGACCAATGGACCACATGTCGTGTATGAAAGTTTCATGTTATTTAGTATGGCTAACTGTGTGCCAGGATGACCTAGTCAATAAGTGGTGTATTAAATACACACCATGTATAATAAATACACACACTCTGAATGAATTAAATATTTTTCTTGGTGCATTAGACATGGGTACACTGTGTGTACCAACATGATACATGGCATGTACTCTTATTCCATCCGTTGAAAATCTTTAGCACCTTTGTATGAGTTATTTGAATGTTATTCATTCATAATTAATCCATTTGTTGGTTATATTTGAAAGAATGAAGAGGAAGAAGATAATATCTCATGATTTGTATTAAATAATGATTTAAAAAAAATGAAAAACTAATAATAAATATATAATTCAAACAATGATCTTTAAATAATGATAAATAACTACGAAATCCATTTGATACCACTTGAAGGTTTCAGGTGTAGCGGAAGAAACATATGGGGAATTCCAAACTCATTTTCTTCATCATCAATGATTAATCTAAGATGTACTTTGATGATGAACATTATGACCTACAGAATTAAACCAAAGGTTAATTGACATGAGAATGTTGTAACCAAATGAAAGATCATCACATATTAATTTATAATTAATTTAAGCAATAGAAGAATTAAATTGTGATGAATTAATTCTTAATTAATGAATATGAAAATTCCTCTATGTTGAATCATCATCATGTTGTAGGAATAAATTGTAGATTCCCACCATGGGTGATCCAAACATTCTCCATAAACCTCTAAATGTCACCATTGGAATCTCTAGGTGCCATCATAGAAGACCCTAACATGTGCATCATTAATCTTTGATCACCACAAGAATAAATTTGAATAAGGATTCTAATTAATCTATAAATAATTGATTGAGGTTGTAGAGGATTATTTCTCTCTAATCTTGAGGGAATTTTTGGAAACGGGTTCTATAGGGATTAATCAAATTCTTCAGATGTCATTGTGAACAACAAAAAAATGGAAACCCTTAGGGTTGGAAAAGATATAATTGGGCTTAAATATTGTTAAGGTTCTAAAATAATTATTGTACATGTGACCTTATTTTATCCTTAATCCCCATGAAACCCCATATCTATAATAATATTAATATTATTATTATTTCTTGACATGAAAAAACCCATAAAATTAATTAAATATTATTTCTTGAATAAATTGTTTGAAATGTATTCAAATAATATTTAATATATATATTTCTCACCAAACCATAAACTTAGTTCTTAAATACTCCACAATATTTATTGGGCCTTGAATGATGAATATTTATTTAACAATTAAATATTACTACATTATTCACTAATAAATAAATATTATATTCACTGATATAAAATAAATATTTATTTAATATTCTACTCACAAAATATTCTCTTGAATAACTAGTGATTGAATATATGTGATCAAGATAACATAAATAATTATTAAAAGACATATGGGAATAATATTTATTCAAAATGTTAAATAATAAATATTATTATTTAACTAAATTTCTAGATGCACTTAGTGTGTGACCCTATAGGCATCTTTCTTAGTTGAATTAGGTGGTGTCACCGAAAGTCCAAGGTTGCCATCTGGAATCACAATAAATCACCCATAGATAAATAATTTAATGTAATAATAACATAAAACCTCAAAAAAATTATTACTATAATATAATCCCTCTATCGTGATATATTGAATCAAGCATATTGTGTGCTAGTGTCATCAACCTATATGTTCGACATCTCTTTCTTTGAATTTCCAGAAATAAACTTTTTTATAGAAAACCATGACAATGGATTTATTTAGATTGTTTCATTTCCATAAAAATTATTGAGATATCAACTTATATTAATAATAGAAGGTGCAAATACTTTCTTATGTTATTCATTAATGTAATATTACTCGTAACACATCCAAAATATCCCACCTCATCATGAATATATGTTGTCATAATTTTAATCAATACATAAATGTATGAGTATAATAACATTCATTAATAATAGTCTTAAAGTCTAAGGATTAATACAAACATCCACATATTGGAACATTTAATGACACATATAAATGTTGATTTCCTACTAGTGGGTTGTGTTCGCATAATCTCCTGCATTGGAAATTACCAAGGGTGGACAACATGATAAAGTACCTCAAATTCATATGAGTATCCACCATTTATATCCTATATCATTTTTTCCCATAAAATGATATAATCTAGATATAGTACATATATTTTAGAATATTATTATTCCACTTCTAGGTTCTCATCATAGTGAGGGACTACTATAACCTTTCAGTGTGACAACTAATCTTAAGAAATTATCACATACTATGTCACACAAAAGAAAAATCATGATGTGATAAGTATTTTATTAATATTAAAAAATGAATAAGGGTAATCATGAAGTTCATAGAAGTTTTTCTAGTGTACTAACTCCAATACGTGGTTCTAGGGAGGGGCATCATAGTAACTATATTGCATTCATTGTATTTCCATAATTCTTTTTTATATTTTGAAAATTTTAAAATTTATGTTTTTTTAGTTTCACAAAACTCAAGTACTCTTGGTATATCAATCCATATACATTATCGAATAACGGTTCTTTCACACCCTTTTTCTCTATTAATAAAAAAACATTACATGAAATTATTAACTTTTCATATATAATTCTCATCTCAAATATATTTACAAATTAAATCTCATTAAATGTTACTATGTAGTTTTTAAATTTATTTACATGTAGTATATTGGGATGGGGAAGTATAATAGTTTTAAAGATAGGGATGAGGCTTGCGGGTTGCAGTAGTACTAGTGTGTGTATTTTTTTATTTTTTTTATTTTGTATTTGGGATCGTCCTAAGGGGAAATCAGTGTATGTTTTGTATAACTATACCATGTATGATAATGGATGTGTTTATTCATTTTGTATACTCTAATATGGATTATTTTTTGTTATTTATTATTATTGATCGATGTGATATTGAGGTAATAGTCTCCCCATGCATGTTTAGGCCCTAACCGATAGTTGGAAACCTATAGTGTATATGGAGGCACACATGAGTTCACGTGGTACTCTAGATCAAATGGTGGTTTCAGATTGAGGTTTCAGAATAAATACATTGAATTAATATTATTTTCAAAATTATTTCTATATTTTTAACTTTTCAAAATTACTTTTTTTTTAATTTCACAACACTCAGGACCAATTATATTATCAATCCATTTACACAATCAAATAATGGTACTTCCACAACCTTTTCTATATTAATAAAAAAATTACATGAAATTATTAACTATAAGTATATAAGTATAATTTAAAATATATTTAGAAATTAAATCCAATTAAATGTTTATATATTCTTTATAAATTTATTTATAATGAATTACCTTTATTTTTACTTTCTTTTTCACCCTATATACTGTTAGAAATTAGCAACAATTAAAAAAATCCAAATCATCTATAGTTGGTATTGTGAATCTTATGGCACTTATATGAATAAAGTTCAAAATTGTGATGGTAATATATGGTGAAATAACTTTAATGTCACTCTACCTTGAAAATTTTCAAGGTTCATCTCTAAAGTCTTCATGTCTTTTTAGTAATAAAATTTCACCACTATATTTTAATCCAAATTTTAACTATTGTATGGAGTATGCCTCAAATATAAAATCAAGTTGCAATAGAGTTTTTTTTATTTCATGAGTTTAGTTTTCCCAACCAAATCCACTATGATACATATTTTCACTTTAAATTTTATCAATTTATATCTAAAATGTTGAATATGTTTTCTACACCATAGATATACAATCACATATTCAATATTATTTAACATATTACTACCTCTTTTTTATACCTCATTTGTGGAAATTGTATATTTCATAATGGATTATGAATCAATTCAATGTAATCACATCAATGTAAATATAATTGAATATTATAAAACACTGGTCAAAATAGTTCAAAAATTTCACCATGTTAAAACCGTTTTATAGGAAGAAGTTCCAATTTCGTAAAAATTTGATAAAACCATTTCCAAATCACTTTTTTTTAAATAAGATCTTATTAAAAAATCATAAAACTATTTCATTATTTCACTTTTCAGAACTATTTTACCAAAAATAAAATTTCATTTGGAAAATCTCTAACTAGTTTCTTTTTCTAAATATCTAATTTTACCATACAACTTCCAATATAGGTTTATCATAACACTTTTTTATGCATACAATCTAATTTTCTTATTATACATATAATTCTTATATGAAAATTGATCTTTATCTATGTTTCATATCTTCCTTCTATATTTATTATCTATTTTTAAAAATGTAACTTAACTTCCAAATTCTTACAGATATATTAATTTAAAATACATACAGTAACTGCATATACATATAGTCCCCTTTATAAAATATGCATCCAAAATCATGTACTACATATCCATGTAATAGAAAATAAGAAACTCTCATGAAATTATGTCATAATGTAATAAAAATTCCAATTAATTTTCTAAAAAACATATTCATATAATGCAATACAAAGATAATTTTTAATATGATGATCATAATCTACAATTTTCTTATTACATTAACCACCATAGAAATAATTGTTTGGTCATTCAACATGGGTAGTTTCTTATTATATAAATAAACTAATTATAACCAAATTGTTGTGATGAAAATACTTGATAAGAAAATAATCATTAATATATTGTACACAGTAGTAACAAGATAGTGTTAATATCCAAAAAACCCCATGAGAGTAATGTCACTACATAGAAATAGGATACGCGACAATATGGTATTAGTATTTTTTTTCTCCAATATATTCTTGATCATTAAAATTTGGTTATTTTTTATAGAAATTTATGAACTTCATCTTATGAGCCTTCATCTTTCAATTTGAATCCCTATTTGGTTATGGATTGATTTGATGCAGCTAAGAAATAATATTAAATTTCCTTTCAGCAAGATCATGTGATTTGTTCCTCAAAAACATTCAAGTTATTGGTATTTAAAATTTTATTTCCTTCTTATCATGTTTTATTTTATCTTTTATACATGTTTGTTTCTAAAATATCATTTTTATAAGCATTAAAAAATGAAAACTCTTTTTACAAATTCAAAATGAGAATGGGTAACCTATATGTGCATGTGCTCATTGTTTCATATTAGTTATATCTGGAGATATATTACAAGGATTATATTTACCCATTAATTTTTATATAAAATAAAACAAATTTCAATGATCACATGAATAGAAATAAAAATGAATGCTACAATAAATATTATGTGTAGGTTATTGAATGATCACATGCATATGCATGTTTCTAAATATTATTTATGCATATTTTATATCTATTTCCTTTATAAATTTCCTATATGAATTTATTATATTAAGTTTCTATATGAATTCCCATATTTTGTATGCATTTTTTATATTCATATTTGTTAAACACTTTCAATTTATTGCACTTTTAGTTTTTATACATGTATAATGCACTTTCAGTTTAATATATTTTCAGTTTAGACAAAATTTAATTCCTTTTATATTTTTTATCTATATAATAACATTATATAATCTTTATTCAGTATACTATGTTTCTATATTTGTATAATTAATATTTATTTTATTAATGTTATTCAATTGTATTTTCATTTTCCATCCTTTACATATAAATTCATATTCATTATCATCATTTTACAAATTGCATTTATCGCTATACCAATTCCTTTTTGGTCATGTACCATGTGTAGTTTCTTATTATAAAAATAAAATTTTATATTCCTTAACAATGATGTTGACTTCTATATATTGTATCTCGTAAATTTTATACACCTCACTAATATATATTTTGAAAAAAAATTCAAAGATTCCTATTCTCATATATTTTCTATCTTCTATTTGAGACATATCATCTCTCATAAAAAAACATGTGCCATCCTACCTATTTTAGATATTGATCGTTTTTTTTAAAAAAACATCATTGAATAAATATATTTTAATTCAATGTCTCTCATTAATATTATTTTCATTTCATCTCAATGAAATCTATTAAATATTTTTTGATCTCCTTTATTATCCAAAAAATTCTTAACTTCTATGAATGATATCTATTTACACTATCCTACTCATACCACCATAAACTCAATTTTATCAATTACATTTCTTTAATGAATATTTATTTAAAATTTTTTTTTCTCTTTCTATATTGTATCATCTGATATTTTTTATAAACAAAAGTTATTTTTTATTTTTTTAGTAGCTACTACATCTCGTGAAAATGCACCGAGGGATACTAGTTTGCATTTAATATAATATTATAAATAAAATATTTAATATTATTAAACTATTACTAAAACTATTCAAGCATTGTTATTTTATAAAATATTTTAAACTTTTATAGTAAATAATTAAAAACTAATAAAACAAAAAAAACCAAAAAATAATTAATAATGGACTAAAAAAATTAATTATCTATTAAAAAATGTTATAAAAAATTAATAATAAAATGAGTAAAAAACTAATAAAATGTTATAAAAAATAATATACTAGTTTAAAATATATTTAAGTAATTAAATTTTAATTTAACCATTATTATAAATTAATAATTATTTTATAAAATAAATTAAAGTTCAAAAAAATTATTTAGTGAAAATAAATTTTGTAATAATTTTTAAAATTAAATTAATATAAGATAAAATAAAATTTTATAAAATAAAATAATTACTATTTTTTCTTTAGAAAACTCTCAATCCTAGGAAATAAACACCTATTTTTATTAAAACATCATGATTGGATAAATCATTATAGAAATCTACATGATTTCAGTATAAATCTTATCTATATTGAGGGTATAAAATGTTTATATCATTTACATCATCAAATTTAGAATTTGTTTTAAAATGTATAATTAAGTATCTATGTAATAAATGTGCTCTCGAGAGGTTTGAAGCTTTTGATAATGTTGGGTTTTATATATTGTGTTTTCAATTTTAGAAAGATTATCTTTTTTTGTATTAACAAGATGAATATAATAAAAATTAAAATACAATTTTTTTAGTTCCTAATCGATCATAGTTTCAAAATTTAGTACATAAGATTTCTGTATTATATTTTTAGGAAATGGAAAACTTGAATGATAATTAAAATCCTTAGTTGGAACTATCTCAATTTTACTATTTATTGAAAACTACTGAGGATGCCTTATATCCTAGATGCAAGATAAGAAAATTATAGTTATTATAAAATTTATAACTATTAAATTGGATTTTATAATTTCAAATAGTTTTTTTAATCAAATATTTTCTTTTGTTAAATCTTGGTTACCTTAGGGAAATATACTACCTACAAATTTCAATGAAAGTAAGAAGTTAGTCTATAATTTTGGTCTTAGTTATCAATAGATCCATGTGTGTTAAAATAATTGCATCTTATATTATAGTGAATATGAGTTGTCGGTTAATTTTACAACATGTATAAAATAAAGGTTCAAAGAGTTATAATAATTAAATTCTATATTTTTCTCTGTTAAATATTTGAGATATTTTCTTATTACACTAATATTTCAGTGTCTATTTATGTTTCAAAACACAACTGCATTGGTGAAATGGCATAAATCTAATATTTTTGTAAGTAAAATCTTAAATCATCCTTGTGTTAGTGATTTTTTTGGGTTTCATATTGATCTAATAACACTTATTAGAGGCATTGGAAGTGATTAAGAAACGAAAACCAAGATCACCATGAAAGAATAAATGAAACTATGTATACAAGAAATAAATAAATGAAGAACCAGTTTACCTTCCAATGTAAAAAATAAATTAATCAATCTCTTATTCTTGATTAAGATCACCAAGGAATAACAGAAATATTATTCCCACTATGTTGTATCCATGGGTTGAATCTGAATCACTCAACATTCTAGTGGTAATCTTCGTCCTCTGTGGTGTTTTAGATCCTTATCATGTAAAGGGGGTTGTATAAATAGATAAATGGGATAAGGGTGTTCTGGTCATGGATTGGGAAAGCTATAATGCACATACTCATACCCATTGAATGGTTTACTACCTCATTTTATAGATCCCTCTAGGGTTATCCTGAAGTTAACTTTCATTTAATAGTGTTTTATAACACATGAGTAAATGCTATGGCCCAAAACATACTACTCTTGCATGAATCTTGAACTACCATGCATTGTATCACATGAAATAAATATATAATGATGAACTATGTAGGTATTATCACTTTAAATTTAAATCTTAACATTCATTCACCCATATAATCAAACACAGTGGCATGTATGTCTTGTATTTTAACATGATTTAATCATACCTTATGATTAAAGGTGGTAGTGGCATGAAATGTCATTTCATGATTTTATGATATGCCTTAGTCATAAAATATGGCATGATCTATTATATCATATTCATTAGTGATTTAGTGCATATATCTTTTCAATCACCCACTTACACTAAAGCTTAAAATATTTTGTGTTATTTCACCTTATATTATATTATATACAATAACTTGTGAAACTATATCTAAAAATCTTTTGAATATATTCCAAAACACTTTTATAAATCTATCATTAACTTCACTATATATCATGTCATTTGTAATACCTTGTTAATACTCATACAAAACTCAGTTGTATTAACTCTAAAATACTTTTAGAGAATCTATTTGAGTCAAAATCAATCCCTATTTGATCAGCCACAAAGTGTTATGCCATGTGAATTTTTAGAATTGAAAAAAATAGAAATATCTAGATCCATATATTTAAGAAAATAGTGTCCTATATAAAATAATCAATTATACTCAAGATATAAAGGGTCTTATTGTGATCTCCATCAAACACATGTATCTCTATACTTGTGCCCACCAGTCAAATCACATGTTATAGTACACTCTCAATCATTCCCTTTATCCAAGACACCAGGTGACCATTAAGCATAGAGTATGAAAATCCCATACATCTAACTTATATGTTATTCATTATTTTATTGTATACTAAAAATTAATACATCACTTTTCATTCATTTGTATGGATTTTCACATCAAATTCCCCTCATCTAAATATATAATCACATTATATATACTATCTAGGTGTGACCACACACTCCATGATCTATATTAATCGAGGGCCTATAAGTTATACTCATCATATGAGAAGATAAATCTCATGTTGGTTTATCTATAAATGATGGAATGGTCAGAAACATACCCAACCACAAATGATTATTTAAGTCTCAAGGCTTGCATAAGAAAGGTGACAACGTATGAAGGTTCTTATGATAGATATCTCTCCAACCTTGGGTAGTGGGGGAAATATGATCCATGAACCCCCAGTATACCAAATATGTAGTGTATAAAACTTCCCATAGTATACCTAGTGATTTATCCGGTGCATAAAAACACTTTTTGTGCCTTATGTGCATATTCCGTATCTTGATACAAAAATTGTACTCACACTAACCTTTACATTTCATCATAACCTATAATACTCCATGACTAAAATTTGTTAAGTATAACTAAAATTTATACTTTTATAGTTCAATTATCATTAGATTTCATGAAATATATATCAATATATACATCTATGAAACCAACATGAAATAATATTAGTGGAAATTACCTTTTATACAATACTTTTTATATTATTAAATTTCTTTTAAGAATAATTAACAAAACCCTACATAAGAATCTATCTATCATAACATATATGATATAATTCCAAAACAAACTTATATTTATTACACTTTCTGGGGTCTTTTTAACTTATTACAGCTATATTTAATTATTGCCACATCTCTATGTGACCACCTGACAAAACCCTCCCACTAAACTCTTTAATGAGTAACATATATTAATAAAATGAGTTCAAATAATGTTGATATTTAGGAATCATATTTTTAATTTTCAACTTCAAGAACATATTAAAACTTCTTAACTCCACAAAAAAATGTAAATATGTTAAATTTTATTATATACTTATAACTTTTCTAAGTTTATCATCATCATCCTTAGAACCCTTTCCATCAAATTTTTTCCTTAAAATGTTTTCATAAATAATGTAACTATTTACAATATTAAATACCAAAACATCCTAAACTCTTTTATGATAAATTTACATTCACTTTATTACGGTAACTAAACGTAACACTTTATATTTTTCTTTACCATTATACTCTAAAACTGTTTGAGGATACCATGTGAAATTCACTTTGTTTTTTGACTAGAATAATCCTTTATGAAATAGTGATTTTCACTTTCTCACATTAATTAAATATAACCTTTTACATTTTTCTTTACCACCGCATATTGTAAACTCTTTAAGATATTAAGTGGAAAAAACATTAATTTTAGACTATTATAATCTTTTATTTGTTAATTTTTAACTTCTATAAGTTCAAATTTACTCCCACTAGTCTCTTAGACACTATATTTTCTTCAAAATTCCAGGATAACATACAAAAAAATCCTTTTTGTTAGGAAATAACCCTTATTTTATTTTAGTATGAATATTTAACAAACAAACTATTGCTTCTATATAATATATGGTATTCTATGTGTTTGGATCATTTTCATATGAATAGAAGAATTTTTTAAAATATAGCACTAATTGTTGATAGAAACATATTCCCTTATATTTTAACAAATATTTGGATAGGCCTTTTATCCTAGATAAAACATTTTTATCCCTGTATTCTTTTAAAAATATTTTATAGAATCTAATAAATCATAAATCATGTGTATTCAATTTAGTGTATCATAATAACTCTTTGTTAAAAACCCCTATAATTATATATGAGAAATTAGAAATTTGTACACATATTCTAATTAGGTTCATCTAAATCTTGATAAACTTCTTTATATTCAAATATTTTATTTAACAACTCTTTACTTCATCACTAAAAAAATTAACAAGCTCTATCAATTATTTCCTTTATTTTTAACTCCTATATATTTACAAAACTTTTAAAACATACATTATGTATCATAAACCCTTAGAAACCATAGAATTTATTTCTATAACATTGATACCTAACATGGTCATTCCATGGAGTTTCACAAACCCCTTTAGGTATCCTGAACAATTCCATCCTATGGAATCATTACTCCAATCTCATAATAACCTTAGGTTTCAATGTCCTATATTGGCTTCTAGAAGATACATTGTTGGACTCTCAAACTAACTTTTCTTCTTCTAGTTTAAACTATTACCCACTTGTACAGTCAATATATAACTAGAAATTATGCATCATATACCCAGTTCATCTATCCTTAACACTTTGAGAATGATTGGGTACACAATTATTTAACTCATTAATATTTTCAAAATATATCCATAAATAACAATTAGATAAATTCCTTAACCAAAATAATCCTTAAGGAAATATTTAGACTATCCAAGTCATTAGTATACTAAATCATATGAGTATAATTTTACATTCTAACAAGTCATTTTAATAGAGGGATATCAAAGTAGAATTTATATCACATATTTATAATATAAATCTAAACAAATGTTTGTCTCTCAAGGAGATAATCCTATAGAATCACTATTCTCACACTTATGTTTCTTTTTATTTATTTTTTATATGTTGTAAGTGGAAAAAAATGATCGACTATTTTGGTTTTTTATTTTTTTGAAATTAAAAAAAAATAGTCAAATTGAAAGGAGGTTAACACCGGTTTGATAAGAAGGGTTATTGGTTATCTAAAATTTGTTCTCAACTAAAAATTAATTCATAACCAATCATTTATTTCTCCTATAAATTTAAATTATAGGACTTAATTCATATATAAACCCTTCTTATTCATATCCAACTCACATATTATATAATGAATATGGGATGAACACACTCAACTGGGTCATCCACTATTCCAACACATGACTCTATCATATATTGTTCACCCCCTAATCCACACAACTCTAATCTTATACAATATAAACCAATAGAAGGGAAGAATTTTAGTTTTCATAAATGGGAGAATATAATAGAAAATGAGAAGACCAGATGATGACAATCAATACACTTCCCTCCCACTCCCTTCACATCAATGATGAGAATTAAAAATTATATAATTAAAAACTAGGTATATATATTCCCATGTAATATCCCTCAATACCAATCCAACAAGTTAATTCTATATAACCATTGACTTAGATGTAACTTGTGGAAGAGATATATATATGGGATAAGGATGAATAGTTAATGATTTCTATTGTTATGGTACAATTAATGAAAATGAGTTAGATAGTTTCTAACTAACTCACCTAGTGGTGATCATTTTTATAACTGGGGAGGAGGGAAATATTTAAAGTAATTACAAGGTTTCCTTCTTCCCCCTCCCAAACTTCAATGCCAATAAAGCAGTGAGCTCTTATTTCATTGATATCTTCCATGTGTCTTAGTCGAGGGTCCAAATTCTTTAGTGGGGTATCACTTAATTCTTATCCTTGTTTGGAAATCATCCCATGATCAATATCTCCTTCATTTGGATGAATTTCATGTTTAAATCTTGAATAATCACTTCTCGATATACTTGAACTAAATAAATTATTTTTAAGTCAAGCCCTTCCCATTTTGTGAATTTCATATTTAATTTTCACACAGCCGATCTAAAAATTTTCAAAGTCTAATATTTTGCACATCACAACAATAGAATCAATTTTCTTACATATAGAATTCTATAGATTTCTCAAGGTCCAATTATAAATACACATTATCCACTAAAAAATAATATATTATGCATGTCGTTTCCTCAAATTTATCAAAGGAATAAATATTGTGTATATTCCTAGATCCGGAAAATATGTCACTTATGAAGCTATGTTGGGGAAAATATATTATGTATTCCCTATATCATTCAAAAATTATGTTATGTATTTCACATTACTTCCATAATTTTGTTATGTATTATCTTAATAGTGAAGAAATATATTATGTATCATTGAATCTTTAATAAATATATTATGTTTGATCCTTTCCTCCTTATAATTATATTATGTATGGTATTATTCTATAAAAATATCATACTTATTTCCCATTGATCCTCAAATATGTTACGTATCATTTTTTCTTGGGGAAAATATGTTACACATCACTTTATTAGTTGATTTTACACTTTTCCCATGATCAGTATATTATGTATAATGTTTCTAGAATAGAAAATTTTATATATCAGGATATATCATGTCTTTGACAATTTTTCACCAAATAATACAAATTCTATAAATTCCCTAAAAAGTGTGTAAAATTATAAATCAATGCAAGATTTCTATAGTTTTTTTCATAATTGAATTAAAAAATAAAATTAAAATTAAAATAATGTTGTCAACTTAGAACCAGAATTCCCAAAAATCAATGTATGGATTTTAGATAATTCCATAATAATAAAAAAAAACTTAAAATCAAAGATTAAATTAATCTAACAAATCAATTCTAGATTCACCTAAGTATACAAAATGAATTAACTACCCATGTTTTAAATAAATTATGGGTTTGATTTTCATTGAAAATAATATTATAATTTTAAAAATATTGGCACTCATCAATCGTAAACAATTAAACTATTGAACTCATGGAAAATAAAATGAATTCAATATAACAAAAATATTATACTAACAAGTTACAAATATGAAAACTGAAAAAGAAGAAATAATATTCCTTCATTATTTGAAAACTCCATACCTCCTCTATGAGTTCATATCACCACCATTTCATTTTTATCAAGTTTTCAAACTTTTAAATACTTCTCAAGTCACTACATGATGTACTTCACTTATAAATTTTCCATATTCACTCCACAAGCATTTGAAAATGGATTTTTTCACATTAATAGAGATTATGAGATCTTACTATATGATTTACAAGGTCTTAAGAACTCTATTATCAAAAACTAGTGTGCTACTCTAGATGAATTTTAGTAGGTTTTTTGAGGTTTAAGGGTTTTTAGGATATGATGTTTAAAATTCATAGGTATAAGAGGATTTTTTAATCTCTAAAGTACACAAAATTTCAAAATTCATAAAGTGTTCACAATGAACATACTCACTCAACCCCTAAAAAGTGTGTCACTCCCAAATCCAATTTTCTTGTTTGTTCCTTTTTTGTGGGTCATGTCTATGATAGTAAAAAATAATGAATAAAACTTCCCCTTTTATCCATGTTTTTTTGAATGTTTTTCTCTTTATTCTATTTATTTTTCATACATGTATAGAATTTTATATATATATATATATATATATTATTTAAAGATAAAGAGGGTAAAATATGTAAAACAATGATGAATTTATTCTTGTGAATTTCACTTCCCATAATAGATTTAGTCACCCTTTCACTCAACCAAAAATAGTATAAGCCACCCTAGAATTAACTTTTAAACACCCTATCCCCTACAATTTTTGAAAATATAACAAGAATTCACATAAGAGATGGGTAGGAAGTATGATGCCCTTCAGGTCAAAAGTTTTACTTAGTTGAGCCTTGGTTTTTCTATTTTAGGGTCTGGAAAGATTCAGGGGATCAGTGGCTGAAAACAAGGGAATTTGTTAGAAATCATTAAGGTACATGGTTAAAGAGCATGGTTATTTTAACTATGTGGTAACTATGTGGTATGCCTCTGTGAGGTTCAGATGTCATTTTTTACAGTTTTTTCATATTTAGATAAACTGTGATACATGCCCTATGAACCGTGCAGGGTGTCTAGTGGTTTTCCAGGGGTGTCACATAGTTTGAGAATGGTTTCCCCAAACTTTATATCCCCTAGTACAAATCATGAACCCCCATACATAAAGGGTAGTAGGGTAACATGGTTAAGGTTCACAATTAGTTTAACTATGCAATTTTCCCCAATAAACCATGTTACCCCTTAAAAAATGTAAAAAAATTGGATTTACCCTTTTTAACTTGGTTGTTTTAAATCCTATCCACCCCCTAATCTCATTTTGGATCATCCTAAACATTCCTCAACACTTTTGAGGTTTCTACCCTTGTATTCTAGGTGGAATTTCATCGTTTCTAATAGATCAAATCAAGGTATGTTGGTTTTTTATCTTATTTTTCTTATTTTTTATATATCCTCACTAGATATCTTCTCATCCCATGTCATGGTACCAAAAGGGGCTTTTATGTCAAAAATAATGGGTTTTATATAGTATTTATGTTGTTTTTAGGGATCTAGGATCGTCAGGACTGGATATACTCTCCCCAATTTCTATTATCAAAGGCTAATTGTTCTATCAATATTTTGAGGTGTGTGTTTCTATATAATAGGGTTAATTATGTGAATTTTTTATCGTTATTGTAAAATTACTTTGGTTTATTCATTTATTTTAATTTATTGTTGGTTTCAAGGTATTTCATGGAAAGATACATGTTTTTAAAGTGGTTTTTCTTTAAAAATGGGATTTTTCACACCGTGTTTGATTAAATACTTAAATGGTGGTTTTATTTCGGAAATGGGTTTTCCAATATAAAAGTAGATTTTTATGGATTAGAAATTTTTTTGTAAAATTTTATCATGTTTTTTAAATAGATTTTGAAAAACTTGGCACATTGGGAACCTTGGGTTCATTGGTAAGGGGACATAGGTGAACCTAGTGTGTGTGGCACCACTAGGGGTTGCTTTGTGATATTTATGGAATATGGTAGGAATTGATATTGGTTTGTACCAACTTATTCTTACTTTAGTCTCTTTTATGTCTAATATGTATTCCCATGGGCTAGGGCCCAATATGGTGTTCTTTTTTATTTATGTTTATTTATCGCTCGATGGACTTTTTCATGGATTATTTCTCACATGCTTTTCACATGAAGTTGTATCACATGGATTTACATGATTGATTATGTCATGGATGTGATTTTACTTTCTTAACATATGGTGTATGGATATGATTCCCTATTTTATCAATTATACTAGTCATATTTCTATCTTTAATGATATTAAAGGATTTTATGAAAACCCAAAGGAAAATTATTCACAAATGGGTTTGGATTTATGAAAATGATTTTTAAAAATATTTTTATTTTAAAATCTAGAACTAATGAATTCTTGTTAATATATCTTTTATAGGATCTATGGTGGTATTTAACTAGGATTTGTGCTCACATCCTACTTTTACCTTTGGTTAGTTGTAGATGTTATGTTTCTAGATCTAGTTAAAGGGAAGGGCATATTGTATCATTTTTACTTCTCTTGTTTTTTCTACCTTCAATTTGGGATGTTTTGTAGGTGATGGTTAGTCACATGGAGACTTTTTGGTCTTGTTTTGTTATACATTATAGTTTCGTAGGTAGAGCTTGGATTGTATGGATCTTGAATGTATTTATTTCTTCCTTGTTGTACTCTGGTTGTATATCTTGTTTTGGTTATATTCAAGAGTTGATTTCTATTATCTCGTTGCAACTCACCATCGTAACGGGCTTCCTTGGGTGGATTTTATAGTGGACTCGGGTTGGTTTGTTATAGAATGGTATTAGAGGGATTCTCATCCTAAAGTTTGTTAACACTTCTTGAGTGTGGTTTTGTGTCTTGGGTAGATAGGAGTTAGGACTATTGAAATTTGGGTATTAAGTGTGGGAGGGTGCCGATTCATATCACTTCTAGGTTTGAACTGGAGTTACCATGGGTGGTCGGAATTTTTTTTACCAAGTTTGAGACTTGGAGTTTGAGGTAATTTGAATGAACTAGATGGGGAGTTTATTTAAATGGACCTTTTCCTTCTTAAATTGTTATTTTCATTTGTAGAATTCAAAATTTATTTAAATTCTTGATGTTTTAAAGCATAAATGTGAATTGTTTAATTTTTTATTAAGATTTGGGAATATAATCTAAAGATAATTATTCATTTTATTGTTATTAACAAACAATGCCTATAATAAGATATATTCCAAATATAAGAAAGGAATATGTGATATAGGATTTGAAGGTGAATCCTCTATTGGAACCTTCTTTGTTTGAACCTATAATTCATAAAATTTAGACTCTTAGTCAAGTGGGTGTTCAGAACCTGGGATGAGTAGTGGATCATGGATTGGAATTTACTAAGTAGCATCCACACGTCTTCCATGGTGATAAGGGACCCTAAGAATCGAAGGATTTTCTTGAGTGGATTAATTGGATCCTCAATTTTTTAAAGACTCTTGAGGTATCTAAGGTGGGTTTTTCCATTTATAGTCCCAATGGAATGGGAAGGAGATGGTGGGACTCTATTTTTCAAGCTAAATTGCACAAGGAAATTACCTAGAATTATTTCAAGAAAATATTTAATCGGGAGTTTTACCCTAATATATTGTGTGCAGTAAAGATTCGGGAGTTTCTAACCTTGGATCAAGTTGATTGTACCATTATATAGTATTCCGCCCATTTTTTCATGCTGGTGCATCTGGAACCATAGCTAGTCACCAATGTGTACCTAAAGGCTTGAAGATTTGAGTTGGGACTAAGTTAGTATATTCTGTCAATGTTTATTCTCATGTGTCTTACGACCTTCATAGAGGTAGTCAAAAAATCATCTTTACATGAGGTAGACATATCTAGAAAGATAGGTTTTGGTGGAGCTTCGATTGATTCATTTTTTAGCCAGGGATTATCTTCTGGATAGAAAATAAAGTGCAAGGGTGGTTAGTTTTCTTCGGGACTAGTTTCAGGGGCTTTATCAAGATATTAGTAGCTTTTCTTCTATCGGTATTGAAGGTGTGGTCATACCAAACCTAACTCTATGGAGGCTCATAATATTTAGAGGGGTGTGTTAGTTTTCAAACATTAACCTTCGGTCAGGGTACCACCAGTTGAGAGTTCGAGAATATTATATACCTAAGACAATGTTTAGGAGCTGATATGGTCATTTAAAGTTTATATTAATTCCATTTTGTCTCACCAATACTTATATGGTATTTATGTCATTAATGAATCAAATATTTCATCGGTTCTTAGAATATTTTTCTATTGTGTTCAAGGATGATATTTTGGTGTACTCTAAGATAAAGGAGGAGCATACAGATCATTTTTATATCATTCATCGAACCTTAAAGGAACATATTCTATATGGTAATTTTTCTAAATGTGATTTTTGGAACAAGAAGTGAAATTTCTAGGGCCTATGATATCTGATATGGGTATCTTAGTGGATCTTGAAAAGATACAGGCTGTTATTTCTTGGAAGTATCCTATAAATTTTTTTTAGATCTAGATACTTCTAGGTTTGATTGGTTAGTATTTATGGTTTGTTTAGTATTTCTATATGCTTAAATCTTCAATGACAGCTTTAACCTATACGTGTGTAAATTTTGAATGGAATGAAAAATTTTACAGATATTTTAATTAGTTTAATGTGGGTTTGACTTAACCACAAGTTATGATTCGTTCATAAATGGGTTTGAGTTATGATTTTTTCTATGATGCTTCTGGTATGGGTTTGGGATGTGTCTTGATATAGGGAAAATTGGTGCTGTATTGTAGCTCTGACTATTTATTTGATCATGATAAAAAAATTCCCTACCCATGATATTAATTTTTTAATTATTATGCATGCACTCAAAACATGGGGTCACTATCTCTTTGGGAAGTGTTTTAAATTGTATTTTGATCATAATATCCTGAAATATATTTTTAATCAAAGAGATCTAAAATTTTTATAGAGACTTCGGGTGGAGTATCTTCAGAATTTTGATTTTGAAATTTTATACACTTCTAGGAAAGGGAATTTGGTTATTGATTCATTGATTATAAAATTAATTTCACAAGATGTGAAGGAATCGATTGAGTATTGGTCTCTAATGAGTCTATTTTCTAAGATGATCTTGGGAGTGGAAGAGGCTTGTGGATAGGTGTTATTGGATTTGATTAAAGATAACTTGTCTTTGGATAATAGAGTTTGGTTTGAGCAGGTGACATACATTGAGTGACAATGCTTAGGTAAAATCATTTATGATGGGGATACCTTGGGTGAGTGGTCTCAGGCTCCTAGAGGAGCTTTTTTCTTCCATAATAGGTTGGTTGTTCCAATTTCTTTTAGGAAAGAGTTGATGGATAGTGGAAATTTTTCATGTTGGCCTATAAACCCTGGGGATACTAAGATGAATCATGAATTGATAAGTTAATATTTTTGAGGTAAATTTTTTTTCATGGTGTCCCACTTGTCATAAAATTAAAGTTTAACACCAAAGACCCGCCAGTATTTTACAACATTTACCCATTCCAGTATGGAAGTAGGTTGATATTTCCATGGTTTTTTCATTGGTTTACTATGGAATCCTAGTGGGAATGATGAAATTTTTGTGATCATTGATCGACTTATGAAATTATCTCATTTCCTTCCTATATAAGAGATTATGAAAGTGGAATAGCTTAGGGACTTGTACGTCTGACAGATTGTGAGACTTCATGGGGTTCAGTTTTTATTTTTTTTTTACAGAGACCCAAGGTTCACATACAAGTTCTATAAAAGTTTATAAGAGGTTATGGGTTCCCATATGAAATTGATCATGTCTTATCATCCACAGAAATATGGATAGACAAATGGAGATATCCAGATTCTTGAGGATATGCTTCAGGATTGTGTTCTTGATTTTGGTGGATCTTGGGAATATCATTTTCCTCTAGTTGAATCTTTCTATAATAATATTTATCATGATTCAATAAATATGGAATACTTTTAATTGTTTTATGGGCAGCCATTTATATCTCTCTTGTGTTTGGAAAAGTTGGGATAGCAGTCCTATTTAGTCCAAGTCACATTTAGGAGATGATGGAAAATGTGCAGTTGATCTGGAAGAGGTTGGTTATAGAATAGAGCCATTATAAATCTTATGTGGACTATCATCATCATCCACTATATTTTAATGTTGGTGGTGAAGTTTTTCTTAGAGTCTCGCATCACTTGGGAAATCATTGGTTGGGTAATTAGGGTAAGTTGGTATTGAGGTTTATTGGCCCCATTGATATCGTAGAGCAACTTGTAAAGGTGGCATATTTGTTGTCCTTATTGTCTCACTTGAATTCAATCCATGACTTGTTTCATGTTTAACAACTAGGAAGTTATTATGTGGATCCTTCCCATGTGATTTAATGGGAGGATGTTGATCTTGATCCTGATGCCCCCTTTTTGAGCTACCAGTTCATATTATGGATCTCCATGATAAGGTAATTCATGGAAAATTGATTCCATTGGTTCTGGTACTATAGGAGTGTAGATGGTATATCCATGATAAATGGTAGTGGGAATCATTAATGTGGCATAAGTGGACTTATATATTTGAGGTTCTATAATCTTAAGGACTTTATGGGGACAAAAGTTTTTTATGATGGGGATAATTATGACCCCCTCTTGGTCATAGGTACACCTTAATTGTGCCTTGGTTTTTCTTTTTTGGGGTTTGGTAAGATTCAGGGTATCAAAGGCTAAAAATGAAGGAAATTGGGAGAAACTATCAAGGTTCATGGTTAAAGTGAATGGTTACTTTATCCATGTGTAAACTATGAGACATTCCTCTATGAGGTTCCGGTGTCATTTTTTTATGGTTTTTGCATGGTTAGGAAAACTGTGCAACATTTTGTGTGAACCGTATAGGGTGTCTGGTTGTTATCCAGGGATGTCACATGGTTTGAGAATAGTTTTCCAGAATTTTATGTCCCCCAGTACAAACCATGAACCCCCCAAACAAAATGGATAGTAGGGGTTCAAGGTAAAGGTTCACGATTAGTTTAACCATGTGGCATTCCCTAAGAAACCGTGATACCCCCTTATAAACTGTTAAAAATTAGTATTTTACCTTTTTACCCTTGGTTTTTTTAAATAATAATCATTCTATAATATTATTTTTTTTCTCATACTAAACCTTCCCTAATTCTTTGGGGGTATCTCCTCTTGGATTCTAGGTGTAATTCCTTCATTATTAATGGATCGCATCGAGGTATATTGCATTTTTTATCCAGTTTCTCCTCTTCTTTGTAGATCCTCACTAGATCTATTATCCTCCCATACCATGGAACCCAAATATAATATGTATTCCAGATCTAAGGGTTTTTATAGATGATTTACATTTATATATATATATATATGATTGTGAGGACTCAATCTTCTCTCCCTAGTTGATGTTGTTAAAGGTGAACTGTTCTACCTCTATTATGAGGTAGGTGTTTCTAAAAATGGGTTAATTATATGAATTGATTTTCATTATTTTAAAATTAATTTTTTTATTCATTTATTTGAATTTATTTTTGGATTCGGTGGATTTATTGTAAAGATACATTTTTTAGAGGGGTTTTACTTTAAAAATGGTATTTTTTACACCAAGTGTTTGATTAAATGCTTGAATAGTAGTTTTTGTTTGGAAATGGGTTTTAAAAAACCAAATAAGACTAGATTAGTTTTTAAAAAAATTAATAAATTGTGATCATTGTTTTGAAATGGATTTTGAAAAACTTGGCACATTAGGAACCTTGGGTGTGTTGGTAAAGGGATATAGGTGGCCCTAGTGTGTGTGGCACCACTAGGGGTTGCTTTGTGATATAGGTGGATTGTAACAGGACTCAATATTGGTTGATACCAACTTATTAATAGTTTAGGATATTTTATATCTAGTATGTATTCTTATAGGGTAAATCCCAATATGGTGTTCTTTTTCATTTATGGTTTATTTATAGCATGATGGATTTTTTTATGGATTTTTTCTCGCATGTTTTTCACATGAGGTTGTATCACATAGCTTGGCATAATGGATTATGTCATGGATGTGTGTTTATTTTCTTACCTTTTGGTGTATATATATGCTTCCCTATTTTATAACTTATACCATATTCTTAGATTTATGGATATGCAATTATTTTATGAAACCCCAAAGGAAAATTATTTAAATATGGGTTTTGATTTATGAAAATGATTTTTAAAATTGTTTCTATTTTAAAAGTTAGAACTGCTACATTCTTATTATTAGAAGTTGTATAGAATTTGTAGTGGAATCCTAATAGGATTTGTACTCACACCCTAATTTTTATTTTGGGTGGTTTTAGATTTTATGTTGTAGGATCTGGGTAAAGGGAAGGGAATATTGTGTCATGTTGTAGTCTCTTGTTGTTGTTTCCTTTTTTTGGGATGGTTTGGAGGTGATGATTGGTTACATGGAGACTTATTGGTATTGTTTTGTTATACATTATAGTTTATTCCATTTTTCTTAGATTATATGGATCTTGGGTATATTTATTCCTTTTGTGTTATACTCTAGTTGCATGACTTATTTTGGTTATATTCAATACTTTCTTTATGTTATCCTATTGCACCTCACACTGTGACAGGCCTGTTCAGGTGGCTTGTCTAGTTAACTCAGGTTTTTTATTTATAGGTAGGTATAATTATAGCTTCTAGTGTGGCTTGAATTATAGGTATTTCATGTTTTATAAATCTTAATTTAGGTCAAATGTTAAGGTGTCCCAAAATAGTGGTTAATTCCAAAAGGTTATTTTTCTTTGAATGATGGATACTATTATAAATATAGAACACTTGATCCTTATATACCAGAATATAATAAAGTTAAGTTTTATTTTCTCAACATATCCTAATACACTTAAGAAAATTAATATAAGGGACAATATACAAGAAATGGCATAGAATGCCTATTGGGTAAGGAGTTTAAAATATGGATAATCAATTCATGGATTAGGATGTCATTTATAGTTTACTAACCTAATTTTAAATCTATAAAAATGGTGGAAAACTCACTCAGTAATTATAAGAATTAAATAATTCCAAAATCAATTAATATCAAAAAACTTCATGGAATTTTTAATTAGGTGGGATATCATTTAAGGTCAAATTTTCGAGACTAAAAACACACCAAAAATCAAAAACAAAAACAACAAATATGATGAAAATTATAAAAAATCCTAAAAACTAGTCCTAAAATAATCCTAAATAGATTAAAATTCCCTCCCACACACGTTTCTAAAAATACTCAATTAATGTTCAATATAATATAAAAAATAGAAATGATAAAACAATTGTTAAAAGGAAAAAAACAACCAAACTATTTTGATTGGAATCTTTTAATAAATTTTCTAAAAATTGGTCACCAATACAATCCATATTCATTTAACTCCACGAAAAACAATAATAAAAATATAATTAAACCCAATAAAATTTATTTAAAAATAATAAAAATAATGAAAATTTGATTTTACCCCCAAGTGGGTATTGGGTTTTTATTGCACCTAGTGTGAAATTTCAGTGGTTAATCCTAATCAGAAGGTGGTTTGATTTATTTGATAGAAACCACCATAAGTACTTTTTCTAATATATATAAGTAAAAAATGGTCTTGTAGAACCCCATGAATAAATTAAGACACTCCCAACACCATATTAATATAAAAGAGATATAGAAGGGGTGGGAAAAGAAAGAAAGTGTCCTCCGTGTTTGATATTGTATCCCCATCTAGTGGATGTTCATAGTGATGTTGAGGAGGTAAAATTCCTAGAGCTTCTTCTTTATATTGTGAAACCACCTCTTTAAGTTCCTTGAATAGTTTATCCTCTATGGTGTCTATCTCGGGTTCCTCATCACTATTTAGGGTAGAATTATACTCATAAAGACATAGAATTTAAAGACATAGGGAGTTAGAATGTATTTAATGCAACGAGAAATTAGTAAAAATGGAATCTAAAGATAATTCCACTCCCTTTGATCACTCAAATATGAGATCTTAGACTTGAATGAATACCTATGGACTGGGTTTTATAAGATATGGTAGTATATGCATCAATTTTTCTTTAAACCACAACATCTCCTCCTTTTCTTATTCATCTATAGAAAACTCCATTAATGATAAATATATATTTATTTTAAAAACAAATAGAATTAGTTTTCAAATTAATTTTATAAAATATAAAAATAAGATTTTGGAGTTCATTTATCCCCCTATAATTTCTAAGTGATATTTATTTTTTATTTATTGAGTGCATCGGGAAATATTTGTAAAATGTGTGGAAGAGGAGGTTATTCAAGTAATTATTACCCATATTTAATATCTTCTTGCGAAAAATAAAATTTGAATTCTTACTCTTATTCTTATTGGAATTGTCCTTAATTTATGAGTGTATGGATAGTGGTGTCCAACATATCCATCATGCAATTTGATTATCCTATCTCACTTTGTTACTCCTTGATTGTTGGTCTAGCCGTTGAGAGCTAGTGATGTAATCTTGAATCTCCTCTGATGTAGGTTCTTATTCACTCTGATGGCATGGGCTTAAATATAGTTGATGTTTATTTTCTTAATTAGTGCAATAATTTTCATCCTCCCACCCATTTTTGTGTAATAGAGGCCTCTCATGAAGCTATCCATGAGTTTGTTGTTCATCAAGATCATGTGGGAAGAGAGATTAAATAGTATTAAAAATTTTGGTCATGTGTGATTCCATGACCTTAGTAGTGATTCTGTAAACTCATTTGGAAGGAAATAAATATGGAAAAAATAAAAAAAATAAAGGAGAAACAAATGAAAGAAAAAAATACTAATTACAATTGTGTACAAAAATAGTGTGTGCTCATCTCAACTCCCTAGAAACGACATTGAGTTTGATATGTCATCATTATGGAGGGTTTTTATAGTAGAATTTAAATCCCATATGTACAGAAAAAAAGATGATTGTATGTTTTTTACTCAATGATATATGCTTGTCGAATCACTATTCTCACACTTATTGTAACATCCCAAGTAAGTAATAAATAATAGATATTTTTATCTATGCCTATTAATGAATTAGATAGTGTTTTTGAGGCTTAAAATGAAAATAAATCCAATCTTAAGCATGGAATACACTAATATTTTTAAAAGATTATTTTACTGCCTTTTAATGGAAAACCATTTTTAAATCTATCTTTTCAAAATTTTATAAGCTATGTTTGTCAAAATAAACTTATTATTTATGATTGGGACATCAAAATTTACTTTGTGTGAATTTTTGGTATTTTTCTGATAAAGTTCATTTTTTAATGAATAGTGAAAAATTTTGTATTTTAATTCAAAACCACTTTTTAATCTAATTTATTTATATGATTAGATTATATTTTGAATTGGTTTTAAAGTAAAAATTAGAATATATTTTTACCATTTAATCCAATTGTGGTCATTGGAATCAATTTCACTTTGAAATTGGACTTAAACTAGTGTCAATCTTTTGATACTTATTGTTTCATAAAAACACGCTATTTGTCATGAAAGAGGGAATTAATTATTAAATTAATTAATGCATCTTATATGCTTTGAATTTTGTAAAATAGACATCATTTTTGAATTCAGAATATCAAATATAGCTTAGGGTGAATTTTTGGTATCTTTCTGAAAAACATCAATTTTTGATGAATAGTGAAACCACTAAGTGGTAGTTAAAGAAACGGATTTTTCGTTTAAATGAAACTTTGTCACTTCTATGATTTGATTTTCAAAAATCCGACATACATGGTTGTCATTAAGAAGTAAAATGTGGTTCAATGAGATTAAAATAATTTTTTTTGTGAATAGTAACTTTTAAGTTCTTAATCGCGATTAGAGGTAATTAGTGTAGTTTAAGGTAAAAATAATGTTTTAATAATATGATATGAGATTGAAACATGTCCTACCCTCATTGGATGAGTCATGGACGACCAATACAATCCATGGGTCAACTTGGGGACCCCATGGAGCCACTTTGGTTTGGAAATGACATAAATAACTTTTTATTTAATGTTAAAGTAAAAATAACACAAACATGAGATGTTTTACTAAAACAGTTTTTACATGGGGTTATACAAGTCAGATTTTTTATTATAAATATTAATTGGAAATCTAAAACAAATTCCTACATCATGATATTTTTTTAATAATTTTTAGACTTTAAATAAATTAAATTATTTATGACATCATGATGATGCACGATTACCTCATTAATAAAGGATTTAAATAAAATGAAATGATAATGTAAAATCTATGACCTACAAATGTCCAAAACCTATTGGATGGGTGTATTTAGAACCCTTATCACCTTACCCTCAAATTATATCAATTTGGGACCTTTTGAATCCAAAACTCATTTTAAAATAAAGGAACATTTCTTTACTTTCCAAGAGTGCCCCTCCTCTCCTCTTATAAAAGGCCCCCACCTCTACCTCCTTACCCACACTTCCCAAGCCTTTGGCTCGGACAAACCCTACCCATTTTTTCTCTCCACTTCCCTCTATTACTCCTTGAATCCTCACTTTGGGCATAAGTCTTCCCAAGGAAGCCTTTGAGCTCAAACCAAAATGGAGTTACCCGATTTTAAGGTAATGTTTTCACTTGAGTCCTTTTGTTTTATTTTGCTTCTCCAACCCCCTAAACTCTTTTTATTCATTTATTTTGTAACAACTCTAGTATATTAAATATACTAGGATGTTTTTATAATAAGTATTCGAGCTAAACTTACACACACCTACATCTAATGGTTAAAGAACATACTGTTTCCGTGGATGGCGAATTTCTGCCTCCCAAAATGATGATTGTTCAACATTATTTTAACACCTTCAAAGGTGGACATTAAGATGAAACTATATTTATATATGATATATAATATTTTTATGTTTTCCTTAAGCTTCCTTATTTTTCATTTTAGGAAAACCTTTATGGTTTCCATTATGGGTAAACACGATATCTTCATTTAAGGAAGTGCGGACTACCGCCCCCTCAAAGTGATTTGATTCATTAATACCGTATGTGGGACATATAAAGAATGGAGTTATGATATTATATATTATATTACACTATAATTATAATATAACTTTATATCATTATGATTCCATTCTATAAAATACTAAATAGAAATGAAAGTAGCGTTCATGCGTACGTACGGCTTACCGTCTCCATGAACGGTGCATTTCATTTCTTACCTCTAAATGATTATGTAATATTATAAATGCATGCATGTACTGGATATATATGACATATATGATATCTACATCATGAATACCATTATGTATATAATGGATACATGAACAACTTGTAATTATAAATAGCATATTTTGACTCAAGTACTAATGATCATTAAAACGACCATTCTTAACTTAAATAATTACATAGTTTTCATGACATGGAAATAAGTGATATAAAAGGAATAATGAACTTAAAAAATGTTCTTAAGAAAGTATAAATTAACTCAAGTTTATTATTGAGGACATTAAAGAACGATCGAGTCAAGTCGGACCCGAGGTATGGGACTTCTTCTCAATCTCCTTTCATTGAGGAATATTTTGTTTTATACACAACCTTATTTTATATGGTGTATAAACCCCTTTGAATTTTATGTTTATTCAAAAGGAATCTTTTTTATATGAAGCGTTTACTAAACGACAAAAGGGAATGTTTTTGTCGTACGTATGCGGTGACAACGACTTCTCCGCCACCGTGACCATTATTTGAGTTTCGGCTTCCTCTACAAGTCATACCTTCTTTTTAAAAGAAAAATAAATACCATGTTTTACTTTTCTTTTATTTTGGTATTGAAAATGGTTTTCATAATGTTTTTATATCAATGTTTTGTATTGATATCTTGTGATTGAAAGGTGGGAAGGTTATGTTTCCTTTATGCATGTTTTATGTGATACGATTATGTTGAGGTTATTGGGCATTATTATGAAGACGGGTGGTTCCGTGATAAACTAAGGGCGGGTGAGCCCGATATAGCTCTCCAATGCATTGGGTAACGCAAAGGAGTGAAACGTTAAGGTTTTTCCGAAGATATTTGGGGAATATACTGTGATGGGTATTCCAAACGTAACCAAGAGGGTTACTCCCTACGTAAGAATGTTATGAATGCCTCAAGTTACCTTTATGTATTATGATTTCTATGATTTATTCATGATTTGATGAGGTATGTTAAAGTGCTTGTGTTTTATGGGTAAAGTATGATTTGATTATTATGTATATATAAACTTATGTTTCCTTTCCATATTTTTATAACTCATACTGAGCTTTTTATGATCATCCCAAGTTTTTCTGAAATGTTTTTCACAGGTCAAGGGAAAGGTACATGATATGATGATAGTGTCAAGGAAGTGTCAAGAATGAATCCATGTATTATTTTAAATATGTTTCCATTGATGGGAAAAACGAATACTATCTTTATGAAACCACTTTTTTATATTTGGAATGTAATGCAAGTTTTATGTTCTAATTCTCTAAAACTCTAAACCTGAAAATATCCTCAATGTGTAATCTTGTAATAACTCAAGATTAAGTAAGGTTTAAGGCCGGGGCCTTATAGTTGGTATTAGAGGACAGTTTAGATAACTTTAGGAGTTATAATTCTATTAAATGATTATCCAAAAATATTTTTTTAAATGATATAGCATTTGAAGATTACCATGTTGCTTCATCTAAGACATGTTTGTTCAGAATGGTTTTCCGCAGAGGAAATAGGGAAGCAGTGCTAGGAAGGCATACAGAAGGAAATAACCTTCCGAATCATCATCCTGAGATGGTCGGAATTGGAACTGAACAGTTTGTTGCAGTAATGGCACAGTTGACTCAAGTGATAAATGGAGGTGGTATCCATGCACGAGATCAGCCAGATCAACCACAGAGGAACATGTCAGTGGTGGAACATTTCATGAGGCAACATCCCCCATCATTCATAGGATCATCTGACCCTGTGTTATCTGAAGGGTGGATTAAAGCACTGGAGAATATTTTCGATGTCATGGGGTGTTCAGACAATCAAAAGGTTAGTCTTGCTATTTACCGTTTGGAGGGTGAGGCAGATCAGTGGTGGTCGATGGTTAAAAATATCAGGGATGTTGATGAGATTGATTCTCTTGACTGGGATAAATTCAAAGGTATGTTTCTTGAGAAGTATTTTCCTGAGGCTGTTCGACTTAGGATGGAAAACCAATTCTTGGAATTGAGGCAAGGGGAAGACTCAGTGGCTGCCTGTGAAGAAAGGTTCACTCGATTTTCAAGGTATACTCCAAATTTTATTAGAGACCTTGATAGTAAAATCAATTGTTTTTACTCAGGATTAAAGCCAAAATATCGAAGGGAATTATCTTCTCGTGAGTTTAAAAGTTATGAAGATCTTGTTAGATGTGCTGAGAAGGTGGAAATGGAGTTTGCCGATAATCAAGTGTTCTATAGCAACCAACAGAAGAAGAGACCGAGGTGGTAGGAGAAAGGGAAGAATCCTTCAAAAAAGTCTGATGGTAAGAAATATAAGTTTCTAGTTTGTGATAAATATGGAAAAAGGCATGCTGGGGAATGTCTTCTGAATTCTGGAAAGTGCTACCGATGTGGTAATATGGGACATAAGCCTCGTGATTGCACTGAAAAAGATCAAGGTGATGGTAAGTTCAAATTTTATTTACAGTTAGTGAAATGTTTTAAGTTCAATGAGATGGGTCACTATGAAAATGAGTGTCCGACAAAGAGCTCATGTGATGGGAAGAAGTTAGACTACAAGCAGAAAGGGGTGGTGAAATCCGTTGCAAATACTTCAGCAGATTTCGGGCCATCAAATGAAGTTGTATCAGGTACTTTGTTTGTTTTTTCAGATTATTCCAGTGTGTTGTTTGATTCGGGGTCTACACATTCTTTCATCTCTGAAACCTTTTATAGTAAAATGGGAATACCATCTCAAGAAATGACTCCTGAACTTGTGGTAAAAACACCTGGGGGAAAATTTGAGGCAAAAAGAATTTATAATAATCTTCCTATGCTTATATGTGTAAATAACCTACTTGTAAACCTTATTGTTTTACCTCTAGTAGAGTTTGATGTTATCCTGGGTATGGATTGGCTCTCTATTTACCATGCTAAGATTGACTGTAGAGCTAAAGAAGAATCTTTTCAGAAAGACTTTCAGTTTGTGTACAAGAATGAACCCTTACTGTTGAGAACATATCAAGAGGCCGAGAAACTTGTAAAAGATGGAAATGAATGTTACCTTGCACATATTGTTGAAAACAAGGGAACTGTTCAGATTAATGATGTGCCAGTGGTAAAGGAGTATCCTGATGTTTTTCCTGATGAGTTTCCTGGAATAATACCAGATCAGGAAGTTGAATTTACTATTGACTTAGTTCCTGATGCTAATCCAATTTCGAAACCCCCTTATCGAATGGCTCAAATTGAACTTTTAGAGTTGAAGGAGCAATTGCAAGATTTATTAAAGAAAGGTTTCATTTGACCTAGCACGTCACCATGGGGTGATCTTGTTTTATTTGTTAAAAATAAAGATGGTTCTATGAGACTTTGCATTGATTATAGAGCCTTGAATAACATCACTATTAAGAACAAATATCCTTTGCCTCATATCGATGATTTGTTTGATCAGCTCCAGGGAGCTCAGTATTTTTCAAAGATTGACCTGAGATCAGGGTACCATCAGCTGAAGGTAAAGGAAGCAGATGTTCCGAAGACTAATTTTCATACAAGATATGGCCATTATGAATTTGTTGTAATGCCTTTTGGGCTAACCAATGCACCTGCTGTATTCATGGACTTAATGAATAGAATTTTCCAGGAGTTCTTGGATAAATTTTTGGTGGTTTTCATTGATGATATTTTGGTGTTTTCTAAAATTAAAGAGGAGCATGAAAGTAATTTAAGGGTTATCTTGCAAACCTTAAAAGAAAAGAAACTGTATGGAAAATTCAGCAAGTGTGAGTTTTGGTTTCAACAAATTTCTTTCCTTGGTTACATTGTTTCAAAAAATGGCATAACTGTTGATCCTCCTAAAACAAAAGTTGTTGAAGAATGTCCAAGACCCACAAATGTAACCGAGATCCGTAGTTTTCTTGGTTTGGTAGGTTACTACCGAAGGTTTGTTGAAAATCTTTCACGGTTATCTAGTCCAATGACTAAGCTAACTCGGAAGGGTGTTAAGTTTATTTGGACAAAAGAATGTGATGATTGTTTTCAGGAGTTGAAAAGAAGATTGGTGAATGCTCCAGTTTTGGCACTTCATTCCAGGAATGGTGAGTTTGTTATCTAAAGTGATGCTTCATTGAAAGGACTTGGTTGCATTCTAATGCAGAATGATCAGGTAATTGCTTATGCTTCACATCAGTTGAAAACTCATGAGGTAAATTACCCTATACATGATTTGGAATTAGCTGCTGTTGTTTTCGCTTTAAAAATTTGGAGGAATCATTTGTATGGAGTAAAGTGTGAAATATATACTGATCACAAAAGTTTAAAGTATATATTCACTCAGAAAGAATTGAACATGAGACAGAGGAGATGTCTAGAATTAATTAAGGATTTTGATTGTACAATTCATTACCATCCGGGAAAAGCAAATAAAGTGGTTGATGCTTTGAGTAAAAAAATTAATGCTTCATTAACCATGCTACATTTGGAATGAGATCCTTTGGTTAAGGATTTGATGAACTTTGGCATAGAAGTTGTTGGTGCAGGATGTCCTTTTGTTTTGTTTCAGGTATCAGTGAAATCTTCTCTATCAGACATAATTAATCAAGCGCAGAAGAAAGGCAGTGGGTTGCAGAAAAAGGTAGAGTTGGTTCAGAATGGTAAGTTGCCTGAATTTAATATTGATAATGATTGTGTTTTAAGGTCTGGGAAGAGATTATGTGTGACTAGTGATTCACAGTTGAAGAATGAGTTGTTATGTGAGGCTCATAGTTCCCCATTTTCAGTTCATTCTGGCAGTACTAAGATGTACAGAGATATGCGGGAGTATTACTGGTGGGATGGAATGAAAAGAGATATTACCGATTTTACTGTGAAGTGTTTGACTTGTCAATAGGTTAAAGTAGAGTGGCAGTTACCGAAAGGGATGCTTCAGCCTTTACCAGTGCCAGAGTGGAAATGGGAGAATATATCCATGGACTTTTTTGTGGGATTACCGAAGACATCTCGAGGTAATAATGCAATCTGGGTTATTGTTGATCGCTTGACTAAATCTGCTCATTTCCTTGCTATACGAGATACTTTTTCCCTAGATCAACTTTCCTGTTTGTATCTTAAAGAGATAGTCAGGTTACATGGAGTTCCCCTCTCCATTGTATCTGATCGTGATCCCAGGTTCACTTCTAACTTTTGGAAAGGCCATCAGAAGTCATTGGGTACTGAATTAAATTTTAGTACAGCATTTCATCCTCAATCAGATGGGCAGTCAGAACGAACAATTCAGACCTTGGAGGATATGCTACGAGCTTGTTCGATGGATTATCAGGGAAGTTGGGACCAACATCTTTCTTTGGTTGAATTTTCATATAATAACAGTTTTCATTCCAGTATACAGATGGCACCATTTGAGGTGTTATATGGGAAGCGGTGTCGAACTCCAGCTTTTGGGATGAAGTGGGTGAATGGAAGTTGATGGGACCAGAATTGGTAGAAGAGATGGTAGAAAATGTTCAGCTGATTCATAAACACATGAGAACAGCTCAGAGTAGGCAGAAGAGTTATGCAGACAACAGGAGGAAGGATCTATCTTTTGAGGTAGGTGATCATGTTTTTCTCAAAGTCTCACCATGGAAAAGTGTGATGCGATTTGGTAAGAAAGGAAAGCTGAGTCCAAGGTTCATTGGACCATATGAAATTCTGGAGAGAGTTGGATCAGGTGCATACCGGGTGTCTTTACCTCCGGTTTTATCTCAGGTACACAATGTTTTTCATGTTTTGATGCTGAAAAAGTACATGCCAGATCCATCTCATGTTTTGAGTCCAGAGGTAGTTCAGCTGGAAGAGAACCTATCATATAAGGAACAATCGGTCCAGATTCTTGACCACAGGGAGCAAGTGTTACGGAATAAGGTGATTAATCAGGTAAAGGTTTTGTGTAAAAACCACATGATGGAAGAGGCAACATGGGAATCTGAAAATGCAATGAGGGATAAGTACCCCCATTTATTCGATAAGTAAATAAATTGCGGGGATGCAATTTTCTAAAGGGGGGAAGGATGTAACATCCCAAGTAAGTAATGAATAATAGATATTTTTATCTATGCCTATTAATGAATTAGATAGTGTTTTAGAGGCTTAAAATGAAAATAAATCCAATCTTAAGCATGGAATACACTAATATTTTTAAAAGATTGTTTTACTGCCTTTTAATGGAAAACTATTTTTAAATCTATCTTTTGACAATTTTATAAGCTATTTTTGTCAAAATAAACTTATTATTTATGATTGGGACATCAAAATTTACTTTGTGTGAATTTTTGGTATTTTTCTGATAAAGTTCATTTTTTAATGAATAGTGAAAAATGTTGTATTTTAATTTAAAACCTCTTTTTAATCTAACTTATTTATATGATTATATTATCTTTTGAATTGGTTTTAAAGTGAAATTATAATATATTTTTACCATTTAATCCAATGGTGGTCATTTGAATCAATTTCACTTTGAAATTGGACTTAAAGTAGTGTCAATCTTTTGATACTTATTGTTTCATAAAAACACGTTATTTGTCATGACAGCGGGAATTAATTATTAAATTAATTAATGCATCTTATATGTTTTGAATTTTGTAAAATATACATCATTTTTGAATTCAGAATATCAAATATATCTTAGGGTGAATTTTTGGTATTTTTCTGAAAAGCTTCAATTTTTGATGAATAGTGAAACCACTAAGTGGTAGTTAAAGAAACGGATTTTTCGTTTAAATTAAACTTTGCCACTTCTGTGATTTGATTTTCAAAAATCTGACATACATGGTTTTCATTAAGAATTAAAATGTGGTTCAATGAGATTAAAATAATTTTTTGGTGAATAGTAACTTTTAAGTTCTTAATTGCGATTAGAGGTAATTAGTGTAGTTTAAGGTAAAAATAATGTTTTAATAATATGAGATGAGCTTGAAACATGTCCTACCCTCATTGGATGAGTGATGGCCGACCAAGACAATCCATGGGTCAACTTGGGGACCACATGGAGCCACTTTGGTTGGGAAATGACATAAATAACTTTTTATTTAATGTTAAAGTAAAAATAACACAAACATGAGATGTTTTACTAAAACAATTTTTACATGGGGTTATACAAGTAAGATTTTTTATTATAAATAGTCATTGGAAAGATAAAACAAATTCTTACATCATGATATTTTTTTTAATTTTTATACTTTAAATAAATTAAATTATTTATGACATCATGATGATGCAGCGATTACCTTATTAATAAAGGATTTAAATAAAATGAAATGATAATGTAAAATCTATGACCTACACATGTCCAAAACCTATTGGATGGGTGTATTTAGAACCCTTATCACCTTAACCTTGAATTATATCAATGTGGGACCTTTTGAATCCGAAACTCATTTTAAAATAAAGGAACATTTCTTTACTTTCCAAGAGTGCCCCTCCTCTCCTCTTATAAAAGGCCCCCACCTCTACCTCCTTACCCACACTTCCAAAGCCTTTGGCTCGGCCAACCCCTGCCCATTTTGTATCTCCACTTCTCTCTATTACTCCTTGAAGCCTCACTTTGGGCAGAAGTCTTCCCAAGGAAGCATTTGAGCTCAAACCAAAATGGAGTTACCCGATTTTAAGGTAATGTCTTCACTTGAGTCCTTTTGTTTTATTTTGCTTCTCCAACCCCCTAAACTCTTTTTATTCATTTATTTTGTAACAACTCCAGTATCTTAAATATACTAGTATGTTTGAATAAGAAGGATTCTAGCTACACTTACACACACCTACATCTAATGGTTAAAGAACATACTGTTTCCGTGGATGGCGAATTTCTGCCTCCCGAAACGATGATTGTTCAACATTCTTCTAACACCTTAAAAGGTGGACATTAAGATGACACTATATTTATATATGATATATAATATGTTTATGTTTTCCTTAAGCTTATGTATTTTTCATTTTGGGAAAACCTTTATGGTTTCCATTATGGGTAAACACGATATCTTCATTTAAGGAAGTGCAGACTACCGCCCCCTAAAAGTGATTTGATTCATTAATACCGTATGTGGGACGTATAAAGGATGTAGTTATTATATTATATATGATATTACACTGGAATTATAATATACCTTTATATCATTATGATTCCATTCTATAAAATACGAAATAGAAATGAAAGTAGCGTTCATGTGTACGTACGGCTTACCGTCTCCATGAACGGTGCATTTCATTTCTTACATATAAATGATTATGTAATATTATAAATGCATGAATTTACTAGATATATATTACATATATGATATATACATCATTAATACCATTTTGGATATAATGGATACATGAACAACTTGTAATTATAAAGAGCATATTTTGACTCAAGTACTAATGATCGTTAAAACGACCGTTCTTAACTTAAATAATTACATAGTGTTCATGACATGGAAATAAGTGATATAAAAGTAATAATGAACTTAAAAAGGTTCTTAAGCAATTATAAATTAACTCAAGTTTATTATTCAGGACATTAAAGAATGATTGAGTCAAGTCGGACCTGAGGTATGGGACTTCGTCTCAATCTCCTTTCATTGAGGCATATTTTGTTTTATACACAACCTTCTTTTATATGTTGTATAAACCCCTTTGACTTTTATGTTTATTCAAAAGGAATCTTTTTTATACGAAGCATTTACTAAATGACAAAAGGGAATGTTTTTTTTGTACCTATGCGGCGACAATGACTTCTCTACCGCCGTGACCATTATTTGAGTTTCGGCTTCCTCTACAAGTCATACCTTCTTTTTAAAAGAAAAATAAATACCATGTTTTAATTTTCTTTTATTTTGGTATTGAAAATGGTTTTCATAATATTTTTATATCAATGTGTTGTATTGATATCTTGTGATTGAAAGGTTTGAAGGTTATGTTTCCTTTATGCATGTTTTATGTGATAAGATTATGTTGAGGTTCTTGGGCATTATTATGAAGATGGGTGGTTCCGTGATAAACTAAGGGCAGGTGAGCCCGATATAGCTCTCCAATGCATTGGGTAACGCAAAGGAGTGAAACGTTAAGGTTTTTCCGAAGATATTTGGGGAATATAATGTGATGGGTATTCCAAACGTAACCAAGAGGGTTACTCCCTACGTAAGAATGTTATGAATTCCTCAAGTTACCTTTATGTCTTATGATTTCTATGATTTATTCATGATTTTATGAGGTATGTTAAAGTGATTATGTTTTATGGGTAAAGTATGATTTCATTCTTATGTATATATGAACTTATGTTTCCTTTCCATATTTTTATAACTCATACTAAGCTTTTTATGATCATCCCAAGTTTTTTTGAAATGTTTTTCACAGGTCAAGGGAAAGGTACATGATTTGATGATAGTGTCAAGGAAGTGTCAAGAATGAATCCATGTCTTATTTTAAATATGTTTCCATTAATGGGAAAAATGAATACTATCTTTATGTAACCACTTTGTTTATATGTGGAATGTAATGCAAGTTTTTTGTTCTAATTCTCTAAAACTCTAAACCTGAAAAGATCCTCAATGTGTAATCTTGTAATAACTCAAGATTAAGTAAGGTTTAAGGTCGGGGCCTTATACTTATGTTTCTTTTTATCTATATTTATATGTTGGAAGTATAATAAAAATTGATTTACTCTTTGGGTTTTTGATTTTTCTGAAAAGAAAACAAAATTTTGGGTGAAAGGGGATAGACCCAAATTAAATCATAGAGGTTCTTCATTATCCAAAACTTGTTCTCACCCAATAATCAAGTCATAAACCATAATTTCTTTCTCCTTTATATTTGAGTTGTGGGAATGAACACACATGAAAAAATTCCCCATGCATATCCATCTCACCACCTCCATGATGAAGAGGCAGTGAACACACTCAACTACGGAATCTGTTATCCCATCACCCAAATCCATCGTATATAGTTCATCTCTCAATACACACAAAACCAATCTTATATAGGTTATACTAAGAGAAGTTAGGGATAAAATTTTTGATATATAGGATAATAAAATAACAAATGGGAATAGAAAATGATTTCCATCGATCCACTTCCCTCTCACTCACTAATGTATGAAGGATAAGAATTAAAAATTAAAGAATTGAAAATAAGGGATTCATATGACCATATAATATCCTCAGGGGATGATTCCTCGATTTAATTCTACATAAAAATGGAGTTAGAGATCACTTGTGGAAGAGAGAGTGTAACGAACCAAGATTTTTAAAAAAAAATATCTAAATTAATTTTATCTTAGATAGCTTATTTCACACACAACACCAAACTAAAAAAAGCTAAAGAATATTAAATGAATATTATTAAGAAAACTAAAATAATAAATAAAATCATCTAATAAATAAATGTATATTAATTAGATATAAATTCATATATTTAGAGGATGGAGAATTAATTAGATTTAAAATTAAAATGAATTGTTCTTTCTCAAATAAGTTTTTTTGAAGTATTATATATTTTATCCAAATAATTAAATCAAACAATATTAAATAATAATATTTAATATTTAATCATATTAACTAATTTATTATCATTATTTAAAGTATAAATTGATATGAAATAATATTAATAACACTTAATGTTTAAAAACGTCATTTTTCGATAAAAGAGGTTTTTTTTTTATTTTATATTTTCATTTAAAAACTAAATTTAAAAATTTTAGAATATATATTTTATAAAACTAAATAAATTTTTTCATTTATAATATCAAAGTTATATTATCATGAAATTTTGATATTTTTCTAAAAAAATTGATTTTTAGGGGAATAGTGTAATATACTGATACGGTAGCCTTTATGCCTTTATTATTATATAAGTATAACATAGAAATTTATGAAACCTTTTCATTTAAAAAATATATATTATATAATTTAAATTATAAATTTTATTATATTTATTTCAGTTTCAAAACCTATATTTGATATTTTAGAACTCAAGTAATATTTTTCTCAAAAATTGTTTTAATACATTATACATTTATTACATTAAAATTAATTCTTAACTCTTTTAAAAATTGAATTAGAAGAAATTGATTATAAATTCATAGTTATTGGGTCTAAATTATCTAATAAGAACCACTTTATTTTTAATCATAAAGACTAAGTTGACTTAGGTAAAAACTAGTTACCGCGATAAAAGCTTAAATGGAAAAAGTATTAATTAATGTAATAAAGGGTTTGAAACATGTTTAAAATATGTTTATAATTAATTTTTTGAAATATTATCAACCTTATATCACCCTAAAATCAATTATTTTATAATTTTGGATCCACTTGACATGTTTAACATGTTCTCCCTTTATATTAAGTTGAAATATTTACAAAAATGTCATTCTCACCACTTATAAAAGGGGAATATCACCACCCCCTTAATACCACTCTAAAAATTCAGTTTTCTCTTGAAAATATATCTTATTTTGATAAAATATAATCATATTTCCCTCTCATAATTTTATTTTCACAATTGATTAGCCGAATCTTTTTTCTTTTCAAGGAATCCTCCACGAGAAACCCAAGGTTCTCAATAAAAGTTCAATATTTCAGCAAACATATTTTCCTTTTATCATTTATTTTAAAATTTATTTCTACCAATATTATATTATTAATTCAATATTAATAGTAAATATAATTTAGTTTTTTACAACTCTTGATTTTTCTGAAGCAATGGTGAATGCTGATATGTGTGGAGTGATTCACTCTCGGATATGTAATAACCCCTTATAACTCTTACTTTGATTTTCTCTTTCTTTCTTTCTTATATATTTTTATGGGTTGGTATTTCTATATCTACCACACTTTCATGTTATAATTTTTTTATATTTTATTAATAAACACCAAATCTCCTCTTTCCCTTAAGAGAAGCAAAAATGTCAATCGTCCGTCTGTGTGGATTACTACCTCCACGACATAATGTGTTTTGTTTTCCTTCAACACCTTAAAAATATGGTTATAATAACGGATTTAATATATAATTATGATATTTATAACATTTTTTAGGTCCTTAAAATAATAAACTGTATTAATATTTTCAACCATACTATGGAAAACAAAATCATCATCCATGCATACATACAGACTACTACCTCCATGGAATAGTATATTTCATTGTTCACTACCACCTTCATGGATAGTTATAAATTATAATTTATGAGTATATATTATATATAGTATTAATAAATATCATTAATATGATTCTTTATGGATAAAACAAAAATTAATAATCTTTATTATTTAATCTATAAATATAGATAAATAGCCCAAAACTAATTCATCACTGATTTAGTCTTCATAAAAAATAGAAAAAATACCATATAATGGGATTATAACATTATAGGTCATTATTAAACATCAATTATAGTATCTTATATTACCTGGTAATAATAAATTTTGTATCAAAGAATGGGTACCAAAACCATCATCATAAAATATGCACGAAATAGTTAAAGTTTCTAACACCTGATGGTAAAAATAAACACTAAAAAAATAATATATTAATAATAAATGATCATAAATGAAGTATATAAAAGGTTAATTTATATTAATAAGGATTTTAAATTTAGTTTTATGATATTTATGTTTGTTTTACAAGAGGTTATAGCACATTCAACTAAGCGGGAATAAATATAAGGGGTTTTTTAACTCAATTTTTTTGATTCATAATCACTCAACTTTAATTTTGATCTTTCAAGATTGAATTATTATACTATATTATGAGTTATTTTGTATTTAAATCTTATTTTATGGGGAAATAATGTTTCACACTATACTATTTTTCATTAATGAATATATTATTTTATAATAAAAATGTTATTTTTTAAGAATAATTATCATCTATTTTAATGGATTTTTCCACCATATCCATGCTTTTACTTCCCACCAATGTTCTCATTTCCCTAGTGTAAACTAAAAAAAAATTATCTCCAATGATCCTTTTATTCCCCTTTATTCATTTTAAAACAAATGTTTCATTATCTTTTTAATGATGTGTTTTTTCAAAAAAGTCGCTTTAAAAATATTTAAAAGTATTTTCCTTACCATGATCTCATATTCTTATATTATGTTTCAAGTTTTAACATATGATTTATTTATTATCAAATTCTCTTTATGTTAATTTTTTATCTAATTTTTTATTAATTTTTCTCTTCATCTTCAAAAAAAATACTTTTTGGAAAGTGACTTGAAAATTACATTTTTTATATGATATTAAGAAATTATTTTTAAGAAAAAAACCTTTTTTGATTTATCTTCCATTTTTAAAAGAATTATTCTCTAATGGAGTGACAATTAATAAATCACCCTATATGTTCTCTTATTAAATACTCCTTTTTAGATTCTAATTTTTCTATCAAATTATCGTTATTTTTTTATGTGATTCTATTTGTAAAAGTTATGAAATACATTTTATTCTTATGGGTAATTTATAATAAGATTAATGATTTAATTTTAAGTGTCACTCATATGTATGGATAGTGATGGGTGGGGTCTTATATCACCCTCTAATTCATTATTTATGGTTTTATATCTCATGAGATAATTAATAATGGATATTCTTGTTTTTTTTACAAACTAAAGGGTGGACATACTTATATTTATTTACAAACTAAAGGGTGGAGATACTTAGATTTGTTAAAAAAATTAAATGGTGAACATACTTGGATTTGTTCACAATTTTTTCCTTTTCTTATGTTTTTTTCACTTATCTAAAATGTTCCTTATTTCCATGTTATTCAAAATTTTTATGATATTTCATGTTACAAATATTTTTCACTTTCTTATGTTATGATTTCATGTTTTGTTTGATTTCTATTCTATGTTTTTAATCTATGTTTTGATGACCATTATTTGGTCTTATGTTTCTAATTCATTATCCTTAATGATCAATCAATTTTTATGATTTTCATTTATGATCCCATAATCCTTTATCTGGTATTTTTCCCTTGCTCATGTTTGATCTCATTTTTATGATCTAATAGTTATGACTAGTTAATAAGTTTCCCTTACTAAGTATTCAAGCTGACCCCTTTCCTGTGTTTTCATTCCCCAGGTTATGAATATTATTATAACATATTATATGTATAGAAGAGTTTCTATAGGATCATGGTTATGGATAAATGTTAAAAAGTGTTATAAAATAATATGTTTTTGTAACTAGTATCCAAGACATTAAACCTTTTAGTCCTTGACTTGTAAAACTATTTGTGATATGTATTGTCTAAAACATAGAATAATTTTATTATTTATTTATGTTTATCTTAGGAAACCATAGTTAATATCATGGGGGTTAGTTATTTTGGGTATTAGTTAAGTTAACTTTAGTGTGAACCCAAGGAATAATTATGGATATAGGATAACATCCCGATGTTTTGTTAAAGTATAGATTGTGTGGGTTTTCTTTGAAACAAAATATTTTTTAGGATACATGCAATTGGATATGTTTTTGACACATATTCACTTAGGGTTAATCACCTAGAAAAGGGTTGGTTGATCCTTGACTCAGTCATCACCCTAATGCATGATGAGTGGGCCTAATACTTTAAACATATCTAGACACTCCTAAGGGATATTATTCAATTAGTTTATTTCTTATTTATGAGATATGATGAGTGGTTGAAATATGTTTAGGTTATAGAAACTAATAAAAAAATTACTATGGGTAACCTATATTGAATAATATAGGTTTGTAAGTTAAATTATGTAAATAATTTATAAATTATTAATTCTAAACTCATAGTTTTCTCTTGGTATTTTTTCTTATTTATGTCTTCAAAATTATTCTAATTAATTTAATGTCTAGAGAAAGAAGTAATCGAGTTAATAATGAGTGTGAGGTACAATGAGGTGATTTTATGAATGAATAATCAAATGGGATAGGATATGGTGTACAAAGCCTCATGGAAATTCTCACCCAATTATCAAAAACTATGAAAAATAACTTGAATCATATTGATATCCTAAAAACACCAAGGAATGTTTAGCTTGAAATCAAGTCTTTCATGAGACAATTTCCACCCTCCTTTAATATCTCTTCTAATACACTTATTAATCATAAATGGGTTAATGTGACGTAAAATATATTTTTTGTTATATAATGATTAGAGCTTTATAAGGTTGTTTTTTTGTCTATAATCTATAAGGATAAGTTGGATAGTGGTATAATATCACTAAGAATACAATAAAAAATAAGGAATTAGAGTATCTATAATGGGAGGAGTTCAAGAAAGTATTATTTATAAAGAACTTTCCTCAAAAACTTCACATGAGTATGAAATGGGAATTTATAAATATGAAAAAAAAGAGTATGTTTCTATTATCACTTATAAAGAAAACTTAATGAGTCTCATGAGGTATGCCTCTAGTTATATATCTCAATCTAAAATAAAGATCAACTTTTTCTTTGATGGCTTAAAACCAAGTCTTCAAAGGGAATTATCCATAAGAGATGACTTTGTAAACTATGATGAAATTTTTCTATAAAAGTGGATAAGGAAACTAGAGACTATATTTATTTTGGAGATAATAAAATAGAGTTAAATCATCAGGGAAGCTATGATGATAAGCCACATGGGGGAAAGAAAGTCCAACTGCATGTGTGTTAAAGGTGTGGGTGGAAGCACTTAGGAAATTTTCTCAAGGGATCTAGAAAGTGTTTTTAGTGTGGTAAGGTAGGCCATATTTCACAAAACTATCAAAGTAGTTCCAAGAATCCAATGAACACATATATAAAATATAGGCACTAACCAATGAGCTGCCTATACTTTAATTCTTATAGTGAAAGAAGTTTGGGAACGATGTAAATAATTTCCCTAACCCCAAAGCTATTGAAGAGAATCGGCCTAAAAAATATTCTAAACCAAGGAATCAAGAAATAGAATATATTATGACAACTAATTAAGTGGATCATGATAATGAAGTGTTACACAGTAGAATAATTCTCCAATATAGATCTACAAATTCCTTATTTGATTCCGGTTATTCACATTCTTTTATATCACACAAGTTTTTTAAGAATATTGATTCGCTACCTCAAACCTTGGATAATGAACTATCTGTGAAAACCCCAAGTGGTAAGATGATTACATCTAATATATATAACTCTTCTCTAATCAAGATTTTGGGGTAGGTACTTCTTATAAATATATTTCTTCTACCCTTGGTTTAATTTTACATGATTTTCGGTATGGATTGGTTATCCCTACATAGAGAACATATCAATAATTAGGATAAGGAGATATTATTTCATATCCCCAATCATCACATGATCAAATATAAATATAAGGATTAGTATGATCTCCCTTAAGAATAAAATTATATAATATGGGTTATGTTACCCATAAATGAGGGACTCTTGGCTCAAATGATTGAGGATGATGTCAAAATTGATGAAATGCCTATTGTACAGGAGTATACTAATGTATATCTAGATAAACTGTCTAGATTTTCCACAAAACATGAGGAATAATTTTCAATCAAGCTTGTACCTAGTTATGTGACTATATAAAATAGTCCTTATAGAATATCCCTTGTTGAGTTGAAAGTATTAAAGAATAAACTTTAAGAGAATATAGAAAAGGGAATTGTATGCTTGAGTGCTTTACTCTGAGGTGTGTTGGTTCTTTTTTATTAGAATAATGATGTATTAATTCACCTATTCATTGACTATCATGAACTTAACAACATCATAACAAATAAAAATATCATATACCCTATATTGATTATATTTTTAATCAACTATGAGGAGCTCAATATTTCTCAATGATTGACCTTTGATCTGGATATCATCAATTAAGGGAAAAGAGAGAATAGATACCCAAAACATAATTCCACACAAGGTATTGACACTTTTGAATTTATAGTGATTCAATTTTTTCATCAAAATTATCTTGTTATATTTATGGATTTTATAAATATAGTTTTTAGATATTACCTTGAAAAAAATTTGTTAGTCTTTATTGATGACATTCTCATGTATTTTAAGAGAAATTAAGAACATTAAGATCATTTGAAAATTGTGATGAGGACCTTAAAATGATAAATTGTATTCTAAGTTTATAAAGTATTAATCTTGACTACAAAAAGTGTCCTTATTAGATCATGTTATCACCAGTGAGGGTATATTTTTAGAAGCATCAAAGACAGGTGTAATTGAAAATGGTTGAGACAAACCTCTATGATAGAGATATAGAGTTTTATTAAATTAGCTAGATTCTACCAGGGTTTTTTTAGAAACTTCTTATTATTATACATTACACTAACCAAGTTTGCATGGAATGGAGTAAAGTTACCATGGATGGTGTAATGTGAGGAAATATTTGTGGAGATTAATAAGATATTGGTTATTGCGCCTATACTTACACTACCCTATAGTGGAGAAGGGTTGGTGATATACAGTGATGCTTCCCTATAAGGTTTGGGATGAGTTATTATTCCAAACAAGAAGTTAATTGCATATTCATAATGAAAATTAAAGACTTGTGAGAATAACTACCCAAATAATGATCTAGAGTTGGCAGAAGTAGTGTTTGCATTGAAAATATTGGCATCAACATCTCTACAAAATGGGAACTGTCAATAGATACCAGTATGTAAATGGGAAAACATTTCCTTATATTTTTTTGTGGGAATCCCCATGAAATATAAAGGCCATAATTCCATTTTGGTTGTAGTCGATCACCTTACAAAGTTAGTGCATTTTATTAATATTAAATAGGATATATCTATTGACCAACTCTCCAAGATATATATAATATAAGTGGTAAGACTACATGGGTTGCTATTATCCATTGTATCTGATTGATATCTAAGGTTTACCTTGGGGTTATAGAGAAATATTTATAAGGAATTAGAGATAAAGTTGAGTGTTATCACTACTTATCACCCTCAGATGAATAATCAGTATGAGAGGACCATCCAAACTCTGGTGGATATGTTTTGATCTTATTTGATGGAATTTTAAGGATGTTGGGATTAACAACTCCCCTTGTTAGGTTTATTATATAGAAACAGTTTCCATTATAGTTGTTAGATGGATCCATATGAGGCTCTGTATAGGAAGAGATGTAAGACTCTAACATGTTGGGATGATATTGGAGAGAGGAAGTTGATAGGTCCTTACCTTGTCTAAGGAATGACAGAAATGGTTCAAACCATTTAGTAGCATATGAAAGTAGAAAAATGTTGATAGAAGAGATATATAGATAATCATTGATGAGATTTAGAGTTTGAATTTTGTGAAAAGTTATTCCTTCGAATATCTCCAAGGAAGTTGTTTATGATATTTGGCAAGAAAGGGAAGTTGATCCCTAGGTACATCGGTCCCCTTGAGATCCATGATCGTTTCAGGTAGTAGCTCATCGCTTACCACTCCCTAATGACATCCCCCAAGTATATGATGTATTCCATGTATCGCTTTTTAGGAACTACATTTCATACCCTTAACATGTACTAAACTCGATAGTCATGCAACTAGAACATTATCTCTCATATGAGGGACAACCGGTGGAAATTATGGATCGAAGAGATAAAGTGTTGTGGAACAAGACCACTCTCCAGGTTAATATTCTATGTAGGAATCATGAGTTTGATGAAGCAATGTGGGAACTTGAGGATTTAATGAGACAAAATTAACATCACTTTTTTCTATCCTAGTAATAAAAAAACTCAAGGATCAAATTCTTTTTAAGTGTGGTAGAATGTAACGACCTAATATTTTTTTAATATATTTTTTTCTCTAAATTAATTTTATCTTAAATAGCTTGTTTTAGACACAACACTGAACTAAAATGAGTTGAGGCATGTTAGATGGTATTATTAATAAAACTATAAGAATTATAAAAACCTCTAGTAAATAAAATTATTAATCAACCAAAAATTATTTCATTTAGAGAATAAATAATAAATGTGATTTAATATTAAAATTATTTGTTCCTTCTCAAATAAATTTTTTAATTTATTATATATTTTATCTAAATATTAAATTTTCTATTATTAAATGATAATATTTAATATTTAATTATATTAACTAATATATTATCATTTTTTAAAATATTATTTATGTAAAATATTATTAAGAACACTTAATGTTTAAAAACTTCATTTTTTAATAGAAGTAGTTTTTCTTATTATTTTTTATTTTATATAAAGAAATAAATTTATAAATTTTAGAATATGAATTAAATAAAAATAACTTCATTTTTGAATTTATAATTTCAAAATTATCTTATCATTATTTTTTATATTTTTCTAAAAAAATGATTTTTAGGTGAATAGTGCAATATACTGATATTTCTACCTTTATGTCATTATTATAATATAAGGATAAATTAGAAATTTATGAAACCAGTTTATTAAAAATAATTGTTTTATAATTTAAATTTTAAATTATAAATTTTAAAATATTTATTATAGTTTACAACGCTATATTTGATATTTTAGAACTCAAGTAATATTTCATAAATTGTTTTAATACATTATATGTTTATTATATTAAAATTATTTTTTAACACTTTTAGAAATTGAATCATTAGAAATTGATTTAAATTTTATAGTTATTGGGTAAAAATTATCTAATAATTATCACTTTATTTTTAGGCATAAATATTAGGTTACCTTAGGTAAAAACTAGTTACCTCAGTAAAAGCATAAATGGAAAAAGTAATAATTCAATGGGTAAAGGGATTGAAACATGTTAACAACATGTTTCAATTGAGTTTTTTATGTATTATAGACCTTATCTAACCATACACTCAATTATTTTCTATTTTTTTAGATACTTGACATGTTTAACATGTTCTCCCTTTAAGTTGAAATATTTTCAAAAATGTAATTCTCACCACTTATAAAAGGGGCCTCTCATCACCCCTTCAATACCACTCTAAAAATTTGGTTTCCTCCTAAAACTTTAAAATTTTCCCTAAACTATAATTATATTTTAATATAATAATCTTATGGTCACCATGGATTATCCTAATCCCTTCCTTTTTAAGGTACCCTATAAGAGAAACCCAAAGTTCTCAATGTAAGTTTAATCTTTTCTCTAACATCTTTTCATTTTATATTCACTTTTCAAATTTATTTTTTCCAATATTATATGATGAATTCAGTATTTATAGTATAATTAATGTTGTTATATTAGGGTAATAAACATTAATCACCTCTCCTCTTCCCCTTAAGAGAGTCAAAAATGTCAATCGTGTGTATGTACGAACAACCACCTCCACGACATAACGTGTTTCATTTTACTTCACCACAATACAAGGACAGTAATAAAAAGGTATTTAATATATAAGTATAATATTTCTAACATGTTTAATTTTCTGAAAATAATATACCGTATTAATCATTTCTATCATACTATGTGAAATGAAATCATCGTTCATGCATATTTGCGAACTATCACCTCCATGGAACTGTATATTTCATATTTCACTACCACCTTCATGGATAGTTATAAATTTTAATTTATGAGTATATATTATATATAAGATTAATAAATATAATTAATATTATTTATTATGGATAACACAAAAATTAATGATCTTTATTAGGTAATCCATCAATATCAATAAATAACTTAAAACTAATTCATCACTGATTTAATCTTTACAAAACACAAAAAAAATCTCATATAATGGGATTATAACATTATAGTTAAATATAAAACATAAATTACAGAATATTATATGAGCTATTAATAATAAAACTTTTATAAAATAATGGGTACCAAAATCTACATCAAAAATCATGCGTGAAACAGTTAAAGTTACTAACACCTAATGGTAAAAATAAGTGATAAATAAAAAATATATTTTGAATAAATGGTCATAAATTAATTATATTAAAGGTTATTATATATTAATAATATTTTTAAATAGAGTATTGAGATATTTATGTTTTTTTATAGGATTTTATATCACATTCAACTAAGAGGGAATAAAGGCAATGGATTTTCTTGACTCAAATCTTTTTCTTGATTCATAATCGCTCCACTTAAATTTTGATCTTTACATATTGATTTATTATACTATATTATGATTTTATATTTTATTTAAAAATTATTTTTTGAGTAAATAATGTTTAACACTTAAGTATTCTTCCTTGATGAGTTTATTTTTTCATAAAAAATTTAATTTTATTAAGAATAATTCCCGTCTCTTTTAATGGATTTTCCCTACATATCCATGTTTTTAATTCCCACAATATTTATCCTTTCTATAGTGTAAAATTAAATTTTTTTATCTCCAATGATCCTTTTATTCCCCTTTAATCATTTTAAATAAAAGGTTTCATTATTCTTTTAATGATTTGGTATTTCAATAAATTCATTTTAAAATATTTAAAAGGCTTTTCCTTACCATGATGTTATATTATTCCCTTATACTTTACATTTTGAAATATATTTTATTTATTATTAGTGTATATTTATTAGATTTTTTTAAATTAATGTTTCAATAATTTTTCTCTTTGTCTTCAAAAAATATATTTTTTTAAAGTGACTTGAAAATCACATCCTTTTAAGATGATATTTAGAAATACTTTTTATAAAAAAACCATTTTTATTTATCTTCTAGTTTCAAAGGATTATTATCCAATATATTAATGGTTCATAAATTAACCTATATGTTCTCTTCTTAAATACTAATTTTGGGAGATTATTTTTTAGGATTCAAATGATCATGTTTTTTTATGTGATTCTATTTGGAAAAGTTATGAAACCCATTTTATTCTCATGAATTATTTATGATAAGATGAGTGATCTGATTTTAAGTGGCACTCATTTGTATGGATGATAAAGGGTGGGGTCATATATCACCCTCCAATTAATTTTTTATTATTTTATATCACATGAGATAATGATGTGTGGAGATACTAAGATTTTTTCACAAACTAAATGGTGCACATACTTTGATTTTTTCGCAAACAAAATAGTGTAAATGATTATATTTGGTCATAAAATTAAAGGGTGCATACATGGATTTTTTTTCAAAAAAAATCATATAACTATGTTTATACCACTTATCTAAAGTGTTCCTTATTTCTAATATATATAAAAAAATTATGATATTCCATGTTTTAAATATGTTTTTTTATTCTTATGTTATGATTTCATGTTTTTTTATATCTTTTATGTGCTTATAATCCATTTATTAATAGCCTTTATTTGGTATTTTTTATATCATTATACTTAATAATCAATAATGTTTTATGATTTTAACTTATGATTCCAAGATTCTTTATCTGATATTTCTCCCTTGATCATGTTTTCCCTCATTTTAATGATCTAACTATTATGACTAGTTGGTAAGTTTCCCTTACTGAGCATTAAAGTTCACCCTTTTATTATGTATCCATTCTTCAAGTTATAAAGATTATTATATCATATGATATGTTTAGAAGAGGATTTATAGGAGTACGGTTATAGATAATTGTTAACAAGTGTTGTAAAATAAGATGTTTATATATTTAGTCACCAAGACTTTAAACCTTTAGATCCTCGGATTGTGAAACTATTTGAGATATGTATTACTTAAAAACATGGAAACAATGTATTATTTATATATGTTTAACTTGGGTCTCCATAGTTGGTACTGTATTATGGTTTAGTTATTTTGTGTATTAGATTAGATAACTTTAGTGTGAACCCTGGGAATAAGTTTGAGTATAGGATAACATCCTGATGTTTTGTTAAAGTAGACATTTTATGGGTTTTCTTGTAAATTTCACCCCTATATAGATACTAGAAAGTGGATTTGGTTGTGTCATATATTCACCTAGGGTTAATCACCTCTAAAAGGGTTCATTGAGTCTTAAATCGATCATCACCCAGATGCATGATTAGTGGGCCTAAGGCTTTATACTAGGCTAGATGATCCCAAAGGATACGCTTTAGTTACTTTACATCCTATTTATGAACCATGATGAGGGATTCGAATATGTTTAGGTTATATAACCTAATAATAAAATTACTATGGGTAAACTATATTGAAACCTATAGGTTTATAAGTTAGGGTATGCACATCATTTATGAATTATTAATTATAATCTCATAGTTTCCCATCAGTATATTTACTAACTTATATCCCTAAACATTATTTTATTTGAAGTAATGGCTAGAAAAATGAGAAAATTATCTTATAAAAAATGTTATGGACAATGTGTAAATTGTATTAATAAACTACCAAATGTATTAGAAGTCTATGTACAAAACCTCGTAGCAATGTTCACCCAACTATCACAAGATATGAATAATTATGAAAATTACATTGAGCTCCAAAATTCACCATATAAGGAGTATCTTGTTTTCAATTAATTCAAGAAACAATGTAGAACCTCCTTTATTATCACTTCTAATACACTTCTTACTGAGAAATGTATCAACGAAATTTAAAATATATTTTCTATTCACCAATGTTGGGAGCATGAAAATGTTTTTTTAGTTGTTTATCATCTAAAAAGAGAGGTAGACAAGTGGTGGAATCTCATTAAGAATACATTGGAAAAGAAGGGATTAGACTCTCTGTAATTGGGGGATTTCAAGAAATTTTTCTTCATCAATCACTTTCCTTGAACTCTTCACACAAGTATGTAATGGGAATTCCTAGATCTGAAATAAAAGGTGGATGGGTCTTTTAGAACTTATGAAGTAAACTTCATGAGGCTCCTGTGGTTTTCCTCTAGTTATATATCTAAATCTAAAAGAAATTTTGACCATTTATACAGTGGATTAAAACCAATTCTTCAAAGGGTGTTAGCCATAAGATACTTTTAAAGTTATGATGAAATTTTTCAATTCTCACTAAATGTGGAGGTGGTAACTGGGGACTGACTTTATTTTGGGGATAAGAAAAGAAATGTGGAGCATTATAGAATCTTAGATGATAAAATACATGGGGGAAAGAAATTAAAACTACACATATGTAAAATATTTCGTAGGAATAACTCATTAAATTACCACAAGGAATCTATAAAGTGTTTTAAGTGTGGTTTGATGATCCATATGGAAAAAAATTCAAAGTACTACGAAGAATCTGATTAACCCAATAGAGGTAAAGAAGTCCCTAACAAATGAACCAACTAAAATTCAATTATTTTAGTGTAAGGAGTTTCTTTAAAATGTAAATCACTACCCTAACCCCAAATATGATAAAGATAATAGGCCCTAGTAACCTCCTAAGCTAAGGTAACAAGGAAGATCATATGTTACCACTGTTGTTGAAGTGGAGCATGATAATGAATTAGTTCAAGGTATACGCATTCCATACTCCAGACATAAAAATGTCTTATTTGATTCTGTTTATTCACATTATTTTTTATAGCACAAGTTTGTTAACAATGTCTATTCACCACCTCAAATCTTGGATAATGAACTATCACCTGGTGGCATTATTATAACATCTAAGAAATAAAAATATTCTCTAAAAAAGATTTGTGTGAAGGTTCTTCTTAAAAATCTAGTTCTTCTAACCTTGGTTTAATTTTATGTGATTTTGGGTATGGATTGGTTATCCCTATATAAAGCACATAATAATTTTTATGATAAGGATATCTCATTCTGCATCCCCAACCATCCTATGATCAAATAGTTATGCAATAATGACTATTAGATCCCTTTATAAGAAAATTATATATTATGGGTTATGGTACCCAATAATGAAGGACTCTTGGCTCAAATGATTAGGGGTGAAGTCAAAAATGATAACATGCCTATTGAATGGGAGTATACTAATGTATTTTCAAATGAATTTTCTAGAATTCCCCTAGAGTGTGAGTTGGGGTTTTTAATCGATCTTATACCAGGTTCTATGCCTATCTCAAAGATTCCTTATTGAATATCTCCAATTTAATTGGAATAATTAAATAATAAACTTCAAGAGAGACTAGATAAGGACTTTGTACAAATTAGTGCTTTACCTTGGGGTGCATTAATACTTTTTATTAAGAAGAATTATGGATCAATGAATCTATGCATTGAATATCATGAACTTAACAAGATCACAATAGAGAAAAAGTATCATCTACCACATACTTATGATATTTTCAATCAACTATGAGGTGATCAATATTTCATGAATATTGACCTTTTATATGAAGATCATTAATTGATGGTAAGGAGGGAAGATATTCCCAAGATAGATTTCAACACATGGTATGGATACTATGAATTTATAGTGATGACATTTGGGTTTACAAATTCTCCTACTATCTTTATGTATTTGATGAATAGAGTCTCTAGATATTACCTTGAAAAAAATTTGGTAGTATTTATTTATGCAAGTATCATATATTTTAAGGGAAAGGGAGTACATGAAAATTATTTGAGAATTGTTCTAAGGACCTTACAAAAGGAGAAAATATATTCTAAGTTCAACATGTATAAATTTTTTGCTGTAAAAAAGTATCCTTATTTGGCCAAGTTATCACCAGTGAGGGTATATTTGTGGACACATCAAAGACATATTTAATTGAAAATTTTCTAAGACTATACTTTAAGAAATAGATCAGGAGTTTTCCTAGATTATCTAGATACTACCAGTGTTTTGTGAGAAACTTATTAGTATTATCCAATCTACTAACCAAATTGAAACATAAGGGAGTGAAGTTCCTCTAGACAATGGAATGTGAGGAAATCTTCAGGGATATTAAGAAGAGATTGGTTACTATACCTGTTCCTACACTACCCTAGAGTGGATAAGGGTTTTTGATATACAGTGATGTTTCCTTGAAAATTTTGGGATGTTTTCTTATGTAGAATAAGAAGTTAATTTCTTATGCATCGTGAAAATTAAATACTTGTGAGAAGAAATACCAAACCCATGATATAATGCTAGCAGTTGTAGTATTTGTATTAAATATTTGGTGGTGGCATATTTATAGTTATAAGTGTGATATTTATATTAGCCATAAGATCTTAAAGTATATATTCACAAAAAAAAGATTAGAATAGGTTCCAAAGTAGATGGTTATAGTTGATAAAAATTATGAATTCCCAATACATTATCACCCAAGGAAGGAAAAAAGATATTTGATTCCCTAAGTAGGAAGGGTCATTTTATCTTATCCATAATAAGGATTGAAAAAGACTCAATACTCATGGATTTTTAATAGATAAAACTTAAAATCATAAGATAAGAAGAAAAATACTATATTTATAAAATAATTTATCAACCATACATTCATATAAATACCAAATAATCCTAGAAACATGATGCGCAGCTACATAAAAATGTGGTGAGTATTCCATAGTTCATCCTTGATAAAGATGAAGTTATAAGATTTTTAACTTTGATATGTGTCCCCTCAAAACCAAAACTAAAGAGGTCACTTTTATATGATACACATATATCATCTTTATCTATACATATAGTAAGTATAAATATGTATATAGATCTAAAAAAACTTCTAGTGGGAAAGCATGAAGAGAGAAATAATAGAATATGTATATCGATTCATAGTATGCCAGCAAGTTAAATATTAACAACAGATGTCTAAGGGTATGTTGAAACCATTACTCATAATAGTATAGAAATGGAAAAAAATCCCATGTATTTTTTTAGGACTCCCCAGCACATCTAAAGGCTATAATGACATTTGGGTTGCAGTCGATTTCCTTACAAAGTCAGTGCATTTTATTTCAATTAAATATGTTTTCTCTCTTGACCAACTCTCCAATATATACATAAGAGAAGTAGTAAGACTACATGGGGTGCCACTATACATTATATATGATCAAGATATGAGGTTTACCTTGAGGTTATATATAATTATTCAGAAGGTATTAGAGATAGAATTGATTTTCAACAATGATTATCACCTTCAGACAGATGGTCAGTCTGACAGGACCATCCAAATTCTAGAGAAGATGTTGAGATATTATTTTATGGAGTTACATGGATGTTATAATAAACACATCACCTTGGTAGAGTTATTATATAACAAAATTTTAATTCTATCATTTATATGGCATCATATAAGGCTCTGAATTAAAATATATTTAAAACTCCAACATATTAGGATGAAGTTAGAGAGAGGAGGTTGATAGGTCCTGACCTTATCCATAAAATAACAGAGAAGGTTCAAACTATTCATAATTATATGAAAGATGAAAAATTTGACATAAGATCTATAGAAATAATCATTAATGAGATCTAGATACTGAAGAAGGTGAAAATGAATTCCATCAGACACCTCTATGGAATCAAGTTATGAGATTTGGCAAGAAATGTAAGATAATCCCTGGGTACATTGATCTCTTTAAGATCCTTAATCATGTCATGGTAGTATCTTATCACTTATTACTCCCTCCTAACCTATATAAATTTCATGATGTGTTCCATGTATTTCTTTTGAGAAACTACATGCCAGACCCATCACATGCAGAGAACTCAAAAGTTGTTCAACTAGAACATGATCTCTCATATGAGGAACAACCAGTGGAAATTGTGGATCAAATAGATAATGTGTTATGGAAAAGGACCACTCATCTGGTCAAATTTATATAGAGGAATCATAATTTTAAATAATATATTTGGGAACTCAAGTATATAATTTAGAAAAGTTACCCTTACATGTTTCTTTCCAAGTAATAAAAATTTTAAGGATGAAATTATTTATAAGGGGGTAGAATATAATGACCCAAGATTAAGAATTATTTTCCCTAAATTATTTTTTTCTTTGATAGATTTTTTCACACACAACACTGAACTAAAATGATCTGAGGCATGTTAGATGAATATTATTAAGAAAACTATAATGAGAAGTAATATTAAAATGAATTATTATTTCTCAAATAACTATTTTTTAAAAGGTATCATATATTTTATCTAAATAATTAAATAAAACAATATTAAATGATAATATATAATATTTTAGAATACGAACTAATATATTAGCATTCTATAAATTAGGAATTGATATGATATAATATTATTAACACTTTATGTTTAAAAACATCAATTTTTAATAAAAGAATTCTTTATTTTAATTTTTCCTTTTCATTTAAAAACTAAATTTATTAATTTTTATAATTTTAATTAGATAAAAATAACTTTGTTTTTGGATTTATAATTTCAAAATTATCTTAGCCTTAATTTTTGATATTTTTGTAAAAAAATTGATTTTTAGGTGAATATTAATATACCGATACTATAAACTTTATGTCATTATTAGTATATAAGTATGGATTATAAATTTATGATACCTTTTTCTTTAAAAATAAAATTTTAAAATATTTATTATAGTTTACAAACCTATATTTTATATTTTAGAACTCAATTAATATTTTTCTCAAAATTTATTTTAATACATTATACATTTATTATATTAAAATTAATTTTTAACACTTTTAGAAATTTAATTGGAATAAATGGATTTTAAATTCATAATTAATGTTTCCAATTTATCTAATAAGTACCACTTTATTTTTAGGCATAAATATTAAGCTACCTTATGTAAAAACTAGTCACTATATTATAATATTAAATGGAAAAGGTAATAATTCAAGGCGTAAAGGGCATGAAACATGTTAGAAACATGTTTATAATTGAGTTTTAGAGATATTTTAGAACTTATATCACCCTAAAATAAATTATTTTCTATTTTTTAAGCCAATTTACATGTTTAAAATGTTATCCCTTTGTATTAAATTGAAATATTTACAAATATTTTATTCTTACCACTTACAAAAGGGGACTTTCATCACCCCTTTAATACCGTTATAAAATTTAGTTTTACTCCTAAAAATATTCCCTATTTCCTTAAAATATAATTCTATTTTATTCTAATAAGCTTTTGTTCATAAGGTATTATCCTAATCCCATCCTTTCTGAGGAATCCTCCAAGAGAAACTGAAAGTTCTCAATGTAAGTTCAATCATTTCGCTAACATATTTTCCTTTTATATTTCCTTATCAAATTTATTGTTCAAAATATTATATGATTAATTTATTATTTATATTATAATTAATATTTTCATATTATGGTAATAAACATTAACCACCTCTCCCCTTCCACTTAAGATAAGAAAAAAACATCAACCATACATATGTAGAGACTACCGCCTCTATGAGATAACATGTTTCATTTTCATTCACCACCTTACAAGGATGGTCCTAATAAGGGATTTAATATATATAATTATGATATTAATAACTTGTTTTAGGTTATAAAAATAATATACCAGATTACTATTTTCTCTTGTACTATGGGAAACAAAATAGTCATCCATGCGTACATGTGAACTACCACCTCTATGGAACGGTATATTCTTTTTTTCACTACTAACATATTGGATGGTTATAAATTATAATTTATAAGTATATATTATATATAGTATTAATAATTATAATAAATATTATTTTTTATAGATAACACAAGAAATAAAAATCTTTATTAGGTAATCCATCATTATCGATAAATAAATCGAAACTAATTCATCATGGATTTCACCTTCATGAAACGTGAAAAAATATCATATAGTGGGATTATAAAATTATAGGTCATTATAAAACATAAATTAAAGTATATTATATGAAATAGGAATAATAAAATTGGTATAAAATAATGGGTACCAAAATCGACATCATAAATCATGCACAAAACAGTTAAAGTTACTAACACTCGATGGTAAAAATAAGTGATAACTAACTAATATGTACAAAATAAATAATCATAAATGAATTATATAAAAGGTAATTGTATATGAATAAGGTTATGAAATAGATTATTAAGATATTTATTTCTTTACATGAGGTTATAGCACATTTGACTAAGGGTTAATAAAGGTAAGGGGTTTTCTTGAGTCACAAACAATCCACTAAGATGTTTATTATTCAAGAGTGAATTATTCTAACCTGTAGTGATTTTATTCTTTATTTTCATATTATTTTATGGGGAAATCATGTTTCACTCTGAATTATTATTCCTTGATGAATATATCACTTCATAAAAAATGAAATTTTGTTAATAATGGTTTACATCTCTTTTAATGGATTTTCCCTCCATATCCATGTTTTTAATTCCTACTAATATTCTTAATTCCCTAGTGGAAACTCAAATTTTTTTTATCTCTAATGATCATTTTATTACTTTTTATTAATTTTAAAAAAAAATTGTTCATTATCCTTTTAATGATGTGTATTTACAATAAAGGCAACTTAAAATATTTAAAATCCTTTTCCTTAACATAGTCTTATATTTGACACTACTACTTCACATTTTGATAGAAATTTTATTTATTATCAAGATATATTTATTGTAATTTTTTAAGTTAATGTTTTGATAACTTTTCTATTTATCTTAAAAAAAATTTCTTGAAAGTGACTTGAAAATCATGTCTTTTTAAGATGATATTAAGAAATGCTTTTTAAGAAAAAAACCTTTTTTGGATTTCTCTTCCATTTTCAAAGGATTCTTCTCCATTAAAATAATGGTTCATAAATCACCCTATATTTTCTATTCATAAATACTCCTTTTGGGATATTATGTTTTTGGTATCAAATTATCATGTTTTTATATGATTTCATTTTGAAAAGTTATGAAACACATTTTATAATCATGGGTTATTTATGATAAGATGAATGATTTGATTTTAAGTAGCACGTATGTATATGGATGATGATGGGTGAGGTCTTATATCACCCTAAAATGCATTATTTATGGTTTTATATCTCATGAGATAATGAAGTGTGGATATACTTGTATTTTTTTACAAAATAAAGGGTAAAAATACTTGAATTTGTTCACAAACAAAAGGGTGGACATACTTGGATTTTAAAAAAAATAAATGGTGAAGATACTTGGATTTATTCAAAATGTTTTCTTATTCTTATGTTTGTTCCACTTATCTAAAATGTTACTTATTTTCATGTTATTCAAAAAATTTAAGATATTTCATGTTATAAATATGTTTTTCTTTCTTATGTTATGATTTCATGTTTATTTTATGTTATGTGTTTCAAATACATGTTTTGATTAAATTTATTTGGTATTATGTTTCTATGCTATAATCCTTAATGATCAATCAAGTATTATGATTTTTACTTATGATCCAATTATCCTTTATCTTATATTTCTCCCTTGATCATGTTTTCACTCATATTTATGATCAAACATCTCTGAATAGTTGATAAATTTCCCTTATTTCTCATTTAAGCTCACCCATTTCTTATGTTTCCATTACCTAGTTTATAAAGATGATTATGTCACATGAGATGTCTAGAAAAGGGTTTATAGGATCACAGTTATAGATAATTTTCAATAAGTGTTGTAAAATAATATGTTTATGTAGCTAATCTCCAAGACACTAAAACATGGGATCAATATATTATTTATATGTGTTCATATTGGGTCACCATAGAGAGAGATGGTGTAACATACTAGATTATTAAAAAGGTATGGGATATATTTTTAATTCCTTAAAACAACCTTAATAATGATGGATAATCAAGTAAAGGAGATATAGGATGTGTCTGGGGATCTTTTAGATCCCCAAAATGGGAAGAAAATACTGGGCCATGCAGTTAGGAGAAACTATACAGCCCATCTCGTATGGTTTCCCTAAATTGTGCAGCTGCAAACAGTGGGAACCTGGGGGAAGCATGGTTTTTCAATAACTGTGAAACCCAATAATTATGACCATGAGACCCATATATAATTTTTTTACAGTATTATTTGCACGGTTTTCACACAGTTAAGAAACTTTTGTGCCTAACTATGTGGATTTCCCCTTTGAAGAAGATAATGGCACACAATTGGTGCATGGTTTGGCCAATTGTGCACCCTTTTAAATGAGTGTGAATTTAATATTTCACCCCTATATAATGTTTTAAACCCCTTTTCATTTTCTTCCTTCTTCTCCAGTGGTTGTTTTCTCCTCCTCCCTTATGTACGAATCCATGTCCTCCCTATCAACCTAGAGATCAAAATAACTCCTTGATCCAGAATCCATTTTTATCATTGTCAGATCTGATGTAAATCTAGAGGCAAGATCTTTAATCCTCTCCAATCTATTTCAATTTCTTTATCTCGTCTATTGTGCAAATTGGGTGCAATATCATTTTCCCCATTTTCAATTCATTTGACAATTTATCCGATTTCTTCCAACCTAGCTCGAAATAAAGGTTGGCACTAGATGAGGGAAGCTCTATGAGCCTAAGGAAGGTGTTTTATGTACTTTACATTAATTTCACTACATTATATGAAATTTTTTTTTGTGTTGTGAGATAAACCCTTCCATCATCACCCCTTTTTTCAAATTAAATTGAAATTGAATGCCTTGACTAGCCTTTGGTGACCCAAGATAGCAGCAAATCAACCCATTGGGTTGGTTTCCTTGACCTATGCCACCCAAATGGGTGTTCCTACCCTTGAGTCTCACCATGCCTTACCTTAGTTTTCTTAAACACCCCTTGAGGGGTATTATTTAAAAATTGATGCCTTGAACTCTAAATTTTAAATTGAATTGAATGACAGTCAATGGGTTAGTATTTACCTTCTATGTCATTAGTGGTCTACCTGGTTGAATATTTTAGCCACCTTGTGAAATCATGCTATAAATGAATTGACCAAGTGATTAATTCCATATGTCTTGTACCATAGAGGATTTTCCCAATATAATGCCTTGAACACTTATGCATGTTACCATGTAAATTCTTGAATTAATTGAAATTCCACCTTTGTTAGACATGTTATATATGTACCTTGATTTTTTGATGCCTTTAACTTAGTTCTAAGGGTGAAACACGGGGTTCTGACTTAAGGACCCCTTGGACAGACTCTCGTGCCTTTTTGTTATAATTTTTAATGATTTGTAAACATTTCGGGGGTGACATCAAATATGCCTAGTATAGGCTTGTCATGCGTTAGTTATTTTTTCCTATAGACGAGTGACACCGATTACCTAGGGGAGACCCCTTGGATGGGCTCTAAGTCACTATGGTTGTACCATTCCTCGAGAGAGACTCAGGTCCCTATGTGCGATACTAGGTATGGGCTCAGATTTTATTACTTGAAATTTTCAAACCATGCTTGTATTGACACGTGGGACTTCATCCTTGGGTCACCATGGATGGACTCCTTGGCATTGATTATAAACCAAGCCCCTCTATCGAAACTTGGAAAGTCTCTCCAGATTTCCATGGATGGGATTAGGGTGTATTTCTATATTTTCCAATGTGGTTTTCAAATTGAATTAAATAACAGGTAAATTAACAATTTCAAAATGAGAAATGATCCTTCAGTTTTGAAAATGTAGGGATGTGTCCTCTATTCCCAATCACAAGCTTAGGGATATTCCACCTTCTTACACTTTATACCTATCACTTTACCATTATAGGATCTCATGGTTTAGACTCACTATCTTGGGATGAAGTGGGTAAATTTGATAGGTGTCCAAGTGGAACTCAGTCCAATGCATTTAATTATTTATTTATCTTTTTCATTTATTAATATGACAAACTATTTATTTTTATATTATATGAAATTGATTTCCCTAGACATTGTGGGTAGAAGCCTACTAATATTGTATCTCACACCCTTCTTCGACTACCCTTGGCACCCAAGAAGACTTCATAGTTATAGGTATTGATAAATGGAAGCAGCCAACTTCCAATTCTTGACTTTCAGTTATAGGATAGAGATTGGGGTTGAGGAACGATCTTATGCTTGAGATGCTAGCCTTAGAAATTTTTTGTCCTTTTTGTATATTTTGTTATCATGTGGTATATACTTGTATCCCCTACCCCCTACATAGTAATTTTTGTATATCTAGATGACATAGAATCATAATTACTTGTACTTGGTTATTATTCAGCTTCTAGTTATTGTTCACTTAGCTTGCATGTTTATTTTATTGTTCCACTACTATATTCTAATTATTACTGCTTTAGTTTTCTCTTATTATATTATAACATACATATATCTTTGTGCTCCACTCTGATCAATGAAGGAATAGACTCCTAATGGACATACCCTGGGACCTTACTACTAGTCAGAAACCTCTAGTGTTTGGAGAGGTGTGCTTAAGGTATTGTGGTCGCCGTCTCGGGGCACCATTAAGTGGAATCTGGGGAGGGATGCAAAAAAGTTGTATCAAAGCTTTATTTTCCTTTTGTTTTACTTTTTGGGCTTATATAGGAGACTAGTATGTTGGGATTTGGTCACAATTCTATTCCTGGGAGTATCTACCCTACGTACAATGGAAGCCCAAATTACCTAGGATGGGTAAATGCTATTATTTATTACATTGTTACAATTTCATGGATTTCACTATAGGGTATCACATTTGTTTTTCTTTTTTAATATCTTGATGAAATATTTATGATTTAATCTCGATGATATGAGGTCATATTATAATCATGAATCATACTAGGCACTATAGGATTTAAAATTCCATGCATTATGTCATTCCATATTTACCTTACAGCGTGAATTGTCTGTTTTTATTGTAATTGTTGTCTGTGCCTTATTGTTATGTATTAAATTTTTTGATTGATATATATATATATATATAAGTGTGATAAAATTTCTTGTAGGACTGAAAAAAACCAATTGATACTTAAAACATATACCTTAAAAAAGTGTTTTCCTACATAGGTTAAAGAAAATGTCTTAAGCAGCCAATTGTGGCACTTTGATCCATGTAACATTAGTTGTATGGGTTAGAATGTGTTTTAGTTAGGATTAAATGGACACCACCATCAAATTTATAAGGTTTATGGTCCATTTTAAATTGGATATAGTGATTCATGTAATTCAATCACTTAAAGAAAATCTAAATACATAAATGAATTAAAATTAATTTGATCCTTAAATTGAATTATACCCCTTATGCATGAAAAACAATACCTTGAACCTAACCCAATATTGTAGTGGGAAGTAGGTCATGTCTCATATGTAATCCTTTTGGGACTCGTTCTAGTCACCCAGACCTAGCTCCTGGAGAAGGCTAAGGGTTGTAGCACGCTTATAGGTGGGATTTGTACCTATCCTTCTTTATAGATTTCCCTATCTTTTAGAAATTATGTCTGTGGCTTGAGCTTGGAATTTTAGGGTTATGTCACTGCAATAACCTCGTGTTGTACAACAAGAAAGTGGTGAGGAGCATACTCCAAAGGTGGTGGGACCTGAGCCACCCGTGATACCTCCTGTAGTTCCACCTGAGGAACCTCCTCTAGACCCTCCATTGGGTTTCAATGCCCAGTTCCATGATATATTCCTCTGATTTATGTAATCAGTTTAGGGTGCACCTCGACCCGCCCCTTTTATAGTAGATTTTACCCATGATTTCTAGTAGTAGTATCCTCCCACCTTCTTAGGGGATGGAGAGACTTAGGTTTTTGAGTCTTAGTTGGAGGTTATGGTGTCCATATTCAAGAATATTGAGATTCATCCAGAGTGGAGGGTCAAGAAAGAAACCTACATACTGCATGACTCCTCCAAGTGATGGTGGTACATTCTGACATAGGCTAGTTGATACTGGGGTATGGTCTGGGTAGACTTCCAAATAGCCTTTTTCAACTACTTTTTTCCCTCATAATCTGAGAATAGATTTCATTTAGGGGTTCATTCACCTTCAATATAGTGAAATTTTATTGATGGAATACTCATCTTTCTTCACTGAATTGCATCACTTTGCACTGACCTTGACTGGTGATGATCTAACTACTACGAGGAAATGTGAGGATGGGCTTGCTTATTCCATTTTCTTATAGGTGAACATATTTCTACTGACCACTATTTTAGATATAGTGAAGTAGTCCCTCATTACTAATCAAAACCTAAGGGAATCATGTGACATAAAATAGGGAATTTAATATTCTAGGAAAAGCAGTGGTTTACCCAGTGGTAGGAAGCAATGCTTTGAGAGTACATGTGGGGGAAGTACCAGCCAGGTGGCACACACTGATAGTAGTATGTTTTTTCACTGGTGTGGTACTCCAAGCCACAAAAAGCCCTAGTGTATGAGGAACCAAATCAAGTGATGGGATTATGGTAGTATGAGTCACCTCCATCATTTCTAACAATCATTTCCTTCAGTTCTAAGTGAACAAGGTTCTATACCAGCACTGCCTTGAGGTGAAGTATCAATGAAACCACATCAAGCTAGAAGACAGTCTTCTATAGGTCGTTTATTATAAGAAAGTGGCTACAGTCGAGGCAGTTGGGATTCAGATTTTTAGTGACAGTAGAGTGGATATTCTCAGGCTACTCAGGAAACATATTTGGGCCTTAGTTCAGGCCTTATTTATGCAGTGCATACTACTCCAGAGGAGTAGAGTTTAGGGCCATATATAGTTAGTGGTATTATTCTGGAAGCCTCTACTTTATTATCTTCCTTATTCAATATAGTTGCATCGCACTCTTTTTTATCTGTTGTAGCAATGGGAAGTCTAGGGTTAGTGATAGAGTATTGTAGTGGTGTTATGACCCTTAACATGCCATTAGGATTTCAAACATGCGGTATACTCTATTAAAATCAGTTCCCCCTTGAAATAGGTGGGTACCATTTTCTATGGATTTTATTCATCCTCGAAATGACTAGTTTTGACATCATTCTCAGTATAGACTGGCTCATGCCTTATCGAGCCCGGGTGGATTTCTATCGCTACTAAGTGACATTCACATCATCCAATGGGGAAACATATATACATAAGGGTTGATGTGATCTCCAAGACAGTTGATCTAGAATCAAATTTACTATTCTAGAGAGAATGATATCCCAAATGGTCAGTCTCTTTATGAAAGATCATAGAATGTGGTACATGGAATTCCCTCATGTTTTGGATTTTTTCAGGTATGTCTTCCCTGATGATTTCTCTATCTTACCTCCTAATAGAGAGATTTATTTCACCATCAATTTTGTTCCAAATGTGGCACCAGTGTCCATTATTCCTTATAGGATGACACCTACAAAGCTCTAGGAACTCAAGAGGCATCTTCATGACTTATAGGCTAAGTGTTTTATCCAACCCAACATATCACCATGGGGTTCACCAGTCCTTTTCTCCAAGAAGGCAGATGGTAACCTTCGATTGTGTGTAGATTAACGTCGTCTAAACTAGATTATGGTGAAAACAAGTATCCACTTCCTCAGATAGAAGACCTCTTTGACCATCTTTAAGGAGCAATAGTTTTAAATACGATCAATTTGAGGTTGGGATATCATCAAGTGTGAGTGAGGTCATCAGACGTACCACATACAACATTTTGAAGTAGGTACAATATGTATGAGTATCTGGTTATGTTGCTCGGATTGAAGAACGTGTCGGTAGTTTTCATGGATCTAATGAATTAGGTCTTCCACCCATATCTTTCTTAAATTGTGGTAGTCATTATAGATGACATCTTAGTGTACTCATGCACTAGACACAAAAATTATAACCATATTGAGTTTTTTTTAAGTACATTGAGGGAGAACTAGCTATATACGAAGCTTAGTAAATTCCAATTTTGGATTAGCAAGGTTCACTTATTGGGTTATATCATATCTGAGGCAGGTGTATCAGTTGACCCAGAGAAGGTGAGTGTCATCGTTTCCTAGGAACATCCCAAGAACCTATTTGATATAAACAACTTCTTAGGGATGGTTGGATACTAAGAGATATTCATCCAGGACTTCTCATGATTGTAACCACTGCTTACGGGCTTTACCAAGAAGGGGGTAAAATTCTAATGGAATGAATCTTGTGAGACAACTTTCCAGGAGATAAATGGGAGACTCACTTCATAATTGATCCTAATTCTTCCTAATCTTGGAAGAAGCTATATTTTTAAATATGATGCTTTAGAAATCAATTTGGGTGAAGTCTTAATGCAAAGTGATTGGGTTTTAGCATATGAGTCTTACCAGCTAAGGCATCATGAGTATAATTACCCTACACATGACCTTGTTATTGCATTCATGGTTCATGATCCATGTTGTTGTAGGAAATACTTGTTGGGTGAGAAGTTCATTGTTTATAAAGATCATAAAAGTCTCAAATACATCTCTACTAAGAAATACTTGAATCTGTGGTAGTGCAGGTGGGTGGACTACCTATAATCATTCGACTTTGAGCTTGCTTATACACCCAAAAAGGGTAATGTTGTAATTGATTCCTTGAGCTGGAAGACTTATATGTAATCCATCAAGGAGACCAACAATGAGTGGAAGTTGATGGATCTATTCTCTAAGATGCATCTTGAGGTCCAATAATAGCATCAGTATCCAGTTTTAGTAGCTCTGACAGTGAAATCCTCCCTTCTGGAGTAGGTCCATATGAGGTAGATATCTAATTCTAAGGGACTTGTTTTGAGGGATAGATTCATAAGAGAAAACCCACCTATTTTTTGGGTTGTGGATACAAGTGAGACCCTACTATTATATGGTTGTGTATGGGTACCTTTAGATATACAAGAAGAGCTTATGTGAGAATATAATACATCTGTATGGTCATTTTACCCTAGTCTTACCAATATGTACATAGACATGCATTTTCAGTATTGGTGGTTGGGTATGAAGAGGCAGATAGCAGGCTTCATCACTCGGTGCTCCACCTATCAGCAGGTAAAGGTAGAGCACCGGTGACCTGCTGGACTTATACAGCTTCTTTCCATTCTTGAGTAGAAGTGGAATGAGGTCACCATGGATTTCATGATGGGATTTCTAAGATCCCATCAAGTTAGTGATTTGGTATGGGTGATCTTCGATAGGTTGACTAAAGTCACACACTTCCTACCAGTCTGAGAGTCCTTCTTTGTTGATGATCTAAGAATGTTGTACATATAGGACATAGTGTGACTTCATGGTGTTCCCTGTTCTATCATCTCAGATAGAGAACCTTGATTTACTTCGCGATTCTAATAAGGGTTGTAAAAGGAACTGGGTTCACAGGTGATCTTGAGTATAGAATATCACCCTCAGACCGACGGGCAATCTAAGTGGATGATTCGAGTGTCATAGGATATGATATGGGTCTGTGTACTTGATTTTGGAGGTTTATGAGAAAAGAATATTCCTATGATTGATTTTTTCTGCAACAAAAGTTTTCAGGTAAAAATTTATATTCATATGTATATATCCCTCTATGGTAGAAAATTTATTTCACCTCTGTGTTGGCTATAGATAGGTGAGGTAACTCTACTGGGTCCTTGTCTCATTTAGGAGACTTTATAGAAATCTCATATGACTTATAATTGTATGTATATATCTTAATTTAGGTATAATTCATTTACTGATCGTTACTTCGGACCTATTGAGTTTGAGCTGGGACATCAGGTCTTTCTGCATGTATCACCGAGATTGGGTCACAAAAAAATTCAGAGATAGGGAAATTTATCACCTCAGTATGTTGGGCCTTTTGAGATAGTGGAGAGATTAAAGTTGGTATCCTATCTATTACTATTACCTTAGAGGTATCATTCTATGCATGACGTCTTCCATGTATCTTAGCTTCGATAGTATCACTCGGATCTGTATCACTCATTTTACCCTAATGATAATGAGTTGGAGGAAGATTCTTCCTTCAAGGATCATATGATACGTATCGTTGATCGAATCATAAAGGATCTCTAAGGCAGGTCAGTTCCTATGGTTTGGGTGATATGAAATCACAAATGTGTATAGGAAGAGTCCTAGGAGAGAGAAACCAATTTACGTGCACAGTGGATGGAACTCTTCTTAGACGATGTTCGATTACCCTCAAAATGGAAACTCATGATGATTTTTCTTGAGGAGGTGAGGTTGTAATGTCCTGAATTTTTTCAAAGGTATAGACCATTTTTTGTTTAAATTCTTTTAAACAGTCCTAATAATAATTCTTAATCAATTCACGGATATATCATGTGTGTATGAGGCCTATTTAAATCCTAAATCCCTAAAATTGGAAGAAAATAATGTGTTTCATGGTTAGGAGAAACCATGAAGCCCAACCCGCATTGTTTCTCTAAAATGTGTGACTATAAACAATGGGCACCTGAGGGTTTCACGGTTTTTCAGCAGTCATTCGACCCAAGGTTCGCAGACATGCAACCCATATTTAGTTTTTAGACGGTGATTTTTTCATGGTTTTTGCACAGTTAAAAAAGTTGTGCACCTAACCATGCAGAGTGCCCCTTTGAAGTGGATAATGGTGCATGGTTGTCTCGCGGTTTGGATAGTCTTTGGCCAAATCAGGTTCCCTTGTAAATGAGGGTGAATTTATGATTTAAACCATCTTTAATGTTTTAAACCCCTTTGCTTTTTCTTCCTTATTCTCTAGTGATTTTTTTCTACTCCTACCTTGCATACAAATCCATCTCCTCCCTCTCAACCTAGGGATCCAAATAACTCCTTGATCTAGACTCCATTTCGATCTCCATCATATCCAATGGAAATATATAGATGAGATATTTAATCCTCTCCAATCTATTCCAAGTTATTCATCCCATATTTTTATTTATTTGTGTGCAACCTCATTTTTCCCATTTTCAAGGCATTTGATGGTTTCTCCGATTTATTCCAACCTAGATCGAATTAAAGTTTGGTTATAGACAAGGGAAGATATATGAGGATAAGGTAGGTGATTTATGTTCTTTTCTATTATTTCATTTCATTATATAAAATGTGTCATTGTGTCGGGAGCCATACTCTTCCATTATCACCCTTTTTGTAAAATTAAATTGAAATTGAATGCCTTAATTAGCCTTTGGTGACCCAATATAGCAGCAAATCAACCCCTTGGTTTTATTTCCTTGACCTATGCAACACAATTGGGTGTTCCCACCCTTGAGTTTCACCTTTCCTTGCCTTGGGTAGCTTAAATACCCCTTAAGGAGTGTTGTTTAATTATTTCTGTCTTGAACTCTAAATGTTAAATTGAATTCAATGATGGCCCATGGGTTTATATTTACCTTCTATGACATTAGTTTTCTACCTATTTGAATATCATGGTCGCCTTGTGAATCATGTTTTAAATGAATTATCCAACAACTTAATGCCTTATGTCTTATACCATAGAGGATTTTCCCAATGTAATGCCTTGACCACTTATTACTATTTCCATATAAATTCTATAATTAAATAAAAGGGCCCCTTTGTTAGATATATTATATATGTACCTTGATTGTTTGATTCCTTTACCTTAGTGTTGAGGGTGAAACAAGGGGTTTTGACTTAAGGAACCCTTTGACAGACTCTTGTGCATTTTTTTATAATTTTTAATGCTTTGTAAACATTTTATGAGTGAAATTAGTTATGAATAGGATAGGATTTACATGATTTGGTTATTTTTTACTATAGATGAGTGACACTAGTTCCCTAGGGAAGACCCCTTGGATGGGCTTGAAGGCATGATGGTTGTACCATGCCTCGAGAGAGACTTGGGCCCCAGCATGTGATACCAATTATGGACTTAGAGGTTAGTACTTGATATTTTCACACTATTCTTGGAATGAAACATGGGACTTCATCCTTAGGTCACCATGGATGGACTCCCTGGAATTGGATATAAACTAATCCCCTTGAGTGATACTTAGTATGTCTCTCCATATTTCTATGGAAGGGCTTAGGGTGTCTCACTATATTTTCTAAATTGGCACTCAAATTGAATTAAAGAAGTGGTAAATGAATGATTTCAAAATGAGAAATGATCCTTTTGTTTTGAAAACATAGGGATTTTTTCTCCAAAACCAATCACAAGATTGGGGATAGTCCACCTTCTTACACTTTATACTTCTCAATTTACCCATGCAATATCTCTTGGTTCAGACTCACCATCTTAGTCCGAAGAAAGTAAATTGGATGGGTGTCCAAGTGGAACCCAGTCCAACAAATTTAATTATTTATTTCTATATTTCATTTATTACTATGGAACACTATTTATTTTTATTACATGAAATTGATTAGACTAGACATTGTGGGTGGAAGCCTACTGAGATTGTATCTCACACCCTTCTTGGGCCTCCCTTGTCACCCAAGAAGACTTCATGGTTGAATATATTGATAAAGGGAGGCATTCGGCTTCCAATGCTTGACTTTCAATTCTAGGATGGATATTAGGGAAAAGGGTCGATTCTATGATCGAAATTCTAGTCTTAGCATTTTGTTTTAATTTTTGTATGTTTTTTTTAGCATGTGGTATATGTCTATATCCCCTAAACCTGTATAGTAATTTTTTTGTAGCTACATGACATAGAATCTGTATTACTCGTATCTAGTTATTATTCATCTTCTACTTATTATTTACTTAGATTGTATGTTTATTTTATTATTCTGATATTGTCTTCTGATTAGTACTGATTTTTTTCTATTATTATATTATAACATGTATATATATATATATTGTTGTACTCCACTTTGATCAATGAGGACATAATCTCCCCATAGAAACACCCTAGGCCCTCATTGATCAAAGTGGAGAGAAACAATATATATTTTTGTAATCTACTTTGATTAATGAGTACATAGTCTCCCCAAAAAAACACCCTAGGTCCTCATTTCTTGTTGGCAGCCTTTTTCATTCGGGGAGGCGCACTTGAGGTTTTGTGTTCATTATCTCGGGGTACCATTCAGTGGAATCTAGGGAGGGATGCTATATATGTAAATGTGATGAATAATAAATGAGTCATACTAATATATTAAAAGTAGTAAAAAAGAATTATAAAGTTCTTAACAAATCCCCTGGTGGGGAACCTTTTTATAAATGGGGAGGAGGGAAATATTTATATGGTACACGAATTTTTCATGTAAAGGTTTGAAATTATATAAAATTATAAATCCTTCTAGAGTATTACTAGAGACACAGATAGCCAAATCCAACCTTTCTATAATATGGAATAAGCCTCCAGACCAGTGGGAGGTCTGACCTAAAGTCCCTCTACCCATGGATACTTTACTCAAGATAGATTACAACTCATCATAACTCTAACACATAATAGGTATAAATTATATTCAATATCTAAATTCAATAAAATAACATTAATTTCAAACTAATGTCAAGGTAGTTGGAAACCAAATATAGTTATCATATCTAGCATGTAACTTCATGGATGCATGTATGGTAATTTCTAAAATCTGTTTAATGCTTAAACTAGAGAATGAAAATATTCATAATATAAAAAATTTATATCTATGAATAAAACAAGGGAATAAATTTTAAATAAATTAATATTTCACATATTTAAACTTGAGATAAACATTTATGAAAAAATAAAAAATAGAAGCTAAATATAAATGATTTATAACTTAGATAATAATTATAGACATTATATAATCTTAAATATAAAAAATTTATATTCATTTAATAATACAAACCCCTTCATACTATAAATTATATGTCATCACTATAAATATATGATATTTTTATGAATTTAAAAATTTTATAATCGAATTTCTATTATGTAATCATTTTATATAATAAAAATATAACATATTTAACTTTATTTAAACCTTAATCATATCATTCATCAAAACTCATTTTAATGAGGTTTAAATAATTTCCCAAAATAAGGATTTAATTTGAACAATTCAAAATAACAACTATAAACCTTTCACAATTTAAATATAAACACTTTATATCATGGACTTATTTTTTTACTTATAAACACTTTCTAAAGTACCCTTATGATTTATAAATAAACATTTTATTTCTAATTCATAAGGTATTCCATATATTTGGGTAGAAGATATTTTAAATATTAACATTTAATATTGAGGAATATTTAATAATAAATGTTTCATAAACAACTATTAATTAATTAAAAAATCTTTATAATTGATTAATTTATAAAAAATTATAATTTAATAAATATCCATAAAGTAACTTGCATCGTTATTTATAAATAATTTATAAATAATTAAATATAATTCTTAAATGAATTTAAATAAAAATAAATTTTCTTCTTCAATCATATTTTATGATTCATGGTGAGTTATAGAATATGATAGATAAGCCCGTGGTACTTAATGGTTTAGTTTTATTTGTCATATTATATAATTGGTAATGCCTTTGTCAAACCCGGACATCGCACAACAGTAATGATTTTATTTATTATTTATTTTTAGTTGGTTTAAATTTTAAGTTTTATTTTATTTTATTTTATTTTATTTCCTATTTCATTTTCCTTTTTTATTTTCCATTTCTTTTCCCTTTTTCTTTTTTCCTCTCTTTTTTTCACCCAATTCTCTTCCTCACCCCTCTTCTCGGTCGCGCTCCACCCCCCTCCCCCTTGGTCCATCGCGCACAGGAACTCCCTCCCCATACCCTATATCACGCCGCCCTCCTTCACTCTAGATGCATTGATCTCCGACCCAATGTCTTTGATGCCTTGCACCGACCCTACGCCATCGCTGCCTCACATGGGACCCACGCCACCCTACTTCCTACACCACTGGACACACGCTGCACCTTTTTTAGACTGTTTTTCTGGAACGACATACCTACGAAATCCCCTTATTTTTCTCGGCTATCCCTCTTATCCCCTACAGTAGGTTCATTCTTCTTTGTTTGGTTGATTTCATTATTTGAGAGTTTATCGGATTAGGGTTTTGTGTTGTGTTTTGTTCGTTTTTGAGGCGAGTGGTTCGATGTATTGATTTTAGGGTATAATTTGATCACAATGTGGTGCGGTTGTGTAGCTATTGGAGTTCCACACAAATTTTTTAGGAATTGAGACACCAAAGGTATCTGGTTCCATGCATAAACATTATTTGGTGATTAATGTTGATTGTTTAATTAATCTAGTAGGTTATTTGATTAATTTGTGTGGTGCGAAGTCAGTTTTTAATGGGTTTAATATACGTTTAATTTTTAAGTAGATTTTTCATATTAAATGGGGTTTATTTTGATAAAAAAACTCCTAAAGTGTCATTTAATGGTGTTTTATAAATTGTGTTATTAGTTTATTAAATTATGTGAGGGTTTGAAATTGTGTTTTGATGTGGCTTTGGTGTGATATTGATTCTTAAAGAGGGTTTTGAATGTTTTATTTGGTGAGGAAGCTTAAGGTGTTACTTAAATTGTTTTATAAATTATTTTAATGGTTTATTTTAATCATATAAAAGGTTTGAACCATGTCTGGAAAACATTTTAGTGTGAGTTTAATTTTAATGTGGGGAGTGGAGTATGTTTTTTTAAGTAAAGATTTGTTTTACATCTTGTAAAAGTTTTATTAATTATGTAAATGATTTATTAATTTGTGAGTGTGATGCATTGGCCTTCTGAAATGTTTTCCAAAAAAGGTATATTTTTCATGTTTTGTGCTTAATTTATATTATTTTATGGTAAGGTAAATTTTTTTAGTTTTTTTGGATCCTTTGGTAGTTATTAGACTCCCTTTCATCGTAGCAGGGTGTTTTACTCATCGTGGTGTGGGTTTTGGTCATCATCGATAAAGACCTATAGGTATATACATGGGTAAGAATGTATATATGTATATCCTCCTTGCGCATATTCCCTCATGGAGCGGGAATATGTACTTGGGTCAAAGGTTATATATATATATATATAAATGTATATGCATATAGGTGAAGTGGTTTCGGGATGCCATCATCAAAAGCGGCGTGTTTTGAGGTATGCTTTGCTATTTAGTTTATTTTATTTCTGTTGTTTGGTTTTCGTACCATCTAACTTAAGATACTTAATTGTTAAAAGGGTCCTTGGTTATTTTTGCGTAGTGCGTTGGACTGTTTGGTGTGGTTTCACATCGTCATCTAAGGGTGACTCACCTGTGTATGCTTAGGTAGGTATATGTATATATGTAGGTTCCCCCGTTACACATATATTCATCCATGGCAGTGAATATACGTGTATAGGGCTAGGTGTTCCTTTGTATATATATGAAAATGCATGCATAGGTGAGTGGTGACTACTATATGCATATAAGCATATATGTAAGGATCCCCTTGCACATGTTCATGTCCATGCGGGCATGTTCATAGGGGATAGGTGTCCTTACATGTATGTGAAAGTGCATATGCTTAGTGGGTGAGCATCAGCTTTTAGTTAGAAAGTGCCAGGATCTGAGTGGATGGCTTGGTTCCACCTTGAGGTAGGTCCCCACTACACTTGCCATTATATTTAGAATTTATTAATTTCTTGTTGTTTCATTAATTTTAGATTAATGGTAAACAATGTTAAGTAATTAGTCTTAGAAGTAATGTTTGTTGTGAAATATAGTAATTTCCTCTTATGCTTGAATTGTCTGGAAATGTTTTTCTTAATGTTCATAATATGTGTTGATAGAATGACCCATTGGCCTTTGTACTTATGTCTTGGTTTCAAAATGGTGGTTTGGGTTTCTAAAATGAATTTATTAAATGGGGTTTCGAATGGTTTTGATATTAAAAGTGGTGTTTCTTTGATTCTTTGGAAGTGAGTTGGAATGTGTTGGTTCTTATGAAAATATGTTGGTGTTGAGTGGTTGGTTAAGGCCCATTTAGAACTTTAAAGAAATGAAATATTTTGAAAACTCTCTTTGGGGTGACTCAGGTGTGATCCTGCTGCGTTTGCGGATTGTGTGAGTTGTTGTGTGTAGTGGTCATTCATTGCGATTAGTTTCTCAATTTAATTTGTTCACTCGTCCCTTTTTATTGCATCTGTTGACATGGGAACTTGGCATAGTAAGTGAATTATCTAAGAATGATTACTACACTAGTTTAGATTATGCACTGTCTAGTGGTCCTTAGTACGGACTTTGCTCTTCTAGGGGATTGGGCCCCTCGGTTAGGCCAGGTAGGGAAACACTGATTGTTAGGGTGTTATGATTTCATCGAGAGCAGGCATGCCTTCAGGATGAGTCACATGTATAGTACGTTCTGGATTGTTCACAAGCTCTTAGGTTCGAACCATGTTTTCTTTACTGCTTATTTGAATGTAGCGGACGTTTGAGGTGCTTATTTTGATTGTTGGCCCCGTGTGCCACTTTTACATTGCCCTTATTGTGTTGTGTGTGTGTGTGTATGGTTTTACTCTTATTTAACAACTGAAATTTGGATTTTAAATTGTTTGAAAAATGTTTTAAAAATGTAATGCATCTTTTTCCTCCAAACCTTAAACTTTTTTTCAGAATTTGAAATGGAAATTTACTATTACTTGCCTTAGAAATTAAAGTACGTATGAAAACTCATATTTTATATAATGTAGTTCAAACTTGAGATTAGTAAAGTTATTTATTTAGTTTCAGTGTTTTGGGAATAGATTGGTTAGGCATGCCTACTGAGTTTTAATACTCATGCCTATAGTGTTTTCTTGTTTTTAGTTTCTGTTGCAGGTTTTACATGAGCTTTTTCGCCGTGGGAGACATCCATTCATGAGTTGGAGAGTGACCCATGAGTTCACATGAAGTTATTGGTTTTTTTAGTCGATTAGTTTTATTTTATTCAGTTCTTGTCCAGTTTCTTTATTTGGTTTATTTATTTAGAGTTTCTATTTATTATTTCCTCTGCTTTTATTCATTTGTATTGGGAGAAACCGTTCCCATATTTTTTGTCGATCCCCTGGAACTTATCGCCAGCCTGGGAGGATCAGGAACGCCTCTCGGGCCTTGTCGTGGGCTGACTTGGGTGACAGGTTCAGGGTCGACTCGGGTTGGTTCATGACAAAATGGTATCAAAGGAGGTTTTGTTTTTTTTATTTGGGGTGTTAGGTAGATCAAAGATACGATTATCAGTACTTGAGTGATAGGTGTGGGAAGTGTGTCATGAACTATTGATCGTTTTAATCCTAGAGTAACCAGGGGTGGTTCGAGATTTAATATTTTGGATTTGGTTTATGTGGATGGGGGATGAAAATAGGAGTAAACTGGTACTATGTGCGGTCTCACATGGAGTAGTGACCCATGTGATGACGGAGAGTACGGTTTGACACTCCTAGTGGTTGGTGCTTGCCTAGGACATGGTCTGATAAACCATGTAGCTGGGTATTACATGACCACTAATCCTCTGTCCAGGTGATTTAGTGTTGTTGATGTCTTGGTTCAGTTGTTGGTTGTCATGAAGGGGGTTTTTTTTAAGGAAAACAAACTTTGGGTTTGCTTTTTTTTTTATCTTGGTGTGAGTTTGGCATGATTTGTGGGGTGTGTTTCTCTTGGACCTTGTTTTTGGAATTTGGTGTTTGATTTGTTAAAATTGAATTTATAAAATAATGTATTGGGTTATTTGAAATTAAAGTGAGTTATTTTGAAAATGGGAAGCATTTTGAAAATTTTTCTTGAAATTTTTGAAATGGTTTTGGAAAAAGGTATTTTTAGAATATTGGGAATGTTTTTTTTAAGGCGGAAGAGCCTTAATTTGTCAAGTGGTATTCCTACGGGTGCTCGCGTGTGCATGTGGATGTGATTAATGGAAATTTGGTGGATCATGTAGATGGGTGTGTGAGTGGCATGAAAATTCATATTTGTAAGGAATCATGGAATATCAGTGGTGATTGATTTATTTCTAAGGCTGCTTCTTGTTTCTTGAAAAGTGGGTTTTTATCTAAAATGGGTTTTTGTGCTTAAATGGTTTTGTAATTGTAAAATGGATTTGAGTTCAGAGTGAAGATGACTTTTTCAAAAGAGATTTTAGGCTTTGTTGTGCTATGATTGGTTTTTCAAGCGGGTGTTTTTCTTTGAAAAATATTGATGTTTTAAATTGGAATTTATTAGATGTGTGTCTGTAATGTGGACATTTGTTTGGTGAGGTTCTTGGTTTTGTGGAAGGATAGTTTTGTGTTTTTTGTTCGAGATATACCCCCTAGAAACATCCCATGGGTTTCCAGCAGGTCTCTCTCAGTTCTTGGCTCAGCCCAGATGCTCAGTGGAGTGATGAAGTTGGGTTATTCTCGGTTGTGGCAGTTGTTTATAGGTTTTGAGGCCAGATGAATATCGTTGAGTTCTTTGGGAATGTTGGGAGTGTCTCCAGTTTTTGAGGGAATCTAAATGTTGTGTGGGTGTAAGTGGTCTCAAGTATTTCTATAGGGGTGGGACTAGACCAATAAATGGTGATCGTTCTGTTCTTGTTGCTAATGAGGATGTCTTAAGCGATCCTTAAGACTAAATTCATCCTATGGTTGTACCTAAGGAAGTGAAGGAGAGAAAAAGTGGTGGATCTTGTAGGTGCTCTACCAGTCAATAGATGATGAAGGAGGTGTATTGACCCTTCAACAAGCCAGATTTATGTTCCTGAGAGGTGGTGTGAAGCGATCAGTTTAAAACTCGTAATAGTTGTTAGTCTTGTTTATATTATGGTAAGTGAAGGTTCCTCATCCGATGAGGAGTGTGAACCAAAGGGAACTATTCCTTGAATTCTCCTTCCATAATTCCGTGTTGAGTTTATGATAGACCACTCTATCTTTTATCTCTAGTGTGGTCATTCGGGCTGTCTAAGTCGTTCGCCACAATTCTTAGTTGGTGTGTTGATGGAGTGGTCGCTTGAGACACGAGGATAAGTAGGTGGGTTGCTTTTCCATCAGAGTAAGTTTCAGTCAAAGGTGGTCAGCTTATGACTATGAGGTGGTAGATGATTTAGACATCAGGGCCCCAACCATAGGTCTCAGGGTGAAGCTTTCGCGCTGTCAAAACTCATTGGGTATGGGATGATCTTAGTCCAACTTATTTCCGCAATAATGGGATGGGGACAGCTTAAGTTCCCTATTGCGGTATTGTCTCTGAAGTCTTTATTTTTGTTGTGAAGGGCATAAAGGCCTTGTGTCCTGGTTTTTCTCTTCATTTGTGGGAGTCCCTATTGGGCCCTAAGGAGGTTCGAAGAATCTGTATTCTTGTAAATCTAGTGGGTGTGCTTTGTGAACCTTCTTGTGGTCAATTGTGGATCTTATTGCACTCATTTCAGATATACTCTTATCTTGTAGGATTGACACGTGATTGTCCAGTTTTCCGCTAGGTTAGGGGTTTCCTCTATCAAAACCATCTCACGTGGTGGAGCGTTGTCCACTATGGGAATTTTCCGTGCAAGTCGACCTGTGTTGGTGGGTTCGTGATAAAGATTTCAGTCTGTATCACTCAAAATAAAAGGGCAATGTCGTGCAAGTTTCATGGTGTTAGGAAAATTCCAAAATGTTGGGGAGACCCACGGCGGGTCTCACCGGTGTCTCCTCTTGTGTTGGTTTGGTTAAACTTAGGGACCTTGGAGGGTTTATCCAGTTCTAGAGGTTTTTCTGGGTTTGTGGGTCATTTTGGTTTGGATAACCAATGTTTGACAAGAATCCTAATATGGTGGGGAGACCACCATAGGACGAACATGTGGAAAACTCTATCTTTAAAGTGTAAATGGTAGGGAAATCCTTTGCTTCTGCTCTGCCTAACCTTGACTATGGTAATTGGTTAGCTTGGGTAGTGGGTCGCTTGATTAATGTTCTCGGAGGTCTCAAGCGGCCCTGGTGATCCCTAAGTTAGGGGTTGGGGTGTTCCATGTTGTAGTTTTGTTTGGAGGTGAATTAATTACTATTGGTTATTTTTCTTGGATATCCTAGTTTTGATATCTTTGGAGTTTCAGGTCATGGGAATTTTGAATGCTCGGTCTTCGGGCGATCAATGTTTTATTTTAAGTGTCTTTGTGGTCTTGCTTGGAACCCCTGGTTGACCTAGTCTTTTGGGACTTTCTGGGGGTAGAAAGTGTCATGGTGGGGATAATTGTCACACCTGGACATCGCACAATAGTAATGATTTTAATTTTTATTTATTTTTATTCAGTTGAAGTTTTAAGATTTATTTTATTTTATTTTATTTTATTTTCTATTTCATTTTCCTATTTTTATTTTTCATTTCTTTTCCCTTTTTGATTTTTTTCCTTTATTTTTTTCCCTCTTCTCTTCCTCAACCCTCTTCTCGGTCGTGCTACACCCCCCCTCCTTTGGTCTGTCACGCGCAGGACCTCCCTCACCATACCCTACATTGCACCGCCCTCCTTCACTCCAATCGCACCGATCGCCGACCCCATGTCTTTGTTACCTCACACTGACCCCGCATCGTCGCTGCCTCACACGGGACCCACGCCGCTTTGATTCCCACAACACTGGACCTGCACCGCCCTTTTTTTAGCTGGTTTTCCAGTGCAGCGTACCTTTAGAATCATCTCATTTTGCACAGCTAGCCCCCCTCTCCCTCACTGTAGGTTCATTATTCTTCATTTAGTTGATTTGATTGTTTGATAGTTTATCAAATTAGGTTTGTGTGTTGTATTTGGTTTGTTTTTTGATGTGATTGGTTTGATGTATTGATTTTAGGGTTTAATTTGGTCACCATGTGGTGTGGTTTTGCAGCAATTGGAGTTCCACACAAATTTTTGGGAATTGCGACACCAAAGGTAGTCGGTTCCATGCATAAACATTATTTGTTGATTTATCTTTCTTGTTTAATTAATCTAGTAGGTTATTTGATTAATATTTTTGGTGTGAAGTCATTTTTGAATGGGTTTAATATGTTTTTAATTTTTTAAGTATCTTGTTGACATTAAATGGGGTTCTTTTCGGTGAAAACTCCTAACATATCATTTAATGGTGTTTTATAAATTGTTCTATTAGTTTATTAAATTATGTGAGGGTTTCAAATTGTGTTTTGATGTGTCTTTGGTGTGTAGTTGATTCTTGAAGAGGGTTTTGAATCTTTCTTTGGTGATGAAGCTTAAGGTGTTACTTAAATTGTTTTATAAATTATTTTAATGGTTTATTTTAATCATATAAAATGTTTGAACCATGTTTGGAAAACGTTTTAGTGTGAGTTTAATTTTAAAGTGGGGAGTGGGGTATGGTTTTTTTAAGTAAATATTTGTCATACATCTTGGAAAAGTATTATTAATTATGTAAGTGATTTATTAAGTTTTTAGTGTGATGCATTGGCCTTTTGACATGTTTTTCAAGAAAGGTGTATTTTTCATGTGTTTCACTTAATTTATATTATTTTATGGGAAGGTAAATTGTTTTAGTTTTTTTTTTATCCTTTGGTAGTTATTGGACTCCCTTGCATCGTTGTAGGGTGTTTTTCTCATCGTGGTGTGGGTTTTGGTTATCAGTGACAAAGACCTATAGGTATATACATGGGTAAGCATGTATATATGTATATCCTCCTTATGCATATTCTCTCATGGAATGGAGAATATGTACATCGGTCAAAGGGTATATATATATATATATATGAAAATGTATATGCATATAGGTGAAGCGGTTTCGGGATGCCATCATCAAAAGCTGTGTGTTTTTAGGTATGTTTTTCTATTTAGTTTATTCTTATTTCTGCTGCTTGGTTGTCGCGCCATCTAACGTAAGCTACTTAATTGTTAAAAGGGTCCTTGGTTATTTTTGTGTAGTGCGTTGGACTATTTGGAGCATTTTCAAGTTATCATATAAGGGCGACTTGCCTGTGTATGCATAGGTAGGTATATGTATATATGTAGGTTCCCCTGTTACACGTATATTCATCCATGGTAGTGAATATACATGTATGGGGCTAGGTGTGCCTATGTATATATATATATATATATATGAAAATGCATGCTTAGGCGAGCGGCGACTAGAATATGCATATAAGAATATATGTAAGGATCCCCTTTCACATTTTCATGGCCATGTGGTCATGTTCATAGAGGCTAGGTGTCCTTACATGTATGTGAAAGTGCATATTCTTAGTGGGGGAGCAGTAGATTTTAGTTATAAAGTTCTAAGACCCGAGTGGACGGCTTAGTTCCACCTTGAGGTAGGTCCCCACTGCACTTGTCATTATATTTAGAATTTATTAATTTCTTGTTGTTTCATTAATTTTATATTAATGGTAAATAATATTAAGTAATTAGTATTAGAAGTAATGGTTGTTGTGAAAGATATTAATTTCCTCTTGTGCTTGAATTGTCTGGAAATGTTTTTTTAATGTGTATAATATGTGTTGATAAAATGCCTCATTTTCCTTTGTACTTATGTCATAGTTTCAAAATGGTGGTTTGGGTTTCTAAAATGGATTTCTTAAATGGGGTTTCAAATGGTTTTGAGATTGAAAGTGGTGTTTCTTTGATTCTTTGGAAGTGAGTTGGCGTGTGTTGGTTCTTCTGAAAATAGTTTGGTGTTGAGTGGTTGGTTAAGGCCCATTTTTCACTTTAAAGAAATGAAATATTTTGAAAACTCTATTTGGGGTGACTCAGGGGTGATCCTGATGTGTACGTACATTGTGTGAGTTGTTGTTTGTGGTGGTCGTGCATTGTGATTGGTTACTTGATTGACTTTTTTGACTCATCCCTTTTTATTGCATGTGTAGACATGGGAAATGGCATAGTAAGTGAATCTTTTGAGAACGATTGCTGCACTAGTTTAGATTATGCATTGGTTAGTGGCTCTTAGTAAGGACTTTGCTCTGCTAGGGGATTGGGCCCCTCGGTTAGGCCAGGTAGGGAAACACTGAGTGTTAGGGCGTTATGAAGACATTGAGAGTAGGCATTCCTTTAGGATGAGTCACATGTATAGTACGTTCTAGATTGTTCACAAGCTCCTAGGTTCCACCCATGTTTTCTTTAGTGCTTATTTGTATATAATGGACGTTTGAGGTGATTAGCTTGGTTGTTGGCCCCATGCACCACTTTTCCATTGCCCTTATTGTGTTTTTTGTATGTGAGTATGATTTTACTCTTGTTTAAAAATAGAAATTTGGATTTTAAATTATTCGCAAAAATGTTTTAAAAATATAATGCATCTTTTTCCTCCAAACCTTTAACTTTTTTTCTAAATTAGAAAGGGAAATGGACTGTTACTTGCCTTAGAAATGAAATTGCATGTGAAAACTCATATTTTATATAATGTAGTTCAAACTTGAGATTAGTAGAGTTATTTATTTAATGGCAGTTTTTTGGGAACAGATTGTTTGGGAAGGCCTACTGAGTTTTAATATCGATGCCTATAGTGTTTTCTTTTTTTTTAGTTTCTATTACAGGTTCGACACGAGCTTGTTTTCATTGGGATACATTTGGTCGTGATTTGGAGAGTAACCCACGAGGTCACATGGAGTTAGTGGTTGTTCCATTCGGTTAGTTTTATTTTCTTCAGTTCTTGTTCAGTCGCTTTATTTGGTTTATTTATTCTGAGTTTCTCTTTATTATTTCCTCTTCTTTTATTCATTTTTATTGGGTGAAACCATTCCCATATTTTCTGTCGATGCCCTGGTGCTTGTCTCCGGCTTGGGAGGATCGATAATGCCTCTTAGGCCTTATCGCGGGCCTACTCGGGTGACCAGTTCAGGGTCGACTTGGGTTGGTTCATGATATCTTTCATCTCATGCGATAAGCATGTTATATTTAACGATATGTGTTGATATCATTAAGTCAATGTGATGCTTTATTTTTTTGAAAACACACAATATCGCTATCATATAATATGATATATCAAAATCATATTATATGACTAGTAAAAATCTATGATAATTGTAGTGATTCATATTTTATGGCTCCAATAAAACATAGAATACGATATCGAATATCATCATTTCTAGGACGATTTCATAAATATAAAAACATGTTTTTCCTTGATACCACTGGTGGGGTTTTTAGGGATATAATAACACTTATTAGTAGAAATAATAAAGATTAAAAACCCCAAACCAATATCACAATGAAAGAATAAATGAAACCATGCATATGGGAAATGAATAAATGAAGTACCAGTGTATCTTTCACCAAAGAAAGTCATTGCTCCATCTTCTATTTTGATGATGACCACTAAGAAACATTTGAAAGATTCTTCCCTCTATATTTTATCCATGGTTTGAGTCTAAATTACTCAACATTCAAGTGGTATTCTTTATCCTCCGTGTCATTCTAGTACCTAATCATGTAAAGGAGGTTGAAGAAAGAGAACTATGGGATAAGGGTGATCTTATCATGGATTTGGTATACTAGCATGTGCATACTCACACCCATTGAATGGGGTATTTCATCCTTATGTAGATCCCTTGAGGACACTACTTGAGTGATCTTTTGTTTACTATTACGTTATAACACATGAGTAAATACTAAGGCCCAAATCATACAAATTGTGCATAAATAATTAACTCTCATGCATTATATCATATGAAATGACTCTAATGATATCCTATATAGGAATGATCACTCAAATGTTAAATCTTAATGTTTGGTTTCCCATATAATCAAAGGAAGTGGCATGTATACCATGCCTTATGACATGATTCAATCATACCTTATGATTAAAGATGGCAGTGGCATGAAATCTCATTTAATGCTTTTAGGATATGTTTTAGTCATAAAATATGACATGTCTTATTACATTATATGAAATATTTCTTTAGTGAATATCACATTTTATATTCATGGAAACTATTTGATCAGGTGTATATGTTTTTTGTTTTGGAACCTTATAATGTGTGGTTAGGCCATTCTACTGATAGTTTATGTCTATTTGGTACTTATGGCAGTCAATGTTATTATTGACATATTTGTATAACTTTGTACAACTTACCTCCTTGGATATTGATGAAGGAACCATATATTTATTTTTAATTATTAATTCTAGGACATCCAAAGAATAATATAAATGTTTGTTAAAGTTATTCATTGATGAGTTAATTTTATTATGGAGTGATGGTGTAACTACATATGATGTAGTTTCATAACAAAATTTTACACTAAAAACATCATTAATTTGAAAAATAAATGAATTTTTAGTGTATAGAATGTTTTCTAGATAGAGTACATATAACGACCCATACTTTACATACATTGTTAATACTTCAAAATTGAAGCACACTTATTACAACATATGATAAAACCAAAAAGGACCGTATAGGTATAGTGTCTTTAGAAACTAGGAAACATAAACAACTGGTTCATAAATCTTCTACAGTGTCTCCCATTTATTTCATCATATCTAGGGTCCCTTTTAGCATATTCTACTTAATATCCATCTTCCTGACCTGGGGAAAAGAAAACATACAAAAAAAGGGTGAGCTCAAATGCTTAGCAAGGGAAAATAAAGGAAATAAAAATCATATCATATCTTTTTGAAAATCATAACCTGTAAAAGAGATCATAATATCTTAACATGGAATAAATCATAGAAGTGAAAATGAGATTCCAATAATCATAACATAAAACTTGAAACTTTGTGGCATGCACACATAATCATGGAAAATCATTTCTTGTTAGTCATGACTCATTGCCAAGACTATCTTAGCGGACAAAGTCCATTTCTGAACCGAGTTCACTCCTCGTTTCAGTCCTGTATCACTGAACCGAAATAACCTTCTGTTCCAGCCATGTCTATCTCATGAGATATAAATCTTTACCCAATTCATTATAGGGATATATAGGTCCCACCAATCTTATAATGAATCCTTTCTTATGTGTGCCACATAATCATAAATCATACATCATCTCATAACACATGTAACAAAAATGGAATTCTTGAAACATCATGACATCATAAAACAAATCATATAAGGTAAATGACTTCATAAAAATAATTTCCTCAAAACATAATCAAATCAATTTAATAATAGTGATAAAAACAGAACCCTATATTATCTTATATGGAAAATAATTTTGATAAAACATTTGAACTCCATTCTTGAGGAAAATATCCTTTCTACTTCAAAAATACTTTTCCTTTCTTAACATGTCATACAATTTTAAACTAAAATAAGTTGATTAAAAATAAACTTGAAAACTTGTAAAGGAAGCTTCTTGGAAATAATGTTTTAAAAATCCATTCTTGTCGTATAAGTTAAAAAAAACATTCTTCGTACTTTTGTCGGAAAAGTCAAAAAGTACCTCGTACGAAAAACGACAAAAGATTCCTTTCATATATTTTACAAAAAACTTACCGAAGGGTAAAATTGGATATAAACTATTGTTGAAGGATGGAAATAATATTACACATTGAGGGAACATGGATGTGGATAATAAAATACACCCCAATAATTACCAAAGTAAAAACAATCTCGGATAAAAGTGAGATTGTGATATTTCCCTTACCTTAGGTCCGATTTGCTTTGTATGTACCGAAGCTCCTGTATAATGGTTTAAATAATGTTATTGAATTATTCCAGAATCATACATATTGATATGATATCATATATGGTCATATTGTTAGCTTCTTATTAGTAATATTTCATTGTTACTTGTTACTCGGGTCTTTATTGCCTTTTGTTCTTATGCGTGTTTTTCCGAATAAATTCTTATTCTTCTTTTAAGGTTATAGATACCTTATATCCAGAATGGTATTAGTGTAAAATATATCATATTTATTCATTAAATTTATTTATATAATTACTATGTAATGATGATCATGTAGAACGAGTCGTATCACATCGTGGAGACGGTATTCCGTACGTACGCACGAGCGATGATATTGTTCCCATGATCGTGGAATTGTATTTAAGTGTATTTATACTATTTCAGTATCAATATAACTTTATAATAATCATATATAGTTACTCATTACACCATTATACCCATCCTTGTAAGGTGATGGTGGAAAATAGATTACACCACAGCGTGGAGACGGTATTCCGTACGTACGCACGCGCGGTGATTTCATTTTTCCGTAGGATGGATAGAAGGTGAATTAGAGTTGTTTCATATTTATAATAACATATCAGTATGTAAGTAATACTTATGTTATTACTTTATCATGAAACAACTAAAGAAGAAGAAGTTGAAGAAGAAAGAAATTGAAAAGATCGGTAATGGATATTACCTCTTCTTTGAAACGCCTCTTTGAATCCTCCACTTAGGGAACTAGGATTGGTCTTTGAAGAAGACCAGTACCTCTAGGATTATTCTAGGGAAGTGTAGAAGGGATTTTGTCAGGGGTTGTCCGAGCTTGAGTGCTCAAATTGGTGTGAGGAGGAGGGGGAGGAGGTGCCCTTTTATAAGGGAGGAGAGGGGCACCTTAGGAATATCTCAAAATATTATTTTATATTAAAGTCAAAATCGGTTTATAATGGTTCCAAAGGGTCTTATTTCGAAGGTAAAGTGGGTATGGGTCGAAATCCTAGAAACCAATAGGATTTAGACAAGTTTAGGTTATTATTTTAACCTTATCAATTAGATTTAACTCTAAGTTAAATAATTTAACTTTTACCGTGAATTTTTTTTTTCTTACACTATATGGTTAATACACTTACTATAACATGCCAAACGAACCCCAAGTTGTTTATTATTAATATATATATCCTTATCTAAGTTATTTGGCCGAATATTAGATTTTTAGGAATAAAATAACAATTAATAATATAATATTTTATTTAAAAACTATTTTGTGTCAATTTTGACACTATTTGATATATGATTTTTTTGAAAGTCATAACAGAATTATATGTTCGAACCAAGTTGATTAAATCAACACTAATATATCATAGTAACCTAGAAAATTAGTGTAATTCATAAAAAGTCTCAAATTACATTTATTTGAGCATTTATAACATCAATTATGTTAACATTTCCTTAAAAGGGTAATTACTGCATCATCGTTGTGTCATAAATAAATTAATTTATTTAAAGTCTAAAAATTATAAATAAAATATAATTATGTATGAAATATTTTTATCTTTCTAATGAATATTTATAGTCGAATTTATCTTATGTATAACCCCATATTAAAAATGTTTTAGTTATTAAACTTTGATTTTAACTATTTTAACTATTCATTAAATAAAATAATATTAAATGTCATAATCTAATCCAAGTGGACCTAAATGGTCATATTATATTCATAAGGTTGTTTTTGGTCGAATTACACTTATCTAATAGAATTAGGACATGTGTTAGGGTAATAGTAATATCATATTTACCATTAGTTACCCTATTTACTATTAATCGTGGTAAAAAAAGTAAAAAGTTACTATTCACCAAAAAATTATTTTTATCTCATTGAACCACATTTTACTTACTGATATCAACCGTGTCTGTCGGATTTTTGAAATTCCATTCACAGAAGCGGTAAAATTAAGTTTTATGCAAAATTCAGTTTTTAACCTACCACTTAGTGGTTTCACTATTCATTAAAAATTGAAAGTTTTCAGAAAAATACCAAAATTTCACCCTAGGCTAATTTCGATATTCCGAATCCAAAAATGAAGTCCATTTTAAAAAATAAAATTTATAAAATTTCATAAAGTGGTTATTACTATTCATAACAGCTAGTTTTAATAATATTTTAATAGCATATCGTTGTTTAGTGAAACTCGGTATTGCGTACAACGCAAGCTATCGAGGAAGTTCGCGATTGCGTGTAAAGTAAGTCAAGCTAGTGTGTAGTGAAATATTCCTTTGATGATATATATATAACATAAAAACAAAATATTACTCATAAAAATATCAGGTGTTACAGTACACATGGTCCAAAATTATTCTTGTACCACATGGGTGATAGTAAATAGTTTTTTCTTTTTAATGGAATAAAGCCTTTCTTTTTTACTGCCATCAGATATTTCTTCCTATTATTCCCATATCTGATTGGATCACTACGAGGGTTTGAATCAATGACCACCTTTTTTATTAGTTATTAAATTTTATCCAAAAATATTGAACTTGTTAAGGTTCTTGGTCCACTAAATTATTTCTCACAGCCTCACCTTCATATGCAGTAGTAATAAGTAAGAGAACAACACATGATATTTTCAAGGTTTGAATAAAAGGCCTACCCATTTCCATGTTGGTTATACCCCCCAAAAATGGATCCTCCACTATCTCCATCAATTTTTTACAACACAAAATCCACTATTATCCTCACCACTTATAGAGTAGAGTGTAAGATACAATGATTATTCAATATAAATAACCAACAAATAAAGACCTTGAATTTTCTCTGAGTGTTCTCTACACCACTGGATGTTAGACCTCCTCCACAAGTAGATGGTTCAATAGATCTACACATATACTCCCTCAATAACTTTAGTATAAAAACTATTCTTGAGACTCCCTCTAGATATTGATTATTCTTAGTCTTCCTCATCCTTTATGAATATATAGGTATATAGCATATCTCATTCTTAAATGGATCACAAATTTGACTCCTTATCTCTCCTCGATACAATCAGGTATTGATCTCTCGTAGTTCTCATGTAGTGTATGCAAGTTCTCAATATTATACAATTCCATAATACTTAATAACCTATATATTTTTATAATCACATATAATAATACCATGGGAATATTATTCCCATATTCAAAATATGGAAACTCTAATATATCCAGTAGGTGTAATACCCTATCATTTAAACCAGTCAACAGATTCCAAATTTATTCCTTATTTAAACTCATTTGAATTCTCGTTTCAATATTTATTTAAATCCCTAAATACATGGGTAGTTTCCTTTTTTATTCTTCATAAAATATGCTTCTTTAAACTCATTTGAAATCTCCATGTGCATGGATTCATGATTTACTGTCACATGGAATTCCTTATTATTGCGTGGTTATAATATAAACTTCCATTATCTCTATAATATAATCCTCATGTGTGTTGGATAATCCTATGTAGGATAATTATCATATAGAATAGATTAATATTACACACCTATAATATCCTACGCACCATTAAATATCTTATATCCCCTCAAATATCTTACAACTCCTTAAATATCTTATGCTCGTAAGATAAATTCATTTTCAAAATATAGAAATCCAACTCCAAGTATTCATATCATTATTATTTATTTAAACTTATCTAATCTCAAATCATCACCTCTAGTCAGATGCTTTAATTCTCAGTAGCTAAGATCATAATCATCTTAAGCAATCCTGATGTTTAATCCATGAATAACACCATGGTCATTATCTAATTTCATTTATTTATGATTTATATATTCTAGAAACTCATATTCTCTCCCAATATAACACACTTGAAAATTTACCAAGTATATGACCTACCATGAGGAATTGACTGTATGGATTAGTCTGGATAGACTATGTCAATCAACCACATGAACTAGTCTTTATAGACTATATGAAGCTACTATTCCTTTCTCATTTTGGTGTGGTCATTACATCGACTGCATAAAGAACCAATTGACAAATCCAATATATTGTGTATGATCAACCATGTGATGTTACATTCAGTGTATTAACCACACCTTAGTCTCAATATAGAAATTCCAAACTTTATCCACTTAGACCTAGGTCCTCCTCAACTCTTCTCTATCCCCTCTCAAGTAACTCAAACACACTTTCAACATGTTATAGGTAGTGTATCTACCTCTATAAACACTTTTCATGAATTCCTTGAAGATAATCACAATAATAATCACATTTAAAAATTGAGGATGTAATCTGTAATAATCCTCCAAGCATCACCACTTTTAATCACCAAAAACATATTGACATATTAACAAAAAATTAAATAAAACATTTTTGGATTTTAGGCACAATAATCTCCCACTTTTAATTATTGTTAATATATCCAAAAACTTATTTCAATATGTGAGATTATATTTCTCCTCCTTATTGATAAACAAATTAAAAGGTTCAACATGGTTCTTCTCACCTCATAAACACAACCACTACTCTACCTTGAAGGAATTTCTTGAGCTTCTTTTGAGGGAAGAATGACATCACATGCTTTTCCTTAACAAATATCCTTTAGTTAGTCTACTCTAAGTCTACTTGGACTAACCTGGTGTAGAAAACAAGAGGGGAAAACTAATGATTTCAATGTTGTATATAAAAAAACAACCATGTTATATTATAATCTCATTTTAGGGGCTACTCATATAGATTTAGAAAGAAACAAATAGTAACCTATGACATGCTCAACAAATTGTTAAAAAATAACATGTATAAGTTAAATAACTCCCCATTTATCTCTTCTTGTCAACCAATACTCCCCCTTGAAAATATATTGAATATAATCATAAAAAAGGGTTATAAGTTTGATTTTTATACTTCATACTTGAGATTTCATGGGGTTGTCTAGTTTTTTCAAGAATTTCTAGATTCACACACCTTGTGATAAACTAACAACTTCATTTCATTTGTTTCTCCCCCTTAATGGATGCACTCACTCCTTTATCATGGGGTTTTAATTCTCTATGAATAACAATTACTTCATTTTTTCTAGAATTTATACCCTCAAACACCTCTCCTTCAATTACATAAAGGTTAGAACAAATAAACAATAATAATAGGAAATAAAGAGGTAACTTCTTTGTTTCTTATAAGAAACATTTAAGATGAGAGTTTCCTATCACCCTATAATTTTATTCCTTCCAAAATCAACTTGGGAATAATTTATTTTACTTATTTTCCTATTATTTTCCTCAACATTTTGTTTTCTTATCTTTCTTCCTTTGAACTTCTTCCTTGTGGGGATTTGATTTCTCCACCATAGTTACCAATACAACCTCATATACTTTGGTTTACATCATCATTTTCATGATCTCTTATTGGGATAGTATTATTTTCATTATAAGGACCTAGACTTAAACATTATATTATCTTTATTTTTTTCAAGAATTTTCTTTATTTTTCTTTGAGTATATTTTCAGGTATATATTTTTAGAGAATTAGGCTATAACTCATACATAAAAAACCATAAAATACAAATTGAACATTTCTAATTAGTATCCATTTTTTCTATAATATAAAACTACTAAAATAAAGAATGGTTTATTTTCATAGAAAAACTCCACAACATCTAACTTGACTGCTTATTTTCCCTTACTCATCCTTAAACCCTATGAAAAACATTCTAAAATGTGGGATGAGCATAAATAGATTAGTAAGGGACATAAAAATAAGGAAACCCATTAGTCCAGTGAAAAAAAACTCATATAATGTTTACCTTTAAATGAAGTGTTCTTTTAGTATATGAATTAAAACATTTTCTTCTAAAAAACACACTTTTTTTCTCAAAGAAAGCCTTTAAAACCCATAAAAATAAATTAAAACCCTTTTCGATAACTTAGAGAATCATATTCAAAAAACCCTTTCAAAAACCTTTTAATTAGAATAACCATATGGAGAACTTACAATATAATCATTAGAAAATTAATTGTAGAGATATAATGGGGCTAACCCTTCGCATAAGCTATATTGGGATCACTCTTTTTTCATGAGCTAGAATGGGGATCAACCCTTCGTATAAGATTTATCGGGCTCACCCATGAAATATAATGGGGATAAACCCTTCATTTAATCTGTATCAAACTCACCCATTTCCTATAATTCTCAATTACCTTATCATGAATAAAAAACTTTCATCATAAAACCCTTTTAAAAAATCTTTTAAACCCATATGAAAAACAATTTCAGATAAATATACCCTTTTCTTTTAAAACCCCATTTTCAAAACCAAAATACCCAAAAAATAGAAATAGGGTTTTTCATTTAATAAAATAAAAAATCTTTTAAATTAATCTATAAATAAAATAATTTAAACGGTGTCATAAATGTCTTTGTCGTAGTGTACATTAATAATAGAACATTTCTTTTGTCATTTGTCAAAACATTTTGTATAAAACACATAAAATGATTCCTTTTAAAAACATTTGAAAATAATGTAAAAAGATACAGAAAATTTAATTTATCAATATTTTCTGTCCATATATAAAATCATTTTAAAAACATGGACATATAAAAGAAGTATTTTGAAGTAAATCATTAAAAGAGAATTTTTTTAAAGAAAAGTACCTTATCACTTTGTAAATATTTGAATCATAATATCCATGAAAGAATAAAATTAAAAAAAACTATAAATACCATTATAATAGATAAATTAATGATATAACATTTCAAAGGGGTTTTATATACACCTCATAAAATATTATAGGTGTATAATATCAAAATACGACTCAATAAAAGGAAATTGAGATGAAATCACTTACCTTGAGTCTAATTGGTCATGTGTATATTTGTCTTACTAAAGAATAAACTTATGTTAAATATTTAGTTGTTTGATAATATTTTTCAAGTTTATTATTAATTTTATTTCACTTATTATAATGTTGTATACAATTACTTAATCAATTAACTTTAAGTCTAATTTTTTTACCATATTTGGTTTATGTGTCAAAATCAAATTTGGTAGGTTGACTATGGTCAAAGAGGTCATTATTTAAAAATATATTTATCATGACATAATTATAATATTTATACATAAATTATAATTTTAAAACCAATCATGAAATATGGTTATGAAAAATTAACTATGTTACAATCATGGAGATGGTAGGTCGTACATACGCATAAGTCACATTTCCATTATTCAATGATCATTATAGATAGATGGTAGGTAATACATTATATTTACAGAATGTTCATATTATAATATTTACCATATTATACACTTATATATATATATATATCATTCTTGTGATGTAGTGATGAAAAAAGGAATCATGTCACTTCAAGGAGGTTGTAGTCCATACGTCCACGAACGACGTTATCACTTTTTCAGTGAGTGAAAAGGGTAAGAAAGAAAATGATATATTATATTTATATAATACTAAATATGTCATTAATATAACAAATATTTAATTTATATCACATTTATTTATTATATTTACCCTTATTACCTTCAATGTAATACGTTAGTGAAAAACGAATCACATCGCTTCACGAGGCTTTAATCCATCGTACATAGAGGCAATGTTATTATATCCGCTATAGTATGGAATTTAAAAAATGTATATATGATATAATGAATCCATAGGTATAATTATGTTATAAATATCATAAATAAACTTTATATCAATCATCATACCCAACTGTGATAGGTGGTAATGGAAAAATGTATGACATCATTTTGTGAGGTGGTAGTTTATTGTACACATGAATGATGATTTCATAACTCATTTGATAGAAGAGAGAAAGGATTTAGGTTATTAAATTAACATAATATCATATTGAATTTAATATATTAATTATATTATATAATCATGGTTTAATAATAATTTAATGTGGTGTAGAAAGAAATAAAGTAAAGACACTCATTGAACAATGTTACCTCTTTTTTGGGTATCCTCCTTAGGTTTCCACCAAAGGCCTTCCTAGGTTAGATTTCTGACCAATATAATGCTTCTAGAATGAGAATAGAGAAGTTAGGAATTTATTTGGGTAGGTATTATCTAGACCAAAGTGATTTTAAGGTGAAATAATGGAGGAGAGTGGGTAGCCTTTTATATGTGGGGGAGAGGACATATTTGGTATTTTTGAAAATAATTGAGTGCTCCCATGTTTTCCATATGTCATAAGGGTCCACAATAGACCACTCAAGAACCATATATGTTTAATGGTCTAAATATGGCCGTAAAATAGTTTTTAGATAAGTTTATAGGTCGTTTTTATCCTTATCTTTTTAATTTAACCCCCAGTATACCCATTTTTACCTTAACCGTAGTAATTAATTTCTAATGCATTCACTATTCATTTTGGTCAAAAATTAAGTTGAAATTATTATAAATTTTAAATAATTCTGATTCCAAATATTTAATCCATTTTCCCAAATTCAATTCATATAATTATAAATTTTTAATTTAAAATTAATCCCATATAGGTGATGAGAAAACTGGTTTTTAAAGTATAAATGTTCAAAAGTTTAAAATGTTTTAACATAAAAAATCAATATAAAAAGGATTATAATGAACTAAATTGTATTAAATAATATATAATTGAACTAATTTTACTTTAAAACAAATTTAATATATAATCAAACATTATAAATTATTTAAACAAAAAGATAATTTTCAATTAAAAATTAGTTTTTTTCACTATTCATCAAAAAATGAAAATTTTTGAAAAAATAAAAAATATTATCCCTTAGATAATTTTGGTATTATGATTTCAAAATCTTAAGTTTATTTTTTCAAATAAATTTTCTTAAAGTGGTAAAAATTAATTTTAAATTATGTGTGCAAAGCGTGGCTAATATGTCTTTAAGAAAAAATACAATTTTTCAGAAAACATGTCATTTTATTCTAAATGATTCTTTTTTATTATTAATCAATAAATAAAAATATTTTTTATAATTTAATTATTAATATTAATACCCTACAATATAACAGTTAGGTTATAACTATTATATTAAATAATAGTATTTTAATAATATTTCACATTTCGTTTAAACAAGGTGTTACATGTAACACAAGATAAAATGAGTATTGCATGTAATGTAAACTAAAAATAGTGTTGTGTGTAATGCAAGATAAACTCATAATTTCATATAATTGAAACTATTTAATATATTTAATTTATTTAAAATAAATAAATATATCATAAAGTCTCGGGTTGTTATATTTTCTTCTAAGCTTAGTGTTGTGTGTTTTGTATGCTATCAAACTTAATTTTCTTATTTTAAAATCTCGGGATGTTAAATCCTCCAACACTTTAATAAATTATTTCCTCTCAATTTGAAATTTATCTTGGTAATCAATGTATGAACATTTGAAAATAATTTTATTGTAAACCCACATCATAAAAGGGTTAATAAAACATCCTCTTAATAAGAGAGAAAGGTAAGTACAAAGGTCATATGGAATAACATAGAACTAGGTTTAAAAATAGAAGAATATAGGTGTTAAGTGAATATTTGGATATGGAATAAAATCATAAATAATCATAGAGAGTTATTGAGTTAATTAATAATAAGTAAGTGAATTATCAATGAAAAGTTAAGGTCCTCAAAACCATAAATTTGTAATGTTCTAAAAGTCCATATGATTCATCAGATATGAATGGAATTGGATAAAATTTTATTTCAATATCCTTTTCCTAAAGTTGAGGAATTATTTTACTATATAATAATGTAAGGATATACTTACTTGATACATTTCTATTTCATAAGTACAATTTCATCCTTTGGTTGTGCTTCGATCAATTTCCAATTCATCCTTTACTCCAAAAATGAATTTTTTATGCCTAAAGCACTAAAATTCAGTTTTAATAGATCATAAGATCCATGAAAGAGTGAATAGTCTTTAAATCTATATCTAACCATTTCCCAAAAAAAATATGGTTAGTACAAAGTTATCTAATATAATAAATTAATCTCTAAACCACAAAATTAACACCACTAGTTCATCATTAATATTTATTTTTCAAAATGTTTAACTAAAAACAATGTAATATTAACCATAAAATCATGTAGGACAGTGGTAGGAACTAAAACTATATCATCCTTCAGTCATGGGTTCAATCCCTGGGGCCTTACTAGATGCGATAGGTTGTCACCCAGTATGTGGGTTGTCCTTTTTTTTAAACTATGTTAATACAATTCCTATAACATTCCAAAAATAATTATAGGAATCCTTGAAATAAAATTAATCATTTAATAACCATTTTACTAAGGTTTTCTATATCAAAAAATTTCACAATGTCTAGTAATCTTATTATATTATTATTAAAATGTCATCAATGATCATATTAACCTTAAAGGTTATCAATACCTTTAATCGTATGTCTATAAAATGTTAATTCATCATTACTTAAATAACTTTTCCACTAAAAAATATACTTCATATATTTATAAAAACTCAATAAATTTCTCCTAAATTATTTCCATTACTTAAAACATAAAAAATGAGTTTGTAAGACATTGATCTTATGATCATCATCATCATCATTTTTATTTTTATTGAATAAATAAGTATAGAAAAATATGTACAACAGAGGAAATACTATGGTGGTCTAAAATAATATAACCTAAGGGAATCCCCTCTCACCATATTTTTTTCCTCATCAGAAAAATATTTCCATCTAGAAAATCATGTGATACTTATACCAGGGGATGTGATAGAGGCAAGGTGGAAAACAACTCTATTCCCCTAACACCAAGTGTGAAGAATCTCTGTCTAGTCTGTGATAAGACTAGTACAATGTCTAATGGCATAGGAAATAAACCAAGGGGTGGTACCTATATGATGTAGTGCATTAAAGATAATAAGGGAGTCGGTTTCCACTATAGCTAGCATGATTCCTATTTTCCTAAAAAGTTAGAGACTGGTTAACATGGCCATAGATTTGGCTTTTAAAGAATGACCACTCACAAAGTTACCCATAAAATCAAGAATGACCATTCCCCTATTATATCGGACCATGCCTCTACCTTTCATCACACCCACATTACATGAACCATCTATATTCATCTTGAATCTTGAAGTGTGTGGGAGCCAATATATCTAGTGACCCTGATTGGGGTTAAGAGTGGTACAGCTTCATGATCTGGTGACCTGAATTGGTATGAGGGTTTGTGTATCCTATCAATTTTTGAGAAGATGATCCATATACAGTAACAGAATCCTAGTTCTAGAAATCAGATAATTGGATGAGGAGATAATCCCCTTATAATAAAGTAGGTTCCTTGTCTTCCATATATTCCAGCATCCTATAGAAAAAAACCACTACTCAGTCCTTCTTCTCTAATCCAAAATCCCCCGCACCATGTAACCACCATTCAAAGAATGTTAAATCTAATAACTATAGAGAAAGGAATCCATTAATGACACCAAAATATCCCCAGATCACACTTTTCCAATCTCCCTTAAATAGGAGATGATTCATAGTCTCCTCCTGGTTTTTCTTGAAATAGGTTCACTTATAAGAAATATTAATACTCATTATTTTCGCATTATCATCTATAGATATTCCATAGTTCCTAATTCTCCACACGAGAAAGTTATAATTTGGTGATATATTTTTTTCGCCAGAGATTCTATCCACCATAAGTAAATTCAGACACACATTAGAATAATTTCCCAACTCATTACAGCTAAAACATCTCACTATTGACTATAAATCTTTTATCTCACTCTTGGATTGTTCAGGACTCTTTTCTTTTCAAATATAAACCTTGTGAGAAAAATTACCACATCGGTAACACTTTCCATATCCTGACATACATTACTCAAAATGTATTTTACCACACTTGGAACATGATTGGGGATTACCTCTATCCTTATTAGTTGTTTTCTTATCCATTTCTCACCAATTTGAATGTTTCTTACTCTTTTCAGCTCATGGAACATAAGTGTCAGAAAACTCCATCTCAACTTTCTCATTATAATGAATAACTTTCTCATAACTTTTAAATTATTGTGAGGAAAAATCTCTTTTCAAGCGTGGTTTTAATCTTGAGTAAAATCTATTAATTTTACAATCAATATCTTAAACAAAATCCAATACATAACTAGCCAATATTGTTAAGTTTTCTTCATAAATGGACACTAAATATTCATCCTTTTGCCTCAATTCCAGGAATTGTTTCTCCATCCTAAGATGGAAAAACTTAGGGAAATATTTCTCAAGTAAAATATTCTTAAATTTTTTCCATTCCATAGCATCAAGATCATATTTCTCTCTAGTATTCTTAACTAAAGACCAAAATCTATCAAATTCACCTTAAAATGATAAATAAAAAGAGTTAACTTTTGATGTTGTGAACATCTCATGAATTAAAATATAATTTCTAGAGAATTGATACATCCTTCATCTACCATAGGGTCAGATGATCCATTGAATGATGGGGGATGTTTCCTTATGAAATGATCTACTATATATATATTCTTTAGTAGTAGATCAGGTTCCCCTCTGTCATGGATACCACCACTATTTATAGCTTTTTTAAACTAATCTTTCACTACAACAAACTATTCTGTTCTAATTCCAACCATCTATGGATGCTGATTTAGAAGGATATTTTCCTCTGAGTTCCTCCCCATTATAAATTTCTTTTTTCCTCTCTGGAAAACCATTCTTAACAGACATACTTTATATGAAGCAACATGGTAATCTTAAAATGTTACATAATTTCAACTTAACTATAAAGTAAAATCTTCCAAGGGAATTCTATTAACACTATCCTAACTGAAAAATTTATCTAAACCATTCCCTAATACCAACTATAAGGACCCACCCTTAAAAATTACATAATCTTGAGTTTTATTCAAGAATTTACTTTCTTTCACTTTGAGGATCTTTTTAGTTTTAGAGTTTTAAGAAATTAGACCATAACACATACATAAAAAACCATAAAATACACAGTGGAAACTTCGTATTAGTATCCATTTTTTCTATAATATAAAAGTTTTAAAATAAATTATGATTTCTTTTCATGGAAAAACTCTACAACTTCCAACTTGACTTATTCTTTTCCCTTACCCGTCCTTAAACCCTATGAAAACATTTTAATACATTGTATGAGAAAAAAACTCAGTAAGGGACATAAAAAATAAATAAAACTTTAAATATGTCTATCCAATAATTTTTAGAGAATTTTATAGGTCATTTTTACCCTTATCTTTTTATTTTAACACCCCCCCTGTAAACCCTTTTTTACTTTAATCACGGTAATTAATTTTTACTACATTCACTATTCATTTTGGTAAAAAATTAATTTGATATTATTATACATTATAAATTATTCTTATTCAAAATATAGAATAAATTTTTCCAAATTCAATTCATATAATTGGAAGAATTTAATTTAAAATTAATCTCATGGAGGTGATGAGAAAGTGGGTTTTTTAAGTGTAAATGTTAAAAAGTTTACAATATTTTTATATCAAAATTCAATATAAAAAGGATTAAAACGGAAGAAATTGGATTAATTTATATATAATTGAACTAATTTTACTTTAAAATAAATTCAATATATAATTTAACATTATGAATTATTTAAATGAAAGGGTAGTTCTCAATTAAAATTCAATATTTTTCACTATTCATCAAAAAATAAAACTTTTTAGGAAAATCCAAAAAAACACCCTAAGATAATTTTGGTATTCCAATTTAAAAAATGAATTTTATTTTTTCAAATAAATTTTCTTAAATTGGTAAAATTAATTTTAAATTATGTGCGTAAAGCATGACTAATCAGTCTTTTAAAAAAATACAATTTTTTAAAAAAAACATTTATTTTTCTTATAAATGATTCATATTTTGTTATTAATCAATAAATAACCATATTTTTATAATTTAGTTATAACTATTCATACCCACCAATTTAATAGCTAGGTTATAACTATTATATTAAATAATAATATTTTAATAATATTTCACATTTCGTTTAGACTCAGTGTTTCATGTAATTCAAGCTAAACTGAGTGTTGCATGTAATGCAAGCTAAACATAGTGTTACATGTAACACAATATAAAATCAGTGTAGTGTATAATGAAATCTATTTAAGATATTGAATTTATTTTAAAAACTAAATTTATCATAAAATCTTAGGTTGTTATATTTTCTTCTCATTTTAGTGTTGTGTGTCGCATATGTTATCAAACTTAATTTTCTTATTTTAAAATCTTGAGGTGTTATATTTATGTAATCCTTTATTCCATGCTCTTCCTTCTCACATATTTTATGTATCTTCTTTAGGATTTTTAATTATCCACAAGTATATGACTCCTCAATAACTTCAGCCTTTTCTTATTCCACCACTTGCTTTCCTTTATCCTCAGCACTCATTTGTGATTTATCTATTTTCTTTGGATTGCCTAGTTGATCAGGACAAATAGTAAAGAACTATTTCCTAACATTCTCAACTTTATTAGGTTTCTGACTTTCTATTTTAATCAACTTAGTAGTATATGATTTCCCTTTTTCATTATATGAAATCTCTATAAGGATTATAGTCATGCATACCACAACTTTATAAACATATTGTCCATATCTATTTCACACCTCTTACAAATTTTAAAATCTATTCTGAGTGGAAAATTTTATGAAGTTATTATCATAGCTTGTTTCCATTGTGAATTAGCTCTCATAAGTCCTCAAAATCACCCCCTTATTTATTGTCACATTCCTAGTGATGATATATTATACCAATAAGAATAATATTTGTGTCCATAACTTCCAAAACACCAGCAATATACTATAAATTGTTTATTCTATTATGATAATAAATTTATCCTGAAGTCTTGAATTTTTTCCCATTATAAACCTTGCCTCCTTTTTCATAGGGGGAAATTTCATTATTGTCATACTTTATTCCTTTGATTGGAAAGAGTATCTCTCATTGTTATTCTTGGTTAAAATAGTTTCCTCTTTATATTTTTTACTTGAACTATTAAAAATAAAAGGCTTAACATGGGGAAGATTCGTCGCATATTTTCCTTGATGTTGGAACCCATATTCTCACTAACTTGGGAAGATTCACCTTTAACCTCATCAGACTTATTGAAATCATCTATAACTTTGAAGAATAAGACATATTGATTGTGTCTCTCTCAATTATTCTTTTCTTTCAACTATAATATCATTAAAATTACTAATAGTCTTTTCTTATTCAGCTTTTTTAAGCTTATTCTTCTTGATATCATCAAAATATGTTGCTTCCTTATTAGTTAGATCCTATTTTTCTTCAAAAACCTTGTCTTTTTTACTTCAACACTTTCCTTTTTCCTTTATTAAGTTATTTAATATGATCAAGACATAATTACATCTTTCATTTTAGATCCTACTCAAGTTCTATCCTTTCTTCTCTATCATCATCACTGATTTATGAATCAAATATTTTTTCAACATGTTAAAATAGGGTGACTTAATTATATAAATTTATAGATGATACATATTTCACTTTCTTTATCATAAATCTTTTTCTTTTGCTGATAAAAATTTTCTTCTTTTTTTTCTATTTTTTTCTTCTCATATTCCTCAATTGATTCAAATTATTCAACCTATTTATTTAGGAAATATTTTTCCATATAACCTATTTATCACAATTAAAAAATCTAAGTAATTTATTAACTTTTCCTTTCCATTTAACCTTTTATAATCTCTTTGATAGAAGAGAGAAAATTTAGTTCAATTCTTCATCTGCTTCATCATCTAAATCATCGGAATCCAAAACTTATTCTTCTCTATATTTTTCTTTTCACATGGATTCAAAGGTCATATCATGTTTTACCTTATTTTTGAAGTCTGATTCATTTCTCATCTTGTATGCTATGAGAATATTGTGAATTTAATCAAGGGAAAGATCTTACCTTTCTTCTAAATCAAAAACATTAGAATCAAATCAATCTATAAAGTTTCTAATTTTCTTTTTAACAATGATGGGATCCTCTATCTTTTCAAAAAATACTAAAATGTTTTTGACTATCTCATTCACCATGGTAAAATAGTCACATATATTCTAATCATCACCCATTTTAATATTCTAAAATTTATTACTCTGTAAATGTATCTTGGCTTCCTTCACCTTGATATTTCCTTCATAGTTTCTTCTTAGTTTATCCCATATATCCTTTATTTTTTTTTTTGAAGACTCGTTAACTTTGTATAAAAATTTTATGAAAGTGAAGTAAATATGAAATTTTGATCATTTTCATCTAATTTCATATTTATCTTAACAGTTTGAGTTATATAAACACCTTCAGCAATGGGTATAAATCCCACTATAATAGCATCTCTAACTTCTAGGATGAGTTAAAATAGGTAGGGTAGTATCCTATTTCTTCAACCATGGTATTTTTTGACATAAAAGGTAGAAATATCTTGGTTGTTTTCAGAATTTAAGTTCTCTATTTCTCAGTAACTTCATTTGGTACATTAGAGGGAACCTCTCTCTAATACACACTTGTTATTCCCAAATCTAATTAGATTATTAAGAGGGGGTGAATCAGTGATCAATTTTTTTATGATTTATTCCCTTTTAACCCAACCTTTTAAACTTTTTAAGGTTATTGATCCACTCAATTATTTCTTATAGGATCACCTTTTTTGGTAGTAGTAATAATAAAGATAATAACACATAGTATTTACAAGGTCTATATGAAATTCCTACTCCTTTAGATGTTGGTTATACCCCCCAACATGGATTCTATACTATATCCAATAATAATTTAAAATAAATAATCCTATATGAAATTCACCACTTCTAGATTCCACTGGAAGATACAACGATTCTTCAACAAAAATATCCAGCAAAGAAATATATTTAACTTGCTCCTTGTATTCTCTAACCCTTTGGATGTTGGTCCTCCTCCACGAGAAGATGGATCAGAAGGTCTGTATATGTACTCCCTCAAGAAATTAAAAAGCATGGTTGGTCTTGAGACGTCCTCCAGATCTTGAGTGATATGTATTTTCATCAACCTTCTAAAATATTTTGGTGTATAGTAGATATCCTTATTCAATGTCTTTTAGCTTCAACTCCTTCTCTATCTTTTAATGAATTGGAAATTGGGCTCTCAGAGTTCTCATATAGTGTATGTGAGTTCTCAATATTCATCAATACTAGAATCTTTCACAACTTTCATATATTTATAATCACATATAATAATACCACATGAATATTGTTCCCATATTCAAAATATGGAAACTCCAAGATCTTCAACAAGCGTGATCCCATATAATTTAAATTGATTAATAGGTTCTTAATTTTTTCCTTATTTAAACTTATTGGAATTATAATTAAAATCATTATTTAAATCCCCTAAATACATGGGAAATTTATTTCTTTTTATTTTACACAAAAATCCACTTATTTAAACTCATTTAAAATTTCCACATGTATGGCTTCATGGTTTTCTGTCATGTAGACTTCCTGCTTATAGTTTAGTTCTCATCTCGAATTCCTTTATATCTATAGGATATTCTTCATGTGCGTAGGATAATCCTACATATAATAATTATCATATTGGATAAATTTATCATATGCCCCTCAAATATCATATATTCCCTTAAATATATTGCGGCCCCTCAAATGTCTTCTATCCCCTCAAATATCTTAAAATCCCTCAAATATCTTATGTGTGTAAGATAAATGCCTTTTTAAAATATAGAAATCCAAATTCAAGTGTGCATATAATTCTTCATTACTAAAACTTCTTCAATATAAAATCATCACCTCTAGTTTAATGATTTAATCCTAAGAAGTTATGATCATAATTATCTCAAGTAATCAAGATACTTAATCCATGAAAAACACTATAATCATCATCTGATTTCATTTATTTAGAATATAGAGGCTCTAGAAAATCATTTTCTCACCCATTGGATCACACTTGAAAATTTACAAAGTACATTACCTACTATAAGGAATCAAATGTATGGTTTATTCTAGATAGACAATTTCAATTGACCACATGAACTAGTCTTGATCGATTGTGTGATTCTATCATACCCTTCTCAATCTGGTATAATAAATAGATCAGCCGCATGAAGTACCCATATAATTCATGATTAAATCCAATCAATTGTTCATAATCAACCATGTGATGGATCAATGGATCGACTGCACCTTTGTATCAGTCTGTAAATTCTAGACTTGCACCACTTAGAACCCAGGCATCCTCAAATTACCTTCATCCCTTACTAAGAAACTCAAACACACTTCCAGCATGTTGTAGACAGTGTATTTATATCCATCAACACTTGTCATTAATTCCTTTATAATCATTACAATAATCATCACATTTAAAAATTGAGAATGTAATCCATAAAAATCCTCTAAGCATCACCATTTTTTATCACCAAAAACATATTGAAATATTTATAACAAATTAAATAAAACTTATTAGGCCTTTAAGTATAACACATCCTATAAAACATCCTTTCCGAAGGAATAAAAATAATTTCAAAAAGGGTATAATTGAAAGATATTGACCTCTATAAATTCTCTCATGTATTTGGATAAAATCTATCATCTATTCATTTCCTCATATTACTTTTGGACATACTATCAATGAAAAAAGTGACTATGAGAGAGATCATGATTGGATAAAGTGAAGTATTTTTTTGGGACCTTCCATATTGGTATCTGATGAGTAATTATTTGTGCATAAATTTTAAGAAACTTATTGTTGAAGTTACTATTTTTTTAATTGATAATATCTATTTTTTAATTTATTACATTCATTTTGGAGTATTTAGATTATTTCAATTTCATTTTTGAAAATGAAATAAAATGGATTAAATACTTTTTTATCTTTATTTTTATTAGTATTATTTTGTGTTGTATTGGATGAAATGGTAAAGGAGGATGAAGTAATTAGGGTAAAAAAATGGCCAACCCAAGTTATCTATCAGCCCATGACTAAAATCCATATATCTAGTACATGAAGGTCCAATCAGATAATAAATCTCATGGGTAAGTCCCACATGGGTGGCAGAAGAGAGCAAGACTGGGTGTGTATATATGTGATCATGCACAAGAATAGTTTGGGTTGAATCCCACCAAGCTCGTGTGTGTTGGAATGGGCCCATTTGTATATGTGTGAGTGTAGAAAGAGTCCATATCCACAGTAGGATTATAATATGAGAGAGCAGTAGGATTTATTAATAAATAGATGAAAACATCCACATCTTCGATGTGGGTCATGTCTAACTAGGTTGTTGTTCCTCGATTATCATAGTGATGCTATTTTAATCTAATAATGCGCCATATTCTTCAAACACACCCTTGACGTAACCTCTATCACTCGACTTCACCGAACTGTCATTCCACTCACTAGAAACCACCATATTCACCACCGCTACACCACAGCTACCACCATTACACTATAGCACCACTATGTTCTATGAAATGCAAGCTCAGGAACCACTAGATATATGATACTCATTACACCATAGAATAGGTTATACGGTGTAGTAACCTAGGAATCATGAACCAAAATTGGAGGTGTTTCACAGTGTTCAACCCACCATGTCATAGCCATTGTTGGCATGAGGTTGAAGAAAGTAACTACATTGTAGGACCACTACTATGATTTTGAGGGTTTGAAAATATCAAAACCGGGATTTTTATGAAGAAGAGGCTACATTTTAGGGTGTCACATGTGTCGTTAAGGTTCCAAAATGGGAAGTAGCATTAAAAATAGAGTAAGATGGCTTCTTTCATAGTCAATTGACCATGCTTCAGGCCATGCAAGGTTGTTCTATAGAGAAACCACCCAAACCATAGGGTTTTATCCCTCTTTCATAATTAAAATACCCAATACTTTTAGGATTTACACACACCACAAGTCTATCATTATGGAGAAAAATTGAAAGAGTCATATGGGGTCCTCACCTAATAATGAGGAGAAAAATACTCCATTATTTCAAGATTTGAGGCTGAGAATTATTTACATAACTACACATGGGAGTTGACCAACTCCTCACTCTCTCATTAACAGATTGAAAACCATTCAAATAGGGAGATGGAGTCCATTTTCATAGGAAGTTTTTTGTTGAGAGAATAATAATTCAAAGATAATAAATAGAGGTAGAAAAATAAAAATAGAAAAATAAATATACAAGTGGGAGGAATAATATTTAAAAATTAAAATAAAATAGAGGAGGATAATTACTATAAATATAAGAATATACTTCTCTTAAAATAAAAAAAATCGACACCTATAGGGGGGACAAAAAATGCCATCACTAAACTAGAAGAGGTTCCACTTTTAACTTAGGAAGCTAACATAGGAATAAATCAGAGGATTCTACCCAATATATGAAGTGAGAGTGGAGGGGAAGGGTGTTTTCATCAGCTATTTCATTGCATCAATTAGGAATTTCATTTTTTCCTATTTTTTTTACTATGTAACTCTAAATGAATATGTCAGTATGAAATTAATAATCATATATTTTAATTTTTTGTGCAACATTTTTATTTTATACCTAACCTTCTACTCCTTTCCCTCAAATGCATAGTATTCATTCTAATTGAAAGATTATCCATGAATGACTAAGTATTCAAGGGAAATTTGAGTTGATAAAAAATATAAGTATGTAATTTAATTAGTATCACTTTTACATGAATCAAATCATATCATCTAATTTTCTAGTGAGAGTTATGACACTTAGAGGACAAACCTCAATGTGGTAAAGGGGAGTGGGAGATCAAGAGTGGTCATTAACTTCACATTCTATTTAAAGATTAAATAATATGTATCTAAATTGGTTATATGCAACCTTGAAAGAGGATCTGGATGATTTATATAGTTTTAGATGAGGCTAATAAGAATAACTAGTTACCCCAAGAAATATTAAGGCTAATGGATTTGATGAAAATCCATTTTTGATATCAACTCTCCTATATTTTTCCTATTTCATTATTTTTTAGTTAGTCTAAAGAAACCTCTCGGTATTTTGTTTAATTTTAAGTTTAGTTAAATTTTGGCAAACATTTATGCTATTGAAACCTTATAACCATTTTCCTCATGGGATCGACCCCGTATTACCACTATTCTAGGTTCTATTAGTTAGTGAAGTTTGGTTACTTTAAATTTATATTTTGATATCCCTAAGTGAATTATTGATGCTTTAAGCAACGTAAAAACTTACCCCACACTTGAACTTTGAAAATCATAAAAAACACTATAGTATGGGTAGGAATAGATAAATCAGGTTGAAATGTGGATATTCATATCAATAGCCATTCATGGTCTCTAAAGGCTAAAATGAGGATTAATGTTGGGTGGTTCTCAAGGATAATGGCTACATCAATCAAAATTCCCCAATCATATTTTAAGTAAATTTTTACAATCATAGTTTTGATAAGATCTAAAATAAAATCCTAGTAGGTAACATATCCCAAGTTCACTTGAGAAATTTACTAAGCAATTTTGGAAAAATATGGTCTAGAAAACTCTCCTAAATGTGAACATATAATTTAAGTCAATCAATTATGGCATGTGTTATAAAAATAAATCAATAAATAAAAACTTCTTAAAATAAAATAAATGAAATATGGAAGGGAATAATTCAAAAACATGTTACTAAAAAGAAAAAAATCATGATTTTTTAATTCAAGTTCCTATGATTCACTCTAATAAACCAATCTCTCCATCTCACTTGTCCACTTCAATAAACTTGAAAATTAAAAAATGGAATAATGGGGTTCTTAATAATATTAAGTGTCATTAACCAAAAATTAATCATTAATATAATTATGGGATATAATATAGTTCTCATTAGTGGGTATTCTTATTCTGCATGTTCTAGATGTTCCTCCACCATTATGTCACGCATATTATCCCATATTTCAGAAACTCCCATCTCCCTTTCCAATTATTCTTATTATAGGGATTCTTATTTTTCCTCATTATCCTCTTTATCCAAAAGTATAAGATTATTATCTGTGGGAACTTAAAAATTAGAATGAGTAATATATCTTACCTCTTATATCTCAGCTACCTTGTTCATTATCTCCAAGAGTTTCAATCCCTCTTGGGACTCAAATTTCATGTTGTAGAGTTCCTCTTACAGATTTGGGTGTGATGATGATACTCTTGGGTTGTATTGAAGGTCCCATCATTAATATTAGATTTACCTATTTAGATATTCAATTATCTGTGATATGGATGATGATTGGATCTCTAATTGGATGTGTACTTTCATTTTCTCTATTCGTGAGATCACAAAAAAAACATCCTGTGTATAAAATAGAACTAAAGAAATAAAAAAACCATATCTAAATTTTGAAAAAAGAAAAGTGAGAGATAAAATTTGTGTCTAACTATTGAATTTATAAATTCCCCATTCCCTGAAAATGGTGTTAGTTTTTATGTTGCTTAAAATCATCATTAATTCTCTAGGATATATCTGAATATGAATTTAAAGTAACCTGACATCAAAAACTACTAGAAAATATAATAGTGGTAATATGGGGTAGATCCCATCAGTAAAAGTGTTATAAAATTTTAATATCATCAAAATTTATCACAATTTAACTAATATTAAAATTATTTAAACTAATGAGAGTTTTTTTGGACTATTTCTCTCATATTTATCTATATATTTCCAAATGAAATCCTAAACTAATAAAGTAAATAAGTAAACTTAATTCATGTTTGTGAGAGAAGATATGAGTGTATAGGAGTTAAGGGAGGGGTTATTTTGATAAAATATAATGAGTTAAACTATTTTAATTATTTTATACTTTTGAATTTGTTTAATTAAATTTAATTAAATTGGGAAAAAACTTAATCAAATCCATAATTCCCTAGAAAAAGTTATGGTAATTATAGGAGAAAATGCAATGTAATTTAGGGAAGTGGAAAATGAGAGTGAACTTAACTTCACCTTTCATACAAAATATTAAACTAAATGCACCTAGTATTGTTATATATATACTTTGAAATAGGGGTAAACAATATTAGGTAGTTCAAGATAATAATAAGAGGCTAGGATAGATACTCCAAGAAGTATTGTGACTTTTAATATGATGTAATTTTACAAGTCATGATTGAATTATTTTAAATATATAAAAACCCATATTTCGATATCAACTCTCCTCCTTTTTTCCTCATTTTTATATTTTTGATTCATTCCATCACATCCTCTAAAGTTAGATTAGGCAATTTTAGTTTTATTCAAATCATTAAAAACATCAAAACAATTGAAACATTATAACCTTTTTCTTCATGGGATCAACCCCTCTTTACCACTATTCTACATTCTATTAGTTAGTGTAGTTAGGTTAATTTAAATTTTTATTTTGATATACCTAATAGAATTAACAATTATTTTGGGTGATGTCAGAAACTTGAGACATTTCTGGGGAATGAGGTGTTTATAAATTCAACAGTCCGACAAAAATTTTATCCCCTACTTTTATATTTTATGATTTTAGATTATGTTATTATTTTTTTATTTTATTCTATTTTACATGTTGGGTGTTGTTTGTGATCTCAGGAATATGGAAAATGAAATCACACATCCAGTTGGAGATCCAATTATCATCCCTCTCACAAAGAATTGAATAACTAAAGAGGGGAATCCAGTACCATAGATGGGATCATTAAGTCCACTAGAGAGTACTACAACCACACCCAAATCTAGAAGAGGCACTATACAGAATGGAATTTGAGTTAAAAGAGGGATTGAAACTCATGTATAGAATGACCAAGGTAGTTGAGGTACAAGAGGTAAGATCCATTCCTCATGCTAATTTTGAATTTCCCATAGATAATACTCTTACAATTATGGTTAAGGAGGATAATGAGGACAAAGTAAAAGTCCTACAAGAGTAAGAAGAAAAATAAAGGGATATGGGATATGCTAAATTATAGGATAATATGGTTTACATGAAGGTGGAGGAACATTTATAACCTAATTAATAATAATACCCTCCAACACCAATAGTTTTTCATCCCAAATAAGAAAAAGAATAATAAGGGTACTAGGTTTGGATAGACTTTAGTTTATTTCTCTTATGCTCACACTTTTTTGGATTCTAGTTACACCATCCTATTCAAAACAGAAGAAGTGAAACCCTAAACTTTTGAAAAAGAAGACCCAAATGAGGAGGAAGAAATTATAGTTGTTAAAATTTGCAATTATAGTTTAGATCTTATGGAATAGCATCCACATGATGAAGAAGAGAAAGAGTGGCTTATAAAAATGAAAAGTTGAGTATATAATTTTAGGAAAAATGGCCACTAAAAGAAGAAACATAGGAGTGTTACCCTATATATATATTTCATTAACTTTCATTCCAAACTTTTGGGTTTTCCACTACTTGTTATTCTCCTCAAAAATAAGAAGAAGATATTTCCATGAGGAAAAGTAGAAGAGATGCATAGGATTTTGAACAAAGAAAAAATTGGTTCAATACAAGATAGTTGGGTTTATACCCTACTATTATTATGTAATACAATAGGTGTAGTTAATCTTAATAGCCTTAATAAAAGCGCTTTATTAGAGGTAACCTGAGTTTTTACTTATTTTATTTCTTATATAAGGATTTAATTTCAAATTTAGTGAAACACCCTTCCATCATTTATGAACCTTAAATGTATGGATCTTGTGTTTTCACTATTTGAAATTCATTTTTAGGTACATGAATCATAAGGCAAGTATGATACAAGAAAAAAAATTCTTTATGATAAGGGATTAAGATTTAAATCTCAATACTTACTTTTTCTCCCCTTTAATATTTCCATGCTTTGATTTTTAGAAGTTTATATTGATTGATTTATTGTTATGACATATTCAATGAGTGATTGACTCAAATTACATGCTCACATTCCCAAGAGGTTTCTAGACCAAATTTTTTCAATATTTCTTAGTAAATTTCTTGAGAGAACTTGTTACATATTACCTACTAGGATTTGAAGTTAGATATTATCAAAACAATGATTATACAAATTCACTTAAAAGATGATTGAGGCATTTTGTTTGGTGTAACCATTATCCTTAATACCTACCTAAAATTAATCCTCCTTTTATCCCTTAGATATCATGAATAACCTTTGATATGAATATCCACATTTCAAGTCAATTTATCCATTCCTACCCATACTATAGTGTTTTTCCTGATTTTTGAAGTTCATGTGTGGTAGAGATAAATTTCATGGGAAAAGGGATATTCTTTATTGAGAGAATGTATTTAGTGTTTAATTGGGTTTTAGAGAATTTCTATGCCATATTTAATTATATTTCACTCTCACTCCTCTAGAAAAATAAAAAAAAGGGAGAAAATTAAAAATGAAACAAAATTAGTTTGAGTTATGGAGGGTCAAAAATCACCATCACTTGACCAACGATTTTTATCATTTGGGGTTGGGTGATGAATGAGAGAATTTTATTAGCTCAATTTTTTAAAATTAAAAAAATAAAAAACAAAAAAAATAAAGGGGTAATAAATTCATTACATTCATTATCCATGGCCCTACTTAAGCTTGGGAAGTGTGGGGGAAGATGTCACTTTTTAAAGAGGATAATTTCATTGGATTTTATTTGATTATCATACTTAATACTTAGAAATTAACCTAATGTTCAAGCCTTACATGTTTTATTCATCAGTTTACTACCATACCTTAACTTTATAATCATTTGATCCATAATTCAAAGTCCACTTGATTTTTAGTGATTTTTTTTTATACTAAGTGGAGAAAGTATATCATTTTCAAATTTGTAATTTTGGTAAATGTACTCAGGGTATAATAAAAACTTCACATATTCATTTTACCTTTAGTGATGAGATAAGAAAAAAATAGTGAGGTAGATCACTACTTATCATGTTAATAATGATAAATTAAAAGACTATAATGGAAGTGATAAGAAGTTACAACATTTTTCATTAGGAAGTTCAATTATATTATGTCTGATGAGGAGTTTGAATCACTTTCTATATGTGACACTTGAAATTTATTTTCCCCCATTGAAAAAATTTTAGTTTCATTGATTTTAAATTTTTAATATTGTTAGAGTGGGGGTTTCCTTTGAAAATTCATATTTGATATTTATGCTTGAGTAAATGCATGGTTTAAGTGTGGGGGATTTGATGAGTTAGTTTTTGGTGCATAAATTTTAAAATTAAATTGTTGAAGGTACTATGTTCTTAATTGATAATATCCATATTTTAATTGATTATATTCATCTTAATTTTTTTAGATTATTTGGATTTCATTTTTGAAAATGAAATAAAAAATATTAAATATTTATTTTTATCTTTATTTTTATTAGTATTATTATGTGTGATGTGTGGGAGGAAATAAAAAAGGAGGAGGGAGGACTTAGTATAAAAATTGACCAGCCCAAGATAGCCCTCAACCCAAGGATGCAAGATATATAGCCAACCCATTAAGGGCTATCCGGATAAGAAAACCCATTTGGAAGTCCTGCATGGGTAGTAAAAGAGAGCATGAACAAGTGTACACAAGTGTGATCAAGTGAATGTATAGGTTAGGATGAAGCCCACTAGGCCCATGCATATTATCACGGGCTCATTTATATGTGTGTGAGTCTAGCGGGAGACCATCCTTATAGTAGGATTCTAAGATAAGGGAGCCACATTGTTTCTTATTAAGTAGAGGAAGAACCTTTGTATCTTCTATGTGGGACATGATCAAGTGGGTTACTGTTCCTCACTTACCATAGTAATGCTATTTCAGTCCAGTCACATTTCATCTTCATTGAACACACCCTCAATGCGACCTTTTACATTCGACTTCATCGGAACACCATGCCACTCACCAAAAACTGCCATTTCTACCACCAATACACTGTAGCTACCCTTGCTACACCGCAGCACCACCATGTTTGATGAAATGATAGATCAAGTTCCATTGGATATACGAGAATCACTATGTCACAGCTAAGGCTATGTAGCATAGTGGCCTAGGAAGTACAAACTAAAATTAGAGGCACTAGACCATATTTAACCCACCGTATCATAGCCACTTTAGGCTTGAGTTTTAATAAAGGATCTACAGTATAAGACCTCCACTGTGATGTGGGGGGTTCAAAAATAGCATAACCGAGATTTTGAGGATAAAGAGGCTATGTCATAGGGTGTCACCTGCATTTTTGAGGTGACCAAATGAGTAGTAGCATCAAAAATAGAGGAATATGGATTTGGCCATGGTTGGTCAGTTGTGTCATAGGCCATACAAGGTTGCGCCATAGATAAATGACCCACACCATAGAGTTTAATACCTCCTATATAATTCAAATAACCAGTACTTTTAGTATTTCCATGCACCATAGGTCAGGAATTAGGGAGAAAAATAGAAATAATTATGTGGGATACTCACTAAAAATGTGGAGAAAAATAATCCATTATTTCAGGAGTTGAAGTCAAAACTTATTCACAGAACTTCACAAGGGTTTTGAACAACTCCCCCCTCTCTCATTAATAGATTGAGAATAATTAAAATGGGTAGAAGGGGTCCATTTTCATAGGAGGTTTTTGGATGAGAGAAGAATAATTAAAAGAGAATAAATTGAGTGATAATAAGAAAAATAAAAATTGAAAAATAAAATCAGGGGGAGAATATTTCAAAATTCAAATAAAACAAAGGAGGATTCTGCCTACAAATAGGAGAATAAACTGCTCTTAAAAAAATTCAAACCTAGAGAGGAACTAGAATTGAATGTCACTGAACCAAATGAGGTTCCACTGCTAACTTAGGATGCTAAATTACGAATAAATGATAGGATTCTACCAAATACCTAAAGTAGGAGTAGAATAGAAAGGGTTCATCATCAACCGCATCACTACATTAATTAGAACTTTCATTTTTTATGTTTTGATTTTCATTGTGTAATTATGAATACATATGTTGGCGTGAAAGTAATAATAATATGTTTTCATTTTTCATTGAACTTTTATTTTATACCTAACCTTATACTCCTTTCCCTCAAATTCATAGTTTTCATGCTAATTTAGATATTATACATGAATAACTAAGTATTCAAGGGAAAGGTGAGTTGATAATCAAGATGAGTACATAATTTAATTAGTATCACTTTTAATTGAATAAAATCATATCCTATAATTGTTTATCAAGAGTGATGACACTTAGTGGATGAACCCCAATGTGTTAAAGATGAGTGTGAGAGTGAGAGATGACCTTAACTTCACCTTCTATTTTGAGATTAAACACCATGAATCTAAATTGGTTATAAGAAACCATGAAAGAGGATTTGGCTGATTTATGTAGTTCTATTTGAGGATAATAAGTAACACTAGTTACCCCAAGAAATATCATGGATAATGGATTTAATGAAAACCCATCTTTGATATCAACTCTCCACTCATCATCATTTTTCATTATTTTTAAGTTGGTCCAAGAAAACCTCTCTGTAGTTTAGTTAATTTTAGGTTTAGTTAAATTGTGAAAAATTTCGATGCTATTAAAATCTTATATCCTCATGGGATCAACCTCATATTACCACTATTCTACATTCTAGTAGTTAGTAAAGTAGGGTTACTTTAAATTTTTATTTTTATATCCCTGAGAGAATTAATGATTCTTTGAGGAAAAGTTGGTGTAGTTTTTTGGTTTTTCACATTATATATGTATTTAATATTAAGAAGAAATAATTTGATAAAATATTTAATGGGTTGTGTAGGATCATCTCATGATTAAAGGAGTAGAAGGAACCCATTTTAATGCTTGATCAATTATCCTTGAATCAATATTAATGAAGAACATGAAACATAAATGGGCATGCCTCAATTACAGTGTGCTCAATATCTTTTGAACTCAATAGAGTATGTTTGATAGTAATTACCAAGTGAAATCCAATAGACTCTTGCTTCTATATGAATGTACACTAACCTATAGAATCCGCACATGATACAAGAGTACTATGCATACAACAAAGGTGTAGTTTCAACTTCCTTGATGAAGAAAAATAGAGAATTGATATGGAAGAGAGATTCTATTATAGATAAATAGAATTAAACACAAGACCAACAAGAGGATCACATTCTTATATAGACCTCATTTATTCAATAAAGGAGGAATAGCTTCATCTTCCAACACATGGAATCCAACATACGTTGCTCAAAATTTATGTTCATTAGTTTTTGATAATCAATAAATGTTTTAAAGATTATATTATGTTGATAATTCCATAAATGAGTCATCTCAATGACTCACAACTGAATGAAACTGAGTAAAATATGTGGCAATTCCTATGCACTTGATATACCATATCATTAGCCAATCATATCATATGACGGGAGCATCTCCTTTCCCCTTATGATGTGTCTTAATCATAGCATATGACATATATCACATGAATGTCTTGGATTATGATATATATCAATCATAGAATATGACTAGTCTATTTTTAATACATTTCTAAAAAACTTCCCCTATATTAAAATCCCATAAGTACTTAATGAAAAACACTTGACTGCTCTTTATGAATCTATCCAAATTCCTTTGGATACAATTTATCAAACTCTATTTTTTTTTTGAATGAACACTTTAAAAAAAATCCTTATTATAAGGACAAATTATGTGAACCTACAGGCCTTGGTAGTGTTGAAACAAAATATGAAATCCATATTTCATAGATTTAAGCAAAGAGAGACCTTTATCAAAATGTCAGTGCTACTCAAGTTGAAGAGAGTTATGGTTTGACCTCAATCAAACATGCTCATATATCTATATGAACATGTCCACCACAAGATAAATCATATACATCATATTTATACTCATATAATGAATTTTTCATGATATATATTTACAACTAGACATGAAACAAGTCAATATAGTATAGGTCAACTCATAAATTCATGATTCTACAAAATAGACTGACCAATTTGAATGAATAAACCACATGTTATTCATCTAAGTAATTAAGCATATCACATGTCATTTAAATAATCATGGCCATGAATTTATATAATTTAATCCAATAAAGGGTCCATTTGTATTTTCTCATTATACAAGTGGATAAATCCTAGCATGTTTAATATCCAACTGATAACATAACCATCAACACACCCAACCACACCTTGATTATCTAATATTAAAGGCTTATGTAAGAAAGATATCAAAGTGTGAAGGTTCTCATACTAAGTATATTTTTAACCTCTAGTATTGGGGATTCATAATAAGCATACACACTTAAGTATATCAATGATTTTATGACATTATATGTGATATACTTTAGTGGGTTAGTCAAATAATAAGTGTCAAATTATTATATCATGAGTCTATTCTTTGTATCATATAAAACTATTTGTATATAATATAGAATTCTTCCCATATTAATTTTAACATATCATCACAACCCATAATACTCTATGATGATCATTGATTAGGGATAAATTAAAGTTATACTTTGAGGGGGTATTATCATTTCATTTTTTATGTAATATAAATGAGGCACATATAAATGAATAATAAATATAGATTGATTTTATTATAAAAATATGATATATATTACAACCATTGAATCCATTATCTCATGTTTCTAATACTAAGATATTAAACATGGCCCATATTCTTTTGTTGTTCTAATGGTTTTGTCAAATGATCTGCTACATTTTCATCTATAGCCAGCCAATAGATATTTACATCACCCATATCAATATTCTTTATGATTATATAGAATTTGGAAATGGTGTGTTTAGTCCTTTGGTGAGATCGAGATTCCTTGTCTTTAGAAATAGATCAATTTTGGTCTTTATAAATTTCAATTTCTCCCTCAATACTGGGAAATAACCCAAGTTTATAAATTAAATTCTTGATCTAAACGGGTTCCTTCATAGAATTTGATGTAGTGATGTAATTTTCCTCTACTATTGAGTCTAATATAGTGGATTTTATGGAAATATTCCAAATTATTACTCTATTATTCAATAAAAACACAAAAATAAATTGAGATATCATGTCATATTTGTTAGATTAGAAACTAAAATCAATTTAATCCCTTACAATGATCTCATCTTCACCTCCAAATATCAAGAATAAATCATCAATTATTCTTAATTACTTAGGGATATTCTTGAATAAAATCCAATAACTCTAACTAAGATGGTATTAGTATATACTTGTTATACTTAAAGAATATGTGGCATAGGTTTGAGTATATATCATGGAATATATGATGGATCGTATAGAAAACTCATGAGGAACCCTATTTATCCTTTCTAACTCTTTAAAAGGATTTTGAATCCTCATAAGATTCATGTCATGAAATACTGGTAAAGACCTCTTCTTAGAGTTCATTATGCTAAATTTCTTTAGTTCTTTACCAATATTAATGTATTAAATTAGTCTAAGAACCCTTTTTGATCTATCTCTATAGATCTTCATACTTAGTATATAGGATAATTCACCCATATCTTAAAGAATAATGATAACTTTATTGTAAACTTCCTAGGACAATGGATCTTATTTATTCATACTATCATTTTTGTGTTTTTTTACATTTTTGTATATTTTTACATCATATATATGTATATACCATATTCATTTTCCAAAAAAATTCCACCACTTTAGGTTTTTATTTTTAGTATATTTTATAATATAATAGTGATGATAGAAAATCATCTTGTGTAAGTGGTCTTCTTATGAGATCGACCCTAGGGGATTCACTATGCTATATTCTTAAAAATATAAGAAAATACTGAGTTGAGATTCATGAAAATATCTCTATCAATTTAGAAACCTTACTGAGGAGGATAAAAGCTTACATGCATTTTTTTATAAAACAAATTTTAAATTTTAAAAACCAAAAAAAGAACTTCATTGCATAACTTTCATTTCTTAAGTCAAATATGGGCTTCTATAGTGGTTTTTTATATTCTTATCCTATTAAATATTTCTATTAGTAGAGTAAGGAATAATTATTGAATATAAAGGTACAAGAAAAATTTAGAATGATCAAAGAATTCAGTAAATAAATGGAGATTTTTGGCACTTTCATAAAGGAATAAAAAATTTATGGCTAGAACAATAAGATAAACAAGATAAAAAATAAGTAATGCTTGTTCCACCCACATTCCTGGTTAAAGAACCCAATGAGGCCAAGAGGAAGGTGATTTAAGATCTATCATATAACTTTACTCAGCCATTGATTGAATATGTTCCTGAAGAGTACATTCTAGCTAATACAAATGTAGGATATCAACTTGATTTGGAAAAAAATTGGTTTGATTTTTTAAGTATTTAATTACCAAGTGATTCTCCCATATTTGAAGAATAAAAATCATCACCTATATACCTCTAAATTAATTTGGAATAATAAATCACTAAAGTGTTGTAATTTGAAGAAAAGTTAGAGGATATTTAATACCTACCCCTAACTCTAACAATACAACTCCAAGAGGCACTAAGAAAATAAGAATAATTAAAATTTGATCCAATACACAGAGATACTATTTTATTAAACACATTTATTTCTAATTTTATTAAAACTGAATTGATTATTACCTCCCACTACTTTGAATTTTCATATTATACTAACATATGGATTTATTGTAGTGTGATGAATAAGAAGAAGAAGTGGAAGGAGAGAATGAAGGATCTAGTTGAGTAGTACACTTATGGATATGAGGATGATGATAAAAAATTCAAAATCATTTAGGATAAATTATTGAACATGAACCAAAAGATAAATCCAAATATTTTCCTAATATTTACACCACTAGTATATAAACCACACCTCCATATTAATAAAATAAGTAATAACCCTTCTTAATTTACCTCATCCCCTTACATCTCTTTTATTAAATCATTCCAGGGAATGTTTTAATTTTACTTTATTCTCCGGGTCTCCATTCTTAGTGTCTACTCATTACATCAGGAAAAGTCAAATTTGGTGGTTCATATCAAAGAAGACCCATCCACCATCAAATTGGGGATAAAATGATGTCACTTCCTGACTAGGGGTGGTTAAATCTTAACACCTCTTATGGGGGGGGGTTTCCCCCAATATCTATTATCTTTTCCCATATCTTTTCTCTTTTTTTATTTAGATAATTTTTTTTTATTTTTTATTTTATGTTTAAAGTGGTAGAAACTATGAGCTTAACTCAAGGATGTCACTACCCCAATAAACCCAGGTGTTTTCTTTCCTTCTTTTTAGTATTTATGCCCTTTTATTTTAAATATGTTTGAGTATAAATGATGGGTATTTAAATCTTAATTATGGGGGTGTTTTAATCTATTTTTAATAATTTTTGTGTGTTTCATTTTTCATTCTTTTAAAATATATAATTTTTTATGATTTATTTTTAATTTTTATTTTTATAGTATTTTTAGTATTTTGATCTTAATATGAATGCTTTGAGAAATTCATACCATTTTGGTATTTTTATCACATTGCTTAATTTGAAGATTAAAAGTATTAAATGATTTTTGATATATTTTTTTCTTTCCTCATTTCAAATATTTTCATTTAAGGAAGTTTGATTGATTACAAAAGTGATGTTCACTAGTAATATACAAAATGAATATCTTAAGTAACCCAAAAATGTTTCTAAACATTTTTAAAATTTTCTTTTGCCTTTATATTTTTTCTGGAGATTCTTATGCTATATTTTGATATCCAAAAACTGTTATTATTTCTATTTCAAAGTTTTAGAGTGTATGAAATGTTTTTAATATTATTATGTCTTTTTTTAGCTATCCACATTTTAACTTAAGACCTGTTATTTACATATACCCTTATTTATCCCATAGAATCCATGAATTTATTTATAGGATTAATCCATATTATAATCCAATTTTCCCTTACCCATATTCACTCTTAATATTTTTTCATGGATATTTCATGTTTGAGTGTGAATTAAGGGACTTTCATGTGCATTATTTTGGAAAAATATCATTACAAAGTAATGTGAGGTGTACTTCACTAATCTGGGTAGTGGAGAGAGAGAAATGGGTATGAGTCATTATCATCATTTGTGATATATTCATATCATTCTTTTCTATAAAAAATGAAAAAAATGATAAAAAAATGATAAAAAATATAAAAGAATAAAAATGAAGTTGATAATGAATTATTCATTGTTCTTACTCATGTGATCTATCATTCATTCATTTAATTCAATTTTTATGTCATCCTCCATGAAAAAAAAATTGTAAAAAATAAAAAAGATAAAAAAAAGGGAAAGAAAAGGAAAAATAGATAACTATAATGAAATCCTTTGTTACATTTATTATTTAACTCATGGACCATGTCATTAAAAATGGGGGTGTAGTTTTTCATATTTTTTAGGGGAATTGAGGGAGATATATTTACTATGTTTTCACTTGAATATTCATGTGATTGTATTTATCATTCTAACCTCATCTTTTTAAACATGGAATTTTTAAATGCATTACATACCAACCCCTAGCCTCCAGATCATGAGGAAAAGACCTCATGATTGAAAATATTTTTATGCCTTATGGTGTAGAGAGGTGATAATTTGCACAGTCCTTTGGAGATCTTCTATGTGCTTTAGAATGAGAAAAACTCCATTTAAAATAATTGAGTGAGAGAGAAATATATATTTGGGGAAGTAGGCATGACATGAACATGGGAATTAGAATGACATTGAATTAAATTTTATGATCAATTTTCGTCATTAGGTAATTTAAATCCATTTATGAGGCGTGATATTTTCTTTTTAAATTTTATTTGTGTAGTGTTTCCATTAATACCTTGGGAAGTTTGTTTTGACTATAGTATAGATGATTGTCCTCAATTTAAATGGTTAAGTTTAGAAGATTTATGAAGCTCATATTTTCATATATATTTAATTTTTTAAATTCAATGTTTTAACATCACTAATTTATCATTTTAAGGGTAATTGTCATATTTTGAGGTTTTAGGAATATTTTGGACTTAATTGTAAAAATGGATTAATTTTTTATTTTTATTTGGTTTTGTATATCTATTATAAAATTTTCTATATTATCCCAAATTGAAAAATTCCTTTTTTATATCATTAAATTATTTGTTTTCTACATTACATTTAACTAGGCTAGCTATTTAATAAAATAATATAAGGATCAAATTAAAAATACAAGTGGGGCCTTGAAACATGTGCATAGTTTTGATGAATTTTAATTTTTGTCTCATATATCATAAAGTACCAATTCAAAGGAGATCAAATTTTATATTAAAAAAAATTAAAAATACTAGGAACAATTTCTTTAATTATGTATACTCAATATTCAACTGTTTTAAAGTCTATAAATGCATGGTAAACTAGATATTGATAATTCAAAGAGCCTATTCAGGTATAAAAGTATAATTTAGTAATTCAGTCATATATTTCATTAAACATATCTAATGAATCTTAAATTTTATGGGTACATATTCAATACATAAATTAATAACTTTATTTAATAATATTTTCCATGATTTAGTCATTTAATGGTCTAAAAGGGCTTCATATTTTAGAAGACATATTTATAGAGAAAATGAGACACCCCTCATCCTTATAAATTTGCACTTCCAAATCCTTTCAAATTTTTAGAAATTTTCAGTAGTTAAGGAGAGTATTTGGGTATTGTAATAACACTATATACTTTTTATATATTATTTTATGTTTCTATTTCTCTTCTATTTATTTTCTATTTTGTTTTTTCTCTCTGTGAATCTTATCTCCATGAAAATGGAGAACTAACTTAAACAGTTGTTTGAAGGGAGGGAGTAGTGTTATGTTTTAAGTTCCTTATGATTTAATGCTTCACTTTATTCTATTCTGATAATTTCAATAGTGGTTAAACTTATTATAGTGATTGGTCTCCCTTTTTCACTACTATTGTGTTCATATTCCTTGTTCATCAATATTAATTCTCTTCACTATACAATTCATTCATACAGTGGAGTTTTACTTGGATAGTTTTGTTCAGTGAAGAGGTTTCTAAGATGACTTTAGGAAGATTATTATCTCACATGTAGAGGTATCAGTGTGGAGTAATACAATTTTAACAAGAAGTTGTGGTGTTATAGTTTTGGATCACTACATTGATTAGAATAGTGAAAATATTTTATAGAACAATGATAGATTCACTATAAAATTCCTAGGAAAATAACTCTTATTTCTTCTTACTATCCTCTTTGTGTTTTATTTTTCATTTTTATATATATTTTTTTCATATATTATATATATCATATTTATTTTCCAAAATCCCTACTACTTTAGGTTTTCATTTTTAGTATATTTTATAATATAATATTGATAATAAAAAATAAGTTTGTGTAAGTGGCCTTCTTGTAAGATCGTCCCTAGGGTGTACACTATACTACATTCTTAGGGAAATAAGAAAATATTGAGTTGGGATTTGTGAAAAATCCCTATGTTACAAAAATTTCTGATAATAATTATTTCATCTATATATAATATCATAAATTTAGAAACACTCTCATTAATACACTTGTATAAAAATAATTATTCATATTTTTTGTGAAACCAAACTCTTCGATTGTATCACCAAACTGGATGTTCTAACTTTGAGAATCATTCTTCAATCCATAATTGAACCATTATAACTTACAAACCTTAACAAACTCATTTAGAACTTTAGAACCTTAAAGTTTTATCATATACACATCCTCAACTAAATTCCCATCAAGGAAAGCAGTTTGTAAATCCATCCAATATATATCATAATCATAATGAGCTATTATGGGAAAAATATAAATGGACTTTATCTTTAAAAATAGATAAAAGGTGTATTCGTAGTCAATACCATGAATTTTTTATAAATTTTTTCCACCATGAGAACTTCATAGGTATATACTCTACCATCCATATCATTTTTCTTATAAAAACATTCCTTGTGCCCTATGGGTCTCACCCCTTCAAGTGCATCCACTAAGTTACAAACCTAAAAATTGTACATGGAGTCTATGTCAAATTTCATATCATTTATCCATTTCATGAAATCATAAATCTCAATGGAATATTATTTAGTAATAGGTTCATTATCTATGAACATTACTTTTTCATCATTTCTTACAAGAAATTCATACCTCTCAGGAACTTGAAGATTCATACTAGACCTTTTACATTTTTGTGTACTATGATTTGATTCTTCTTCTATAACTCCTTATGGAATGGACTCAACTTTTATATCAACAATATTTTTTTGTTGGTCTTGAACTTCTCTTGGTACAACTTTCCACCCACTTACTCCTTGAATAATATATTCCTTCTCAATGAATATAGAAAATCAATCTCTGATGCACATGTAAATCACTAAATATTTTTATAAATTTTTATCTAAGTTTTAATTAATTATTTTAATAATTTTTAGTGTTTTTAGTTTATTTTATAGTTTTATAGTATTTTATTTGTTTTTATAATTTTTAGAAATTATATATTTATTTTTATTATTTTTTAAAATTCTAGTATACTTTAACTATAGGTTTTGAGCATAGTCGAAGCACCTTTGGTGTGCGTTAAATTAAAATTTCTTTTAATTTAGAGTTTCCTGAAACCCCAAGAGAGGAACTTTCACATTATATTTATAATTAATTTATTCAGATCATGAAGAAATGATTACCTCATCTTGGGATCCTTTCTTCAATGTCATTGTTGATATTCCAAAAACCCTTTCATATTACCTTCATTGTTCTGTAAGGATTCAGGTGTAAAATCCCTCTAGCAGTGATCCAAACATGATCCTTTAATCTCTTATAAATTCCAACTGATTTTTGATTGCTAGTGTGGAAAATCAAATGTCTTGTGTTGTTCATCTTGATCACTCCAAGATCTTTTGGTCTTGAAGGAGTTCTTCTCATTCTTGAGAGGAAGAGAGGAGGAATTCAAGAGATAGAGAGAGAGGTATGTTGTGTGAAATGATTCGTTATCCTCAATTTTTAATTAACCCTGTAAAATAGACATAATCATCTATTTATAGAGCTAGGGTTTAGGTTAAAATACTATTTAATTACATATAATACCTTAAATAATATTATAATCTTTAATAAACCCCATTCCATATAATAAAAATATTAATATTATTCTTTTAAAGTGTTTGTTAACTCATGAAATGATGAATATTATTTTACCATCTTATAAATTAATATTTATTATCGAACATGATCTTGGTCCACTCAAACTTCTCAGAATTTATTGAATACCTAAATAAATATTTTATTTACTTAAATAAATATTTTATTCACAACCTAGTGAATAAATATTTCTTAAATATTTAATAAATAAAATAAATATTTTATCTACAATCCAGCGAATAAATATTTATTAAATATTCACTTAATTAAATAAATTATTTATTCAATGAATAAATAATTATTTAGTAACTTTCAAATATTAATGATCAACAAAACTTGAATAAAATTATTAATTGTTTATGAGAATAATATTTATTCTAATAATTAAATTCAAATGTAATTTAATTGAGATCAACAGAAACACTTAGTCTGTGACCCTCTAGGATTCTTTCTCATTATCATTAGGTAGGTACACCTAAATTACAAGATTAATGTCTAGTAACGGGTCAAGGAATCCAAGAGAAATAACTTAATGTCGCAACATCAAAAACTACATACGAATGCTTATTGTGTAATATAATCCATTTGTCTTAATATGTCATCAAGATGGATAACCTTAAGTGCCATCAACCTATATGACTGATAGGTATTTCTTTAACTATATGAAATAAATATCATTACACCATGGCCATGGAATTTAATGTAGAAATTTTATTTCAATCAAATGGATGAGATATCAATTTTCATAAAGATAAAAGGGACAAATCCTTCCTCGACTTATCCATTAATAACATGTCATTAGTGACGCACCCAAAATACCCTACTTCCCACCAATATATGGAGTGAAATTTATTATCATTAAATATAAGTGTGTGAGTCATGACATGAATTAATTATAATGTTAAATTATAAGTACCATTAAAAACACACATAGATAGGAATATTTGATGATGCCAAAACATGCATAATTCCTACGGGTGGGTCTGTTCTCATAATCGCTCATCTTGGAGATTACAATGTACAAACTTCATGATAATAATTATCATCAATTTATGAGTACTCTCACCTGAAATTATATGTACTATGTGCCCTTATTAGTATGTTATTAGACCATAGAACTAGTTTTAAGAATATCATCATAGTATTTCAAGGTTCTCATCATAGTGGGGAACTTCTATGCACTTTTTTATGTAATAGATACTCTCGGACATTATCACATCAATGTTATGTAGAATAAAAATCAATATTTGATAATATATTTAAATTAATATTCACATCTTTAAATATAAATGCAATATTAAGTACAAAATTAGTTGGTTCTAGGGCACTAACTCTAACAAACTCTCACTTACACTAGATCCAAATGCTAACGACCGGTTAGTTATCACAGGTAGAAATATGCTTCCACTGAGTATAGCTATAGATTCTAGGCCTATCCCATTTATGTGGATAGGGTTAAAAAATACACATGTATTTATGGAAATCTGTTTACTATAACATTGTTATCTTGAAAAAATCCCTTAAGTAGTGATATAACTAATTATCCACTTATTAATTAACTTGATCACTATTATTCCCACTTATCCAAACACCTATTTTTCTATGATACTAGATCAAATTAAACTAAATGAATAAAAGTTTTTAATTAACTTGATCACTAGTATTCCCACTTCTCCAGACACCAAGAACTCTTCCAGTTCTACTTTGTAAATTACTTTTGAATAGTTATAACTGAAATTCGATGTAGTTATCTTGGATATGTTTGATATTTATATACTATGAATCATGCATTAATAATATAAAACATCAATACATATCATGGTATATGAGATAAATTCCTATAATTTAATCTTGTGAAATTATATTAATCTTAATAATCTCTTACTAGGCCTATGAATGTTCTATTGGAAGGATTATATGCCAACAAAAATTCGATTATGAATTTTTACAACTTGTATTTTCTAATACATAGTTAATATGTGTACTATGACTAAATTGAGAAAAAAAAATTATGGATCTATCTTATAGATCATGTTCCCTAGAACACAGTTTCTTCTTTAAGTCATACATATAAAAAATTTCATTACTTATTATTAACAAACTAGTAATACACAGTATTTGTTTTCCATACATTATTAACACATATATCTTAAAAAATTATAATGATTCCAGTAACCAAATATATACACATGTCACTCATTTGTTTCCAAAAAAATATTTTATGATCACTATGCATGATTTATTCATAAATGAATTTTTTTAATCTGTATATCTTATTGGAATTTATTACTTTCATTATCCATTTTAATCAATGTATAGTAGACATATACCATAGGGTCTCCTTTGGATCAAATAATATAGACATCTACCATAAGATTTCCTCTAAGTGAGGTGGCCTTTAAAATAAATATCCAAATATAATGATCATAGAAATATGCTGTGAAAAAGTATAATTTTAGAAGTATTTTATGTATTATGATTGTTGTGTAAGTTTTTTTATAGACTAGACCTTTCAAGAATCAATCATGTTTTATTATTATCATCTTGTGCCATCTATGTATAGTTTCTGTTGAATACTCGTGAACAATATCAAGTCTTAGAATCATTCAACATAAGTAGTCATTAAATCTTGATACATGGAGTTTGTTACTTGAATTTATACAAACTTCTAAACCTTAGAATATTAACATTTACTAATTAATTCTAGGAATATTTATTTTTAAATAATAATATATGCATCACCCACCATGGTTAACATAAACCAACTCTTTGGTTATAAATTCCTACGCAGTATTTGTCTCTAGAACTAATCCTACCACTAATTTTTGTGGAGTCCAGTGTTCCTATACTAACTAATGTGTATACAGGGCCTTAAAACATAGAAGTTAATTTTCATCCCACTATATTCAAATATACATGCTCCCCTTATGGAAATCTAGTTAATCTTGATTAGATGTTAATATCTTTAGTGGCCATAGGATCCTTAACTCGGATTCACATTAGTGTTTTGATGTTCATTTTTAGCTAAGGAAACCTTTTAAAAAAAATTCAACAATAACTCATGGTAGTGTATTAATATATTCTTATCACATCATAATTGATATGATATCCATTAGACAATTTAGTTGTCATATGGTTTATTTGTTGTACTTATATTTTCAAAACATGTCTTAGAAGAAATAATGAAATATTTTCAATATATATAAGACTCACCATTGATCTTCCTTTTACTACCATCATAAAAATAATGTATATAAGGAAATGTGAGTTTGGGATTACTTTTTCTCTACATACAAGATCAATGAATACTTGGATAATATGTTCTCTGACAAGCCATCTCATAGGTTCTTTAATCTTTACTAAGTGCACTCATTTACTTCATTGAGCATTTCTAAAATTTATTAAAGAAGTCTCATGAAGTATATAAAGTTATATTTATCTTTATAATGGTTAACATGTCCATGTTGAACTAAAAAACGTTTTTTGACATACCTTTTTTTATAAATGTTTCTTTATCTAAAACATGTTAAGTATTTTTTTATATATACAATGTCTTAGATTAATTGAGACTAAAACAATTTTATGGGTATAAATAGGTAAACTACTTTTAGTTTTATTTGAAAAAGAATTATCTTTCCTCAATTATGTAAGAGTCTTATATTTTTATATTTATCATTCATTGTAATGGATATTTGTGATTCAAGAGTTATTGAACCATTAGTTTTGTATTTAATTACCATAATAACATTTATTATGAAAATGAAATAATTTCTCATTGCGTCAAGTCGAAAACTGAGGCAAATTTTTTTGTTACACTTATTAAAAAATTGAATCAATCCAATAGAGTAATGAGAAATAGTGTTCTCCCCTTATATGATATAAGAATCACCCTTTCTCATCTCCTTTTGAGTTTACTCTATAACCTTTCTATTCTTGCTCATTTATTATATTTAAATACATTTATATTTTAAGTATATTGTATTTAATACACAAGTAGTGAATATAAACACCTGAATTGGATGCAACTACTTTATTCTTCAACTCATTTTAATTTATTTTCCAGTTTTCATTCTTTCAACATAAAAAGAATATAGACTCATTTTCATTATTAAGCCTTTGAATATTTTGTCTATTTAAAGGACACTGTAAAGAATATTTTGGATTTATATTAGCTATGGTATCTTCAACCTTGTATTTCAAACTTTTCACCATAAGGGGTGGAGAAATAGGTTTCAACCAATCTTTATCTTCTTGGTGAAGTATGGAAAAAAAATTATGAGTGACTTATCCATTTTGTTTATTCGGGCTTGGAAAAATAAGGATAACCTTGGTGGTAAGGATAATAAAATAATATTAATTGATTATTTATTATCAAAGTAGAATCCCAATTTTTATAACCGATCAATATACCCCTAGAATTTTGAAATCGTGATTTTTAGATAGATTTTCTTCTTCTAGTTTACATTAATATAGTTTATTGACAATCTTATTTATTTCTTACCTTTACTTCTCTTTCTCAGGAGAATTTAGATGTGATATTATGATATATGAATCCATGTCTTTATGTTTTATAATCAACTATCCACACATATTTGATAATATAATACAATATACATAGGACGTATCCTTAACATATTTCTAGTATGCATCCTTTTCACCTTCACTCACCTACTAGGGTGGAAGAAAAATAATAAGGGATTCTAACACATAATACAAACTTTATGATAATAATGAATCACATAAATGATTATACCATATCAAAAAATTAGTATTTTTAATAAAATACCCTGAGGTAAGGAATTATTGAAAATATTTCATGGTTTTACCTTCCATTTCCTACAATAATTAAAATAGATAATTAGTACTTTTCTTAATTTAATTTTATTAAATATTCCACTATTTTATCAAGTATAAATTAACCTCACCATTGAACTTGAAATGTCTAGTTTCTATGATATTTTAGTTGAAAGGATCCATATTACCCTTGGCATAACACTAACGAGGGTTGGTAAAGCTACTTGAAGGTATTTAGGTAGAAAATTATTTTCCAACTGTGGACTTGTATCTCCTTTATCGGTTGAGTATACTCCCCAGTACTAAAATCTTAACTTGTATTTTATCAATACTTTCCTCTAAGTCACATCAAGTCTATCTAGGATTAATTCTCTTTATGTAAGATGGTTAATACAACTAATAACCTTCATAATAACTTCACATTAAAATTAATTGTCCCAATAAGGGTTGTTCAAACACTTAATGGATTTCATTTTGAATCAAGTAATTGAAGGAAAAGTCTAACTTAATATATATTTGAGGGATTTTAATTTATTATGAATATATTTTATCATGTTTTATACTTTTCATGTCTTATTAAATTTTAAGTGGGTTTTTACTTAATTAATTAACCATGTTGGATAAAAATATTGTGCATAATATATTTATTTAAATTCCATTTTTGCACATTAATTCATTTATTTATGCGATAGAGATCTTGCATCCATAAAATAAATAATTCATAAGACATAAATAATCAATTAATTAATCAACCAATCATGAGATTATCTAATAATTGATTTATTGAGTGGGAAATAAATCAACCTTTGACCTAGGGGAAAATCCCTCGTGCTGGTCTTGGCATGAGTTACAGCATTCCACCTATACACCTATGTATTACCTAAGTTGGAATCATTATGGTTCTATTTTGAATTTCCTCCACATGCCTTAGGATAATCCATTAATTACAAGTTTTTATAACTCACATGTAGGTGAGATCAACTAAATGATTGGTTAATGGGGATTACATAAATATCCATAGACACACAGGTCTTGCATAATAATGGAGGGAGGGATGACACACTGGCCATAAAATATAATTTAATATTAAATAATTTCAAACCTATGTAATAAATTAAATTAAAACATCCAATACATACACAGGTCTTGATCAATCTCATGAATGGTCATACATATAACATATACACAAAATTAAAATAGTTAACATTCATTTTTATTCATTCTTTATTATTAAGATAAATATTCTAGATTCAATTAATTAATAAATTAATTAATTAATTCTATTTCATCTTAATGAATATCTAAATTAGTTTGGAGATACTCATCATTAATGAAATTCATGGAAAACAAATGAAAGAACCAATAATCACATATTTATTATAATAGATTAATTGTGTATTAAAAATTCTTTAAAAACGTTATTAAATTGAAAAATGCACTAGGTATACCAATCAATAAAATAAGGTTTTAATTATATAATTTTCAGTTTCATGTAATTTAATTCTATCCTTTATTGGGAGACTACATGACATGTACTTATGAGCTACACAATGTGTACCTCGGTTTTCATGTACTCAAGTTGCAAGCTTGGGGCTTCAGTTGTGTATATAGGTTGGACTACACGGCATATATAAGCCAGCTACGTGTCATGTATCACTCTTATCATGTGTCCATATAACCCAATGAAGAAATTGGTATGTTCTTCAGTCATTACTAAAAAATGTGTACAGACCAGAGACAAACCATGTATCACTCATGTCATGTGTCCGTATAACTCACTGAATGGGTGTATTTTGGATGTGGGAAATGATAAGTATATGTCATGTACATTGTATACATGTCGTGTATATCATTAATTCTCTAGGATTTCGGTGTCACATGGTTTGACCATGTATAATTACCACATAGGTTTAATTAATTTCATTGTTAACCCATGTAGACTACAAGAAATGTACGCCAGCTACACGCCATGTAATCTGACATACTATGTTCCAAGTTGGCCCAGTATACATGCAGTGTGCAAAAAATTCACATCATATAACTACTACATGGCATGTCATGTATCCCGTGACATGGCTATGTGTGGTTCACTTGGGTACACAGCGTGTGCTCCGGTTACATGCTGTGTAATCCCATACTATATGTCCATATTCCTCAACACTTACTGATGAAATCTCTAATCATTCTTAATATTTTCTTGAACTTAATAAATTTTGAATCTTGAATAAAGAAATTAAAATTTTGAAAACATTTTAATTCAAATCATATTAAATGATGAATAATATGAAATAAAAAATTCAACCATGATTGTGCAGATTGGTCAATAGTCAAATAAATAATTATACATTTAAAATGTGACCTCTTTGATACCACTTATAGGTTACGATCATAGTATAAGTGCCTTTGGTGGTAATGAAATTAATTTTTTTTAATTTATAGTTACCCAAAACCCTAATAGATTATCTTTAACATTAAATTTATAATTAATTTATTTAGATCAGGAAGAAATGATTACCTTATATTAGGATCCTTTATTCAGTCACATTATTGGTCTTCCAAAAACCCTTTTGAATTACCTCCATTACATTCTAAGGATTCAAGTGTAGAATCCCTTTAATGGTGATCCACACGTGCTCCTTTGATCTTAGAGAAACACTAATTGATTTCTAGGTGCTAGTGTAGTGAATCAATTGTCTTGAGTTATTCATCTCGATCACTCTAAGATCCTTTAGGATTGAAGGAGTTCTTATCCTTCTTGAGAAGAAGAGAGGAGGAATTCAAGAGAGAGATAGAGAGAGTCGATTGTGCATAATGATTCTCTATCCTCAATTTTTGATTAACCCTATAAAATAGACATAACCATCTATTTCTAGAGATAAGGTTTAGGTTAAAATATTATTTAATTACATACTGGCCCATAAATAATATTATAATCTTTAATAAACCCCTTTTCATATAATATTATTTTAATTTTACAGCGTGTACTAACTCACGCAATGATAAATATTATTTTACCATCTTGTAAATTAATATTTATCATCAGACACGATCTTGGTCCATTCAAAGTCCTCGGCATTTATTAAATACCCGAATAAATATTTTATTCCCAAACTAGTGAATAAATATTTATTAAATATTCAATAAATAAAATAAATATTTTATCCACAATTCAGTGAATAAATATTTATTAAATATCCACATAATTAAATAAATTAATTATTTAGTAAATAAATATTTATTTATTACCATGTGAATATTAGTGATCAATAAAAATTTAATAAAATTATTCATCCGTAATGAGAATAATATTTATTCTAATAATTAAAATCAAATAGAATTTAATCAAGATTAATTAAAACACTTAGTGTGTGACCCTTTAGGATTCTTTCTCATTAGTATTAAGTAGGTATGCCTAAAGTCCAAGATTACTGTCTAGCAATAGGTCAAGGTACCTAAGAGAAATAACTTAATGTCACAACGTCAATAAACACATATGAATGATCATTGTGTAATATAATCTCTTTATCTTAATATATCATCAAGTATGTTTCACATCTGTGTCATCAACCTATATGCTTGATACGTATTTCTTTTACTATCTGAAATAAATTTCATTACACCATGGACATGGAATTTAAAGTGATGGTTATATTTCAATCAAAGTGTTGAGATATCAACTTCTATAAAGATGGATGGAAAAAATATTTCCTCAACTTATCCATTAATAATATTCCATTCATGAGTCACCCAACACACCCTACTTCCCACCAACATATGGAATGATGGTTTTTATCAGTAAATCTAAGTGTGTGAGTCATGAAATGCATTAATGGTAAGCTTAAAGTCTAAGGACCATTATAAACTCTCAAATATAGGAATATCCAATGACACCAAAACATATAGAAATCCTATTGGTGGGTATGTTCTCTTAATCTCTCATCTTAGAGATTACCAAGTATGAAATTCATAATAAGTAGTCTCATCCACTTACGAGTACTCACATGTAATATTTTATGTACTATGTGCCCTTTCATAGTATTTTATCCAACCATAAAACTAGTTTTAAGAATATATTCATATAATTTCAAGGTTCTCATCATAACAGAGAATTACTATTCCCTTTTCAATGTGAAAAATACTCTAGGACATTATCATGTCAGTGTTATGTTGAAGAACAATCAATATATAATAATATATTTAAATTAATATTCACATATTTGAATATACATGTAATCTTAAGTGAAAAATTAGTTTGTTCTAAGGAAATAACTCCAACATTAAATTTATATTTATATATTAACATATACTATTTAATATTGTATATATTATATTAAAATATATTTTATTTTAATATATTTATTACTAATTTTTAAAACCCCATACATATAGGCATGTGACCTGAAGGATTTACTTCTTCTTTGTGGTGTTATTTTTTATATTAGGGGGATATACCATACTCATATCCTATATAGTGTATTAATATCCTCTTCCTACTCATACCATCCAAATGATATCCCCTATAAACCCCTATCACCAGACCAAACAAACCTCCTCTCCATCCTCCAATACGCTAGTTAAACCAAGTCGATGCTATAGTGTTCAAGCTATAGAAACCTAAAGCCAGCTTACATCACCTATATGTGGGCCTCCCTTCACCTATGCGTGGAAAACCCACCATCATCTCCACTTATGCTCACAACCATCGTAACATCATCCCCTTCTTTCTCTTCTACACACTATGCACAAGAAAACTAGGCTAACATGGACACTCCCCCTATTGTGAATCACCCCAACCATGTTGAATAATAAAATTTCATTTATTTAGATGGAACCAACCATATAATGCTACAATGGAGGCTTATCAGATTCAAATATTCACTTCTTAACATGTTTTTTAGATGCTTGTTTAGCACCTACTGCACTAAATTTGTGGACTTTAATTTCTCTCTATTTTTCCATAATTTATTTTATTGCATGTTTGTATCCCTATAAATAGAGTGAGATGTATGTGTTGTATTTTATTTCCAATTTTAAGAAATAAAATTAGTTCTTTTCCGCTGTAATTTTATTTTCATCACCTCTATTGATCCACATCCATGTTTGTTGCTGTAAAATTCTCCTTTAGTTATATCAAAGCATTTGAAGGTCAATTTTGTTAAGAGAGATCTATTGTATCTACTTCTAATCAATTACAGTGGTCGAGTATGGATAATGTGAATATCACACCATATGGTATTACTTAATTTATTATTTTTCCACAACCTTGTGTTTAGCGTTCTCTATTTTTCAACAAAAAAGGGAGATCATAGAAAGATTCTTTTTCTTTTCCCCCATGTTACTTTTTACTCCTATATTGATATTTTCAAAAAATACCTTTTCATTTATTTTCCTCCCAAACAACCCTTTTCAAATTATCGATTTTTCTCCTATTTTTGTAAGCTTCCATGCCTATATCCATTTTTGAAAAACAAAAAAATGCCTACTCCATTTTCATTCACTAAAGTCAGCATCACTCATCTTGATTCATTTTCCTTATGCATTTCCAAAATAAAATTGGTCATTGAATTCCTTGGCTTCCTTTTTCATTTTTTTGAAAAAAAATAATAGTCTATAGTTCTAAAAAATAACATTCTACACTATTGAAAAAAAACATATTGCATCTTCCATTTTTTCATCCAAAATAATTTTGAATCTCTATAGTGAATAGGATTGCACAAGCTTCGATCATGAAGCTGACAAAGGAAAATTATGAAAAATTGTGTATCAAAATTTGAGCACTCCTTGGCACCCAATATGTCATGGGCATAATGGATGATGGTTACATCAAGCCAAAATCCAAAGCAGTAGAGGATACTCTTCTAGATGTTCAAAAGGAAACTCTTCAGGTGAAGTAGAAGCGAGACTGAAAGGCCAAATCCATCATCTATCAAGGCCTTGATGAATCTAGGTTTGATATAATAACTTCATCAAAATCATCAAAGGAGATAAAGGAAAATATTAATAGATTATTAAAAGGTATAGATAAAGTGAATCAAATATAGCTTCAATATATACGAGGTGAGTTTAAATCCCTATTTATAAAATCTTCTAAAACCATTACCAAGTATCGTACTTGTGTAATGGTTATGGTGAAACAACTATGAATAAATAGAGAAAATATTGACAACATGTGGGTATGTGATAAATTTTTTTAATTATTAGATCCAAAATTTGATTACATAGTTGTTTCCCTAGAATAAACTAAAGACCTAGAGAGGATTTCTGTTGAAAAACACATGGAATCTCTATAATTACACAAACTAAAGGTGAATCATCAGAGTGATACTAATGGAGTGGATCATTCACTGCAATAAAATTTATATCTCAACAACTTTGAAAAGGAGTAGGGGGGTTTCGAGAAGGCCGAGGCATAGTATTCCATGGGTAAGAATCATATCCAAGAAGAGGAGGCTGATGTGGAATAATCCCAAATTGAGGATGTTATGGATATCAAAATTATACTCCATGAGAAATAGAACAATAAATAAGGGTATTATTCAACAATAGTTAGTTGATAGAAAAAATAAATGTTCAATTCTATAGTTTTTATAAATATGGACAGTATATCAATGAATGTTGGAGTAATTAACCTACGGATAATGTTACTAAGGATGAAAATATCATCAAAGTAGGTGATATTTTTAAAGAGACTCATTTTTTGATGACATAACATTAATATGAAATCAAGGTAAGTAGTATCTTCACTCTAGAGCTAGAAACCACATGATAGGTCATAATCACTTGTTTATGAACCTAGATGAGATGGTTTTAAGAGATATTTCATTTGGAAATCTCTCAATAATATTTTTCCAAGGAAGAGGAGATATTCTGATGATGCAAAAATATAGAAATCATGCTTTCATCTTTGATGTCTACTATATACCTGACATGAAGACAAACATACTGAGTCTTATTAAATTAGTGAAAAAATTATTTCTCATAAGACTATAAAATAAAAAAAATGGTTATTGTCAATGAAAATGGAAGGATGGTCACAAAATTACCAATGGAAAAGAATTGCATGTTTCCTCTTATGATCCACCCTAACGTACCATGATGTTTGATGAAGATAATTGATGATAAATATAGGCTATGGCATCTCAGGTTTGGAAATTTAAACAATAAAATTTTAAGCTTATTAGGAATTAAGAATATTGTGAATGGGATTATTATCACTAGACACTAAAATCAAATATGTGAAAGTTTTGTTCTAAGAAAACAACATATAAACATCTTTTTAATGAAGGACAACTGGAAAGTTGTCGAGCCACTCGGGCTAGTCAACATTGATGTGTGTAGTCCATTGAATCCAAAATAAAATGGAAAATGAGGAAATTTATAAAATTTATTAATGATTATGGTAAGAAAAAATGGATATAATTTCTCAAAATTAAGTCAGGATTGTTTGACGTCTTCAAAAAATTTAAGGCACTGGTGGAAAATAAAAGCAACCATTACATAAAAACTTTGTGGTCTGATTGAGGTGGAGAGTACACCTACGGTATTTTTCAAGATTGACTCAATAAACATGTAATTAAATTCTAAATGAATCCAACTTACACATCTCAACTCAATGGAGTATCTAAAAGTAAAAATCAAACTATTCTTAACATTTCAAGAAGCATGTTGAAAGAAACAGAAGTACCCATGAATTTTTGGGATGAAGAAAATTTTTGTGTGGTGTATCTACTCAATAAATTCCAAAGAAAAAATATGGATGTAAATATTACACATAAATCATGGAGTAATCACAAGCCAATTGTAATCCATCTTAGAGTTTTTGGTTCCATTGTCTATATCAATATCCTAAAGAAAAAAATTAAAAAAGCCTAATGACAAAGGAGTAAAGTGTATCCTTATGGGATATAGAGATAGGTAAATGGGATATATATTGTATAATATCATCAAAAAGAATATTATTTTCATTATATTTGTTATATTTGAAGAAAAGGAGTCTTGGAAATGGAATCAAGATGGTGATTCTAGAGCGGTGAAAATTACTCTAGAAGATGGAGAAAGCATTGAAAAAGTACCAATAGAGGAATGAGGAGTTGAAGAACCAATGATTTCATCACAACATACTCCTACATAATAATACATTGAATGATAACTTTATCATATATGTACCCAAAATGTTTTAAGCCTTCTAGATATATATGAGGGAACAAAACCAATGGAGGATTATGTAAATTTGTATTTTCTTTTTGCGACTTTCGATCTAGTTAGCTTCAAGGAAGATAAATCTAATGAAATATGGAGGAAAGTAATATATGAGGAAATAAATTCCATAATCACAAAAAAGGCTGCAATAAAAAGGAAGGTATTTACTATGTTGAAGTCTTTTCACATGTTGATCAACCACCAAGATACACAAATGATATACAAGGAATACATGTTTAATGGGGGATGTTAAATAATAAACTTGTATTTACTTGGATGTAAAAAACTATCTATTGATGTTATGGAGGATTGGTGGCTTCAAATATAGACTGTTAAACATGTTTTTGTTTGTATGCTTGGGTGGAACCTACTACACCAAATCTGTGGACTTTTATTTCTCTTTATTTCTCTATCACTTTTTATGTATCCCTGTAAATAGGGTGTTATGAATTCATTGTATTTTCATTCCAATTTAAAGAAATAAAATTAGTTTTTTTATGAAATTTTAGTGTGATAACCTCCAGTGATCTACACCCTTGTTTATTACTACAAACCCACCTTCAAACCAAACATCAGCCTCCCCTATGGGTTCACACCAGCCTTAGGTCATCATATCAATGATGTTTCACTCAATTATCAAAAACCCTAGTAATTAACCAATATAGAACATCCTAAATTTCCCACATAAACAAGATATAAGACACCCTATTGAAAACTAGTTACGTCTCACCCATGGGTGTTATCACCTAGTCAAAGACATGTGTAATGGTTGTCGGAATCTTTGGTACTCATTCTTTATTGAAAGTGATGTTCGATTTCATGATAGTTCATTTCACATTATAATAAGTGGTGATTCAAGTATGTGATAAGAATTATCAGTGTTCTTTGTGATATGGTTTCATTTTAATTCATGCTTATAGGTAGTTCTCATGCATTAACAATGATAACAATGGTTCTCTTTGGTGGTCTGGTGATTGAAGACATGACAGTTCTCATTCAACAATCATCAATAGTTACTTGTGGTGATTTTTTAATTGATATAAACATAGTTATCTCTATTAATTATTTTATGTTTTAGGTTTGTGTGATGGATAACTAATTTAGTGGTGTCAAATTTTTGATTATGTGACAATATATGCATGTTATTAGCTTATTTTATATGTTGGATTACTAGTTGAATTTAATTGGATTGGATTTTTATTTTTTTAAATTATATCTGTGTCTAAAAAATCATCATATGATATGTTCACCCATTCTTTTATGTTCATCTGTGTGATTACTAATAATTAATCACAAGTGGGATAAGCATCACAGAATTTATTAGTTTTATATATAATCACATTTGTGATGGGATCGTAAGTTGCATGATAGAGAATATAAAATAAATAAATATATTCATTATAAATTAATATTTTATATAATTTTTGTTCAAACTTGCATAATTGATACCTAAAAAGTGATATTATTCTAGTGAAATAGATACATATAGATACCTTGAATTTGTTAGAAATGGGTCTTGTCATTTCACCATGTGATGTAGTACTAAAATGTTTCAAAAAATTATTCATAACACTAAATAATTGGATATTGAATAATTTATGATAAAAATAAATTATTATTTAATACCAAATAATGGGACTTAATGATGTTCTTATTCAATTTGGAATTGGTTATAATCAAATAAATAATCAATAAGATGTAGAAATAAAATGATTGGCATCATAAGTACCTAAACTTAAGTCTTAACTCTGACACTTATCCACTTCCTTCCATTATATTAGTTTAGATTATTTAAATAGTTTCTTTTAATTTTTTGAATTTTAGTTTACTATATATTGAAAAATTTATCTACCTTCTTGAAGGAGGATATTAGTAGTCTTAACACACATTCTCTTTATTGGATCAACCTTACTTGCTACTGCTTCAATAGATAGTAGGCTTTATAAATTTCTAAATTTTGTGTACCATGACAGTATTTACCAAATTTATGGATCCAATGTCTAGGATAATTATAGAATTATAAGATCCTCAATAGATAGTGATTTAGGTTAAAAAAACAAATAGAGGAAAAAATAAATCAGATTACTACTCTCGATGATTTTTTATTGCCGGAAAATTTAAGACCCCCAAAAGACCAAAATGGCATAAGAAGCACCACATGTTTACAATTGATACTCACCTTACTCACCCATAGTTCATGGTATGCATTATTATTTTTCACCACCCATGATTTATTCATAAAATTGTTTTAATTTTATCGATTATAATTCAAATTAATATCATGAACCATGTGACAACACATCTTTATATTCTAAGATTAATTGATTCCATGAATATAATTATTCTAAAAGTCAAGATATTTCCAGAATTTTTAAACCTAGTGATTCATATAATCTATATAGGTTGTAATAACTTTTAAATAAATTTCAAATATTGACTACATAATCTCAAAATTCTATAAAAAATGAACCACATTGCACACTAGAGGATAACACTCAATTTGATTAATCACTGTGTGAGTTAAACACGTCAACACATGAGCACACAATGTTTACCATGATGAATGAGGTGAATAAAAGGTTTGAAATTTCATAATATAATAATGAAAAAAATTCCACAATGAAAAATATTGAAATTAAAATGAGTAAACATGTCAAATTAAACTCCTTGAAATTGCTTGGTCTCTCAACTTAGAATAGTTCTTATAAATAAAGCATGGTAGTGGTTATATATAAATAATATTCATTCCTTATTTTGATGATGAGTCTTATTTGCTTGACCCTTATTCTTATTATTCCAAAGATTACTCCTCTCCACTATAACTTTATTCCTCAATTCTTGTCACATTTGAGAATATATCTTATACTCTATTAGATATAATGATTCATCAGACAATGCAATTTCCTATCCCTCTCTAGTGAGTTCACAACCCTTATGCCCTAAAGTGAGAATGGATTCATTTGATACATATAATTTTATAACTTTTAAGTATGAAAATACATTTTTGGTTGAAGAGGACATTGAATTTATACCCTTCTTTACTACTATGGAGTCAAATTAACCCTAGATACCATGAATTTCCATACACTAGAGAACATCACTTCAAATAACCTCAACTCACCTCCAACTGAGAATAATTTTGATTTAGACACATTTTACAAAATTTAAATGCCTAAAATAGTCCAAGAGTAATAAAATAAGTCAATTATTGTGGTTGAGGACACCTACAACATTATGGAAACATTAAAATAATTAGATTACTTGGAGGATTATGAGTTTGTGGTAACACATGAACCAATGATGAAAAACTATGAGGGAAATATAGAAGAAACTCTAAGAGAATATATAATTCCTAACAAAATGGAGTCCCTTACTCCAATTGAGCTCATCCCACTTCTCTATTCATTTATGTTAATAGAACTTCACTTTAAATTCCCACTGATTCTAATAATACTCTTGATCTTTGAGAAATCAATGCAACTGTGGGGAATGAATTGAGTTAGAAACTAGTGTATTTCCATGTTTTGGTGGTTATTCATGAAAAAGAATTTGTATAAATTACTAACCCATACATTCATTCAAGGATTTGATTGATACTGAGATTCCCAAAGAATTGTGTGAAGTCACTTGAGAGGGGGTTGAATCTGGTGTGACTGACTTTTACCGAATTCCTTTTTACCAATTTTGAACTCCAATCTCAATATTCAAACCCATATTACCTATTAGGATATAAATAGATCAATTTTTTCACTAATATAACATAAAAAACACATGAAATATAGAATATAAAGTAAATAGCAATACGTGGTGTTTTAACAAGGTCCATCCCCAATGTGGGAAACCTACTCTTTATTGTAATTGATTATTCACCCTAGTAGTGTATTCTATAATAATAATCTTATTATAAATTATAAATTTTGTGGTAATTTATTATCCTAAACCCACAATGAATCCCACACTTACACAATAACTAACTGTGTCACCCAACATCCCACTAGATTTACAGCCTCTTGTTGATTTATAAAACTTTCTCTTAACCTCTTAAAAGGGATCTTCAGTCTTCATAGGATATCATAGAATCAATATGAATTGATTTTATTCTTCACTTGGAGTATTAAACTATCAATAGTTAATCTACTATAGTGCATGAAACATGGTCTTTATAGATAACACACTTCATATATCATTCTTAGAATCTAGTCGTGGTTTCTCTCAACCCAGTCTTCAAGGATTTCAACTACCAATGGTTGATCAGATATTTTCATGCTTGTTATCCTTCCTCAACTTTTCTTCTCCTTCCTCCCTATTCTCAATATTTGACTTATGAAATAGTGTGTATTGTAGGTATTTTTCTTCTTCTCCTTCTACTTCAACTAAATGGATCAGCTATTCAGAATCACATCAAGTTCTTATTCTTACTCAATGTAGAAAATGTTCTTCCTCTCTAGAGTAGTAACTAGTTCCCTCCCTTTTTATTCTCTTTATCCTTCCTCACCTTTTATATTCTCAAATAATAGAATACATTTTATATATATAATATATATATAATTTCCTTTAATATCATACGATAATTCTCCATCTCATTTTTCTCAACAATGTCATATGGGTGTGCTCCCTCAATCATGAATATTTATTTTTTCCTCAACTTCTTGTCTCCACTATATTTATAGGAATACCCTTTTCTCGTTTCTTTCTCACTTTTTACCAACCAAGTAACTATTACTTTTATTTAATCCAAGAGAATCAAGAATATTATTCTCAAAATATCCCACAAAATCAAAAAATAAAGAATATCCCTTTATATATGAAAGTTATACAATAATAATAATATTACAGCATGGTTCATCTCTTCGTAACACAAGTGATTTTGAATAACTAATAGAGGATTCAACTTGAATATTTAATTATCAGATAATATCATAGCTTGATCTTCTTCTTCATAATCATGATAGTCATTTTTCTCATAATTTTTCTTAAATCATAAATTCATTTGTGATGTTTTAAATAATTAAAAATAGTTTTAGGATTTTCATATTTAGGTTCAATGAATTATTTTAACTTTGATCACCAATATTGATATTTCAAATTTCCATATTTAAAAGTTCTGGATTAAATGGAATAGTGGTATCCTTGTTATGTTCACATTTAATATTCTAAAAATCAAGGGTTAAATCCTATATTAACAAATAATTGTGATATTTATATCTTTAATAATAGGTTTAGAATCATCTGATATTAATTTTCTTGGAATGTTTATTTTGGAAATCTCAGTTATTTCATTATTTAAAAAAATAAAAATTTCAAAAATAGCTAACTCATATGATGATACCTATAAATAACATATCTTAAGATTAAAATGACTCTTATGATGTACTCTTTAGTTCAATGCCTTTACCGATTTCATTAGATAACAAGTAGTATACTGTAAGAGTAAAATAACTCTTAATATGTTCACTAAATATCCCTACATTTACCATTTTTTGCTTTAAGATGTATTCTATAAGAGTAAAATGATTCTTATGAAACTATAATGAATCTTACAAAAATATACTTAACTCTTATAAAGATACAGCCTTATATTCATTTCCATTAGTAATCTCATCATAAGATTAAATGACACATACAGTAACTCAATGTCCCTTACATAAATCTTGGACGATCCTTATCAAATTCACTTGATCCTTATTGTAAAGACCCATAAAATTCAAGGGAAATTTTTTTTCTAAATTTTCTTTGGGATTTTACAAGAACGCATTTTCTGACGGCACCTGATTCTGAGGCCCGCTGTGCCCGGAATTAATTTCCGAAGTTTAGCTCGGGTACGTTCAGTGAACGAACGAGCGGGTTTTTCTAACTTTTGAACCGGTGCTTGGAAGCGAATTATGAGGGCACCGATGGAATCACAGCGCCGGTTTTTGCTTAGAAACGCCTTTTCCGGAGTTGCGTTTGCTCGGGTGTGGTTTTTAATTTTTTGGGGTTAAGTTAAGAAATAAAATAAAGTGGTGCGACAACTTTATTTTATTTCACTTAAAGCCACTTAAAAGCAACTTAAGCTCGGTTAAGCGGATAGGGTGGAACCCAAAATATCCTACCCACTTGGTAGGATATTTGTGAGGTGGGGCCCACACGATCCCCACTATTTCTTTCCTTCTAAGTAACGCACCTGCAAACCCCCTCTTTAATGAAAGTCAACTGTGTGTTTTTCTGGTTAATAAACACCTCATTAATTGGGCCGTTAAATAGTTACAATTAATTCATTGAATTAATTGTTCGTTTATTTTCTATTGAATTTCAAACGTGTCATGTGCGTTAATAAAATAAGATAACTCTTATTTTATTTCTGTTGGAACTTGTGGCGTGGAGAGGATTTGGAGGAAAGCGTTCTTCTTCGACGAAGAACGCGAAGAACGCGAAGAACGCCGACGAAGAATGCCAAACCCTCGGAGATCGACGACGCAAAGCCGTGTACCACGACGTCAATGACGCTTCTTCTGCGACGCTCCTTCCACGACGTTTCTTCCGCGACGATCCTCTTCTTCCGCGACGATTAATTCCGCGACGAACTCGCATTCGACGACAACGCTTGAGGTAGGGAATTATGTTTGAGAATGATTTTATTCCCTGGTTTCTTTATTTCTAAAGAAAACAAAGAACACGGATCAACTTATTACCTAGTTGATCCGCGAACGTTTTCCTTGTGGGTTGGGAATAATCTGTTGCAGGGAAAAACTGTTAGGGTTGTTTCTCTTTTGTTCGTGAAATTTCCTTGTTGTTCTTCGTCTTTTGGGCCGCTTGTTACCAACTTAACGGGAGGAGGTCGGACCGCACGAGCACGGCCGACTCTCCTCCCCCTTTGTTGTTTTGATTCGTTACGGCACGAACAAAGGTGGCACAGTGCAACGGCACCATGCGGACACGAGAAAGAACGCGGAGAAGAAGCGTGGCGCCGTCGCGCCGCGCCGTTGGGGCCGAACGAAACCGCGGGCGGAGTCGGGGCCGAGGAGGCGATTTGAAGACCCCGCGTTTTGTTGACGAAGTGCGGATCAACGGACGATGGTGAGGCAGGCCACGAAGGCGTTTTGAAGGCTTTGCAGCAAAGTTTGGGTCTCGGGATGATCTCTGGCGAAGACCACAGGCGAATCGGACCACCGGAGCGCGTCTGGTGGTCCGCGGAAGCCCCCGCCGGCGCGCCACGCCGGCGCGGCGGCGCCGGCGGTCGGGGGCGGCGGCACCCAGCACGCCGCCGGAATAATCCACCACGGCTGAATCCGCGGCTGAAGCCGCGGCGGCGAGCGCCGGTCCCGCGGCCGCGCGGGACCGCGGGGAAGGGATGCGGCCTTGCGCCGCGTCCGGTGACAAGGAGCAGCCCCGCGCGGGGGCCGCGGCTCCTTTGGCGTGGCCGCTCGGCCAGCGCCGAGCCGCCCAGGCCGGGCCGGGCCGCGCCCCGCCGGGTCGGACCCAGACCCGGTTTGGGTCGACCCAGTTCGGGCCGACCCGGGGAGGTTGGGTCGGGTCGGTCCGGGCCCAGACCCCCCCCCCCACCCCCGTTTTCGGACCCCTCACGGTTTTTCACTCATATCTTGAGCTGTAAACCTCCGATCGACGTACCTTTAGCGGCGATGCGACCCTTGGATCGAGATGGTCGTTTCGGTATATTACACTCAAGGTTTTGGAATACTTTGGGTTCGGCCGGGTTGGTTCGTACACGAAACAAACCGGGCCCTCGGAGCGAAAAGGCTCGTAACTTGAGCTCCGAACGTCCGATTGACGTGCCGTCGACTTTGATGGATTCCTCTAAGTGAGACGGATCTTTTGGCTTACTCCGCTCGAGGTTTGGATGTCGTCGGAGTGCGGTCGAGTTGGTTCGCTCACGAAATCCAATCAGGCCCCTGGAACGAAAAAGCCAATAACTCACAGACCGGGCGTCCGATTGATGCGCCGTCTGTCTCGTTGATTTCCTCTTGATGAGACAGAACGTTTGGCATACTTCGCCCAAGTTTTGGTTGCTGTTGGATAGTGGTCGGGTTGGATTGTACCCGAAATCCAACCGGGCCCCTGGAACGGAAAAGCTGATATCTTTCAGACCGGACGTCCGTTTGACGAACCGTCAGCGGCGTTGGTGATCAAGTTGAGAAAAGGTCCCTTTGAGTTTACCCCATGAGAGTTGGGGTACAATTGAGATATGGCCGGGTTGGTTCGCACACGAAACTAACCGGGCCCCTGGGACGAAAGGGCTAGTAACTCACAGACCGGGCGTTCGATTGACGCGCCATCTGTTGCGTTGAGACCCCTGTGACGAGGTGGTCCTTTGGGATACTTCTTCATGGGACTTTGAGATACTTGGAGTATCGACCTGTAGCTCGTGGAGCGAACCCTCCCAGAGACGAGCGTGCGGAGTACGGAAACCATGTAGCCGACTGAGACCTGACGACTGCTTGACCCACTCGACTTGGAGTGAGTCGAATAGCCTAGTGGACGGAGCACTACTTTGTGAGGTGCAGACCCATGGTGGACGGAGCACTACCTGTGTGACAGTGCAGACCCGCGGTACTCGTCCGGAGAGCACCTCTGCAGGCTCCTAGGGGGTGTGCACTACTGTGTTTGGGTGGCATACCCCGGCGGGAAGCACTATTGTGTTTGGGTGGCTGACCCGCGGTACTCGACAGGAGGAGTACCTCAGCAGTCTTAGGTTAGTGAGCAGTACCTCAGAGTCGTGACAGGACCACTGTACACTCCATAGACGGATCTCTTCAGCAGTTACAGTTTCGATAATGAAAATCATGGTTTGAGCTGAGTCTTTTGACCTTTGTGTTTACCTCATGATTGAGATTGGTCACTTGATAACATAGGTATATGTATGGGCATATACCTGGGTAGTGGTTATCCGTTGATTTCATGATCTTGGTGTTTTCCTCCTGATTGAGATGGGTTACTTGATAACTTAGGTATATGCATGGGCATATACCTAAGTAGAGGTTATCTGTTGAGATCTTCTTTGTGGTTATCCATGTTGGTTTTAGTGAGACCTTGAGGGTCTCGGGGTCCCTACTGAGTATCGTTATACTCACCCCTGCACGGGCTATGCCCGCACCTCATTGTGTTGGTTGCAGACGACGGGCAGTGCTGACGGAGGCCGCGTGTTCGAGGACTGGACGGTACCCGGAGGTGGACTACACGACGAGTCAATATCTGGAGGTGGACTTCGCGACGAGACGACACATGGAGGAGGTTGATGGGCGAGAGCATTGAGGAGCTATGCTATCTGTACCTACCCTTCAGGTAGGATCTGTAGTGGACGATCCATGAGCTGCACTATCTGTACCTACCCTTCAGGTAGGATCCGAGGACGACAACTCGGGAGCTGCTTCCTTTCTTCCAGTTGTTTTCTTTTTCTGTTGTACTTTGTTCAGTTGTAGCTGTACTTCAGTTGGGTTTGTATTCGGGCCCATTTACTTTTTAGCACTTCTTTTTTTGTACTTAGTGTTTTACTTCCGCTTGTGCTATGTGGTGTTTTTTTGCTTTTATAAAGGCAATGCCTTCCCAGTTATTGGCATTTACGCCTTTTGTGCTAGTCGCCAGCCCCTGGCCTATGGAAGGCGGGATTGGGGTAGTCACGGCATGGGACCCGAGGACGGGTCGTGACAAATTGGTATCAGAGGAGTCAGTTCTACCGCAGAACTTATAACTCTGATATTGTCTTTATGTGAAGCAATAGTGTTAAGGGTACCGAGTGTGGTCTTCAGTTCAGGGAGTCAAGTGTTGGTGCGGGCGGCCGACGTATCCATACACCAGGACCCTGACAACTGATTTCTGACTTTGTGCAAGAAAACACTGATTGTGTGTGTGTTTTCAAAGGTTTTCCCTTAAAACATCTCAAACCAGGTCAGCTCACCAGGTATAATCGTTTGACTGTGTCACGTTGTTTCTTTCAGGATGTCTTTTCACGGACGACCAGCTAGAGCCCAGAGGTATGTGCATACTGATATCCTGTCGAGCGATGAGGCTTCAGTACAGGGCCCTCTTGCAGTAGAGGCACTAGTGGAGGCACCAGCGGTACTACCATACGTTGTGCCACCGATGCCACCAGCCCTAGCAGTAGGCGATGCATGCCACTTGAGTGCGCTGCACGAGTTCCAGTGCCAGAGGCCACCCAGGTTCTGGGGAGAGACGGACCCGCAGGTGGCTGAGGATTGGCTGGAGGCTGTGGTAAGAGTCTTCAGGAAAGTGGGGACGCCGTCAGACTTCATGGTGATCTTTTGTACCAGCCTCCTTCAGGCAGCAGCAGGCAGGGGGTGGATCCACTTGTTCCAGTTTTGCGACGGGATGACCTTCGCATGGGAAGACATAGAGACCTTATTCATGGTGGAGTTTGTGCAAGTAGCTCTACACCCTGAGCGTGTTCAGGAGCTGCTACCTTTGCCGCGTGTTTTTAGATAAGTAGTCGAGTCATCTGTAGGTAGTCGACAGATGATGCAGAGGTCCAGGAGGACCAGACCAACAGTTGGGCAATCTTGGGTTTTAGGACTGGTGGTGCGGGGCACCCAGGGTGGGGTCAGAGCCAGGAGTTCCAGAAACGGACAATGTTACTCCTGCGGCAGGAAGGGTCACCTAGCACGTGACTATCCGACTCCTCGTACAGTTGATCCGTAGGCTTTGGAGGATCCACCGAGGCAGAAGTAGCGGCGGGTGCTTGAGCAACAGTCGAGCAGTGGACAAGGAAGTAGAGCTCCGGGAGCAGGTGGACAGGAGCGGAACTAGTGGATACGTCCCTTGTACTTCTAGTTCCATGTTGCTATTGTTTTTGTGTCTTTGTACTATGAGCTGCAATAATAAAAAGACACTTATCTTTATGATGTTTGTTTTCCTTTCCTTTTGTTTGGTTGATATTTAGAGGTCCCGGTTAAAACTGTTGACTTGACCCTCACTTTCAAGATTTCTACTGGAGGAGACCCAGTGACCTCACACTGATGCCGACAGCGTGACTCGACCCTTGGAGGTGAGAGTGACAGTTGGATCTCTTGGTAGTTACATCGAGGCCTTACGACGTCATCCATGGCATGAATGCATCATTCATGTCAAGGTTGAATGTATTAGGCAATGGGCGTGGTTCATCCAGGGGATGAGATCGAGTTTCTCATTTCGGAAAAGGAGAAATTTTAGCAGCTCTTACAGATCATAGGCAAAGAAGGTGCAGATCATCCAGGAGCGGATGAAGACTGCACAGTGCAGTAAGAAACATGAAATTGGCGCCAGTCTTAGAGACTCAGGCATGTTAAATGTTTCCATAAGAGGAAGCTTTAAGGAGAGATGAGTCTGCGAAGTTGCAGACGTGGAGGCAGAGCTTAGAGAGCAGCATGAGGTGGTGTACATCTTAACATGCTACAACCACCGGCCTTAGTTATTCCCGCCAGGCTCAGGGAGCTGGAGGGCGGAGGAAGAGTGCGGCTGCATGTGGTCAAGGAGTGTGACCCAATGGCTCTAAAAATGATTCAAGGGACAGTCTGTGTCCACTACTAGCTGATCTAGTAACAGAAGTCGATATGAATCATTTCTTACTTTCACGAATCTTGTCCCAGACCTAGAGTTTCTGGTAAGCCGTGGACTTGACCCTCACATCTGGAGATACCTTGGGAGGAGACTCGATAATCACACTTATGTCGACGGTGTGGTCAGACCCTTGAGGCGAGAGTTTCGGTTGGAATCTCTTGGTGGCAGCGTCGAGGCCTTACAACATTGGTTTGAGTATGGACTGGGCAATCACAGTTCATACACAAATTGACGGTATTAGGTAATAAGGTTGTGGTTTAACTACGACGTCGGGATGGGTTTTCCTTTGTCGGTGAAAAAGGAAACCCCAAGTAGCACAGGGTAACTCATGCACAAGAGGGTGTGACCGATCACTCTTGAGTCAGTCAACCTTACCCTCGTGGCAGTAGTCGTTTTGAGTTCCAGTTCTAACAGGAATTGAAGACCTCTGGAGTTCGAGGATGACGATCACGGCCTTATACGGGTCTCACCTCGACGAAGTTTACGGAGATGTGGCCAAGGCAGTAAGTTATCTTCGAGGTTCAGCGGACCTTCTTAGGTCCTCAGCTGGGTAGGCAGGGTGGTTTACCGCTTGACCCATCCACCTCAGTTGCACCAGGTGCACGATGATTTCCACTTATCTCAACTGAGGAGATATGTGCTCGACCCTTCGCATATCATCGACCATTGGGAGTAGGAAAATGGCGATGGGGTGTCTTTCATGAAGGTTCCAGTGGGGATCGAGGATCGACAGGAGCGGGTCCTATGAGGATGGTCGATTCCTCAGGAGCACTTTCACTAGCACTATGGGAACCTCCAGGTAATCACATTGGAGCGGAAGGCTTAGATGCGTGCTCAGTACCGCTTTTGTAACCCTAGTTTGTGTTAAAGCTTTACGAGGACATAAATCCCTGAGATGGGAGTAATGTAAAGACCCATAAAATTCAAGGGAAATTTTTTTTTCTAAATTTTCTTTGAGATTTTACAAGAATGTAGTTTCTGACAGCGCCTGATTCCGAGGCCCAGTGTGCCCGGAATTAATTTCTGAAGTTTAGCTCAGGTACGTTCAGTGAACGAACGAGCGGGTTTTTCTAACTTTTGAACCAGTGCTCGGAATCGAATTTCGAGGGAACCGATGGAATCGCAGCTCCGGTTTTTTCTTAGAAACTTCTTTTCCGGAGTTGCGTTTGCTCGGGTGTGGTTTTTAATTTTTGGTGTTAAGTTAAAAAATAAAATAAATTGGTGCGACAACTTTATTTTATTTCACTTAAAGCCACTTAAAAGCCACTTAAGCTGGGTTAAGCAGATAGGGTGGAACCCAAAATATCCTACCCACTTGGTAGGATATTTGTGAGGTGGGGCCCACATGATCCCCACCATTTCTTTCCTTCTAAGTAACGCACCCGCAACCCCCCTCTTTAATGAAAGTCAATTGTGCGTTTTTCTGTTTAAGAAACGCCTCATTAATTGGGCGGTTAAATAGTTATAATTAATTCATTGAATTAATTGTTCGTTTCTTTTCTTTTGAATTTAAAACATGTCATTTGCGTTAAAAAAATAAGATAACTTTTATTTTATTTCTGTCGGAACTTGTGGCATGGAGAGGATTTGGAGGAAAGCGTTCTTCTTCAACGAAGAACGTGAAGAACGCTCCGACCTCCAATGAAGAATGCCAAACCCTCGGAGATCGATGACGTGATGCCGTGTACCGTGACATCAACGACGCTTCTTCCGCGAAACTCCTTCCACAAAGTTTCTTCCGCGACGATCCTCTTCTTCCACAACAGTTAATTCCGCGACGAACTCACGTTTGACGACAATGCTTGAGGTAGGGAATTATGTTTGAGAATGATTTTATTCCCTTGTGTTTTTCTTTCTAAAGAAAACAAAGAACACGGATCAACTTATTACCTAGTTGATCCGCGAACGTTTTCCTTGCGGGTTGGGAATAATTTGTTGCAGGGAAAAACTGTTTGGGTTGTTTCTTTTTTGTTCGTGAAATTTCCTTGTTGTTCTTCGTCTTTTGGGCCGCTTGTTACCAACTTAACGGGAGGAGGTCGGACCGCACGAACACGGTCGACTCTCCTCCCCCTTTGTTGTTTTGATTCGTTGCGGCATGAACAAAGGTGGCACAATGCAACAGTACCGTGAGGACACGAGAAAGAACGCGGAGAAGAAGCGCGGTGTCGTCGCGCCGCGCCATTGGGGCCGAACGAAACCGCGGGCGGAGTCGGGGCCGAGGAGGCGATTTGAAGACCCCGCGATTTGTTGACGAAGTTCGGATCAACGAACGATGGTGAAGCGGGCCGCGAAGGCATTTTTAAGGCTTTGCAGTGAATTTCGGGTCCCAGGATGACCTCTGGCGAAGACCGCAGGCGAATCGGACCACCGGAGCGCGTCTGGTGGACCGCGAAAGCCCCCGCCGGCGTGCCACGCCGGCGCGGCGGCGCCGGCGGTCGGGGGCGGTGGCGCCCGGAACGTCGCAGGAAGAATCCATCGTAGCTGAAGCCCCGGCGGTGAGCGCCGGTCCCGCGGTCTCGCGGGACCGCGGGGAAGGGACGCGGCCTTGCGCCGCGTCCGGTGACACAGAGGAGCCCCGCACGGGGGTCGCGGCTCCTTTGGCGCGGCCGCTCGTCCAGCGCCGAGCTGCCCAAGCCGGCCGGGCCGCCCAGGCCGGGCCGGGCCGCGCCCAGCCAAGTCAGACCCGGACCCAGGTCGGGATGGCCCGGTTCGGGCCGACTCAGGGGGGTTGGGCTGGGTCGGTCCGGGCCCAGATCGACCCCGTTTTTGGACCCCTCACGGTTTTTCGCTCATATCTTGATCTGTAGACCTCCAATCTATGTACCGTCAGTGGGGATGCGACCCTTGGATCGAGACGGTCGTTTCAGTATATTACACTCAAGGTTTCAGAATACTTTGGGTTCGGCCGGGTTGGTTCGTACACGAAACCAACCGGGCCCTCGGAGCGGAAACGCTCGTAACTTGAGCTCCGGACGTCCGATTGGCGTGCCATCGACTTTGATGGATTCCTCTAAGTGAGACAGATATTTTGGCTTACTCCGCTCGAGGTTTGGATGCCTTCGGAGTGTGGTCGGGTTGGTTCGCTCACGAAATCCAACAGGGCCCCTGGAACGAAAAAGCCAATAACTCACAGATCGGGCGTCCGATTGACGCGACGTCTGTCTCGTTGATTTCCTCTTGATGATACGGAACTTTTGGCATACTTCGCCCGAGTTTTGGTTGTTGTTGTATAGTGGCCGTGTTGGATTGTACCCGAAATCCAACCGGGGCCCTAGAACGGAAAAGCTGATATCTTTCAGACCGGACGTCCGTTTGACGAACTGTCAGCGGCATTGGTGATCACGTTGAGAAACGGTCCCTTTGAGTTTACCCTATGAGAGTTGGGGTACAGTTGAGATAAGTCCGGTTTGGTTCGCACACGAAACCAACCGAGCCCCTGGGGCGAAAGGGCTAGTAACTCACAGACCGGGCGTTCGATTGACGCGTCGTCTGTTGCGTTGAGACCCCTGTGACGAGGCGGTCCTTTGGGATACTTATTCGTGGGAATTTGAGATACTTGGAGTATCGACCTGTATCTCGTGGAGCGGACCCTCCCAGAGACGAGCGTGCGGAGTACGGAGACCGTGTAGCCGACTGAGACCAAACGACTGCTTGACCGACTCGACTTGGACTGAGTCGACTAGCCCAGTGGACGGAGCACTACTTTGTGAGGTGCTGACCCATGGCGGACAGAGCACTACCTGTGTGACAGTGCAGACCCGTGGTACTCGTCTGGAGAGCACCTCTGCAGGCTCCTAAGGGGTTTGCACTACTGTGTTTGGGTGGCAAACCCCGGCGGGAAGCACTATTGTGTTTGGGTGGCTGACCCGCGGTACTCGACAGGAGGAGTACCTCAGCAGTCTTAGGTTAGTGAGAAGTACCTCAGAGTCGTGACAGGACCATTGTACACTCCATAGACGAATCTCTTCAGCAGTTATAGTTTTGATAATGAAAATCATGGTTTGAGCTGAGTCTTTTGACCTTTGTGTTTACCTCATGATTGAGATGGGTCACTTGATAACTTAGGTATATGAATGGGAATATACCTGGGTAGTGGTTATCCGTTGATTTCATGATCTTGGTGTTTTCCTCATGATTGCGATGGGTTACTTGATAACTTAGGTATATGCATGGGCATATACCTAAGTAGAGGTTCTCTGTTGAGATCTTCTTTGTGGTTATCCATGTTGGTTTTAGTGAGACCTTGAGGGTCTCGGGGTCCCTACTGAGTATCGTCATACTCACCCCTACACGGGCTATGCCCGCACCTCGTTGTGTTGGTTGCAGACAACGGGCAGTACTGACGGAGGCCGAGTGTTCGAGGACTGGACGGTACCCGGAGGTGGACTACACGACGAGTCAGTATCCGGAGGTGGACTTCGCGATGATACAACACATGGAGGAGGTTGACGGGTGAGAGCGTTGAGGAGCTACGCTATCTGTACCTGCCCTTCAGGTAGGATCTGTGGTGGACGATCCAGGATCTGCACTATCTGTACCTACCCTTCAGGTAGGATCCGAGGACGACGACCCGGGAGCTGCTTCCTTTCTTCCAGTTGTTATCTTTTTCTGTTGTACTTTGTTTAGTTGTAGTTGTACTTCAGTTGGGTTTATATTCTGGCCCATTTACTTTTTAGCACTTCTTTTTTTTGTACTTAGTGTTTTAATTCCGCTTGTGCTCTGTGGTGTTTGTTTGCTTTTATAAAGGCAATGCCTTCCCAGTTATTGGGATTTACGCCTTTGGTGCTAGTCGCCATCTCCTGGCCTATGGAAGGCGTGCTTGGGGTAGTCACAGCACGGGCCCCGAGGACGGGTCGTGACAAATTGGTATCAGAGGAGTCAGTTCTACCAAAGAACTTATAACTCTGATATTTTATTTCTGTGAAGCAATAGTGTTAAGGGTACCGAGGGTGGTCTTCAGTTCAGGGATTCAAGTGTTGGTGTGGGCGGCCGACGTATCCATACACCAGGACCCTGACAACTGATTTCCGACTTTGTGCACGAAAACACTGATTGCGTGTGTGTTTTCAAAGGTTTTCCCTTAAAACAGCTCAAACCAGGTCAGCTCACCAGGTATAATCGTTTGACCGTGTCACGTTGTTTCTTTCAGGATGCCTTTTCACTGACGACCAGCTAGAGCCCAGAGGGATGTGCGTACTGACAGCTTGTCGAGCGACGAGGCTTCAGTACAGGGCCCTCTTGCAGTAGAGGCACCAGTGGAGGCACCAGCGGTACTACCATACGTTGGGCCACCGATGCCACTAGCCCCAGAAGTAGGCGATGCACGCCACTTGAGTGCGTTGCACGAGTTCCAGCGCCAGAGGCCACCCAGGTTCCGAGGAGAGACGGACCCGCAGGCGACTGAGGATTGGATGGAGGCTGTGGTGAGAGTCTTCAGGCTAGTGGGGACGCCGAAAGACTTCATGGTGATCTTTGCTGCCAGCCTCCTTCAGGCAGCAGCAGGTAGTGGGTGGAACCACTTGTTTCAGTTTTGCGACGGGATGACCTTCGCATGGGAAAACTTCTAGACCTTTTTCAGGGTGGAGTTTGTGCCAGTAGCTCTACACCCTGAGCGTGTTCAGGAGCTGCTGCCTTTTCCGCGTGTTTTTCGATCAGTAGCCGAGTCATCTGTGGGTAGTAGACAGATGATGCAGAGGTCCAGGAGGACCATACCAGCAGTTGGGCAATCTCGGGTTTTAGGACCGGTGGTACGGGGCACCTGGGGTGGGGTCAGAGCCAGGCGTGCCAGAAACGGACAGTGTTACTCCTGCGGCAGGAAGGGTCACCTGGCACGTGACTGTCCGACTCCTCGTACAGTTGATCCGCGGGATTTGGAGGAGCCACCGAGGCAGAAGTAGTGGCGGTTGCTTGAGCAAAAGTCGAGCAGTGGACAAGGCAATAGAGCTCCAGGAGCAGGTGGACAGGAGCGGAACTAGTGGATGCGTCCCTTGTACTTCTAGTTCCATGTTGCTATTGTTTTTGTGTCTTTGTACTATGAGCTGCAATAATAAAAAGACACTTATCTTTATGATGTTTTTTTTTCCTTTCCTTTTGTTTGGTTGATACTGAGAGGTCCCGGTTAAAACTATTGACTTGACCCTCACTTTCTATATTTCTACTGGAGGAGACCCAGTCACCTCACACTGATGCCGACAGCGTGACTCGACCCTTGGAGGCGAGAGTGACGGTTGGATCTCTTGGTAGTTACATCGAGGCCTTACGACGTCATCCATGGCATGAATACATCATTCATGTCAGGATTGAATGTATTAGGCAATGGGAATGGTTCATCCAGGGGATGAGACCGAGTTTCTCTTTTCGGCAAAGGAGAAATTTTAGAAGCTCTTACAGATCGTAGGCAAAGAAGGTGCAGATCATCCAGCAGCGGATGAAGACTGCATAGTGCAGTAAGAAACAGAAAAACTGGTGCCTGTCTTAGAGACTCGGGCACGTTAAATGTTTCCATAAGAGGAATCTTTAAGGAGAGATGAGTCTGCAAAGAAGCAGACGTGGAGGCAAAGCTTGGAGAGCAGCATGAGGTGGTGTACATCTTAACATGCTACAACCACCCACCTTAGTTATTCCCGCTAGGCTCAGGGAGCTGGAGGGCGGAGGAAGAGTGCGGCTGCATGCGGTCAAGGAGTGTGACCCAATGGCTCTAAAAATGATTCAAGGGACAGTCTGTGTCCACTACTAGCTGCTGTAGTAACAGACGTCGATATGAATCATTCCTTTCTTTCACGAATCTTGTCCCAGACCTAGAGTTTCCGGTAAGCTGTGGACTTGACCCTCACGTCTGAAGATACCTTGGGAGGAGACTCGGTAATCACACTTACGCCAACGGTGTGGTCAGACCCTCGAGGTGAGAGTTTCGGTTGGAATCTCTTGGTGGCAGCGTCGAGGCCTTATGACATTGGTTTGAGTATGGACTGGGCAATCACAGTTCATACACAAATTGACGGTATTAGGCAATAAGTTTGTGGTATAACTATGACGTCGGGATGGGTTTTCCTTGGTCGGCGAAAAAGGAAACCCCCGGCAGCACAGGGTAACTCATGCACAGGAGGGTGTGACCGATCACTCTTGAGTCGGTCAACCTTACCCTCATGGCAACAGTCGTTTTGAGTTCCAGTTCTAACAGAAATTGGAGACCTCTAGAGTTCGAGGATGACGAACATTTCTTTATACGGGTCTCACCTCGACGAAGTTTACGGAGATGTGGCCAAGGCGGCAAGTTATCTCTAAGGTTCAGCGGACCTTCTTAGGTCCTCAGCTGGGTAGGCGGGGTGGTTTACCGCTTGACCCATCCACCTCAGTTGCACCAGTTGCACGATGATTTCCACGTATCTCAACTGAGGAGATATGTGCTCGACCCTTCGCATATCATCGACCATGGGTAGCAGGAAAATGGAGATGGGGTGTCTTTCACAGAGGTTTTAGTGGGGATCGTGGATCGACAGGAGCGAGTCCTACGAGGACGGTTGATTCCTCAGGAGCACTTTCACTAGCAGTACGGGAACCTCCAGGTAAGCACATGGGAGCGGAAGGCTCAGATGCGTGCTCAGTGCCGCTTTTGTAACCCCAGTTTGTGTTAAAGCTTTACGAGAACGTAAAGCCTTGAGATGGGAGTAATGTAAAGACCCGTAAAATTCAAGGGAAATTTTTTTTCTAAATTTTCTTTGGGATTTTACAAGAACACAGTTTCTGACGGCGCCTGATTCCGAGGCCCGGTGTGCCCGAAATTAATTTCCGAAGTTTAGCTCGGCTACGTTCAGTGAACGAACGAGCGGGTTTTTATAAATTTTGAACCGGTGCTCGGAATCGAATTCTGAGGGCACCGATGGAATCACAGTGCTGGTTTTTGCTTAGAAAAGCCTTTTCTGGAGTTGTGTTTTCTCGGGTGTGGTTTTTAATTTTTGGGGTTAAGTTAAGAAATAAAATAAATTGGTGCGACAACTTTATTTTATTTCACTTAAAGCCACTTAAAAGCCACTTATGCTAGGTTAAGCGGATAGGGTGGAACCCAAAATATCCTACCCACTTGTTAGGATATTTGTGAGGTGGGGCCCACACAAGCCCCACTATTTCTTTCCTTCTAAGTAACGCACCCGCAACCCCCCTCTTTAATGAAAGTCAACTATGCATTTTTCTGGTTAAGAAACGCCTCATTAATTGGGCGGTTAAATAGTTACAATCAATTCATTGAATTAATTGTTCATTTCTTTTCTTTTGAATTTCAAACGTGTCATGTGCGTTAATAAAATAAGATAACTCTTATTTTATTTCTGTTGGAACTTGTGGCGTGGAGAGGATTTGGAGGAAAGCGTTCTTCTTCGATGAAGAACGCGAAGAACGTGAAGAACACTCCGACCTCCGATGAAGAATGCCAAACCCTCGGAGATCGACGACGCGATGCCATGTACCGCGACGTCAACGACGCTTCTTCCATGAAGCTCCTTCCGCGAAGTTTCTTCCGCGACGATCCTCTTCTTCCGCGACGGTTAATTCCACGACGAACTCGCATTCGACGACAATGCTTGAGGTAGAGAATTATGTTTGAGAATGATTTTACTCCCTTGTTTCTTTCTTTCTAAAGAAAACAAAGAACACGGATCAAATTATTACCTAGTTGATCCGCGAACGTTTTCCTTGTGGGTTGGGAATAATCTGTTGCGGGGAAAAACTGTTTGGGTTGTTTCTCTTTTGTTCATGAAATTTCCTTGTTGTTCTTCGTCTTTTGGGCCGCTTGTTACCAACTTAACGGGAGGAGGTCGGACCACACGAACACGGCCGACTCTCCTCCCCCTTTTTTGTTTTGATTCGTTGCGGTAATAACAAAGGTGGCACAGTGCAACGGCACCGTGCGGACACAAGAAAGAACGCGGAGAAGAAGCGCGGCGCCGTCGCGCCGCGCCGTTGGGGCCGAACGAAACCGTGGGCGGAGTCGAGGCCGAGGAGGCGATTTGAAGACCCCGCATTTTGTTGACGAAGTGAGGATCGACGGATGATGGTGAGGCGGGCTACGAAGGCGTTTTGAAGGCTTTGCAGTGAAGGTCAGGTCCCGGGATGATCTCTGGCGAAGACCGCAGGCGAATCGGACCACCGAAGCGCGTCTGGTGGTCCGCGGAAGCCCCTACCGGCGCGCCTCACCGGCGTGGCGGCGCCGGCGCGCCGCCGGAAGAATCCGCCTTGGCTGAAGCCACGGCGGCGAGCGCCGGTCCCACGGCCGCGCGCGACTGCGGGGAAGGGACGCGGCCTTGCGCCGCGTCCGGTGACACGGAGCAGCCCCGTGCGGGGGCCGCGGCTCCTTTGGCGCGCCCGCTCACCCAGCGCCGAGCCGCCCAGGCAGGGTCGGGCCGCGCCCAGCCGGGTCGGACCCGGACCAGGGTCGGGTCGACCCGGTTCGGGCCGACCCAGGGGGGTTGGGCCGGGTCGGTCCGGGCCCAGACCCACCCCGTTTTCGGACCCCTCACGGTTTTTCGCTCATATCTTGAGCTATAAACCTCCGATCGACATACCGTCAGCGGCGATGAGACCCTTGGATCGAGACGGTCGTTTAGGTATATTAAACTCAAGGTTTCAGAATACTTTGGCTTCTGCCGGGTTGGTTCGTACACGAAACCAACCGGGCACTCGGAGCGGAAACGCTCGTAACTTGAGCTTCAGACGTCTGATTGACGTGCCGTCGACTTTGATGGATTCCTCTAAGTGAGACGGATATTTGGCTTACTCCACTTGAGGTTTGGATGCCGTCGGAGTGCGGTCGGGTTGGTTCACTCACGAAATCCAACCGGGCCCCTGGAACGAAAAAGCCAATAACTCACAGACCGGGCGTCCGATTGATGCGCCGTCTGTCTCGTTGATTTACTCTTGATGAGACGGAACTCTTGGAATACTTCGCCCGAGTGTTGTTTTCTGTTGGATAGTGGCCGTGTTGGATTGTACCCGAAATCCAACCGGGCCCCTGGAATGGAAAAACTGATATCTTTCAGACCGGACGTCCGTTTGACGAACCGTCAGCGGTGTTGGTGATCACGTTGAGAAACGGTCCCTTTGAGTTTACCCTATGAGAGTTGGGATACAGTTGAGATACGGCCGGGTTGGTTCACACACGAAACCAACCGGGCCCCTGGGACGAAAGGGCTAGTAACTCACAGACCGGGCGTTCGATTGACGCGACGTCTGTTGCATTGAGACCCCTGTGACGAGGCGGTCCTTTGGGATACTTCTTCGTGGGACTTTGAGATACTTGGAGTATCGACCTGTAGCTCGTAGAGTGGACCCTCCCAGAGACGAGCGTGCGGAGTACGGAGACCATGTAGCCGACTGAGACCTGACGACTGCTTGACCGACTCGACTTGTAGTGAGTCGACTAGCCCAGTGGACAGAGCACTACTTTGGGAGGTGCAAACCCATGGCGGATGGAGCACTACCTGTGTGACAGTGCAGACCCGCGGTACTCGTCCGGAGAGTACCTCTGCAGGCTACTAGGGGGTGTGCACTACTGTGTTTGGGTGGCATACCCCGGCAGGAAACACTACTATGTTTGGGTGGCTGACCCGCGGTACTCAATAGGAGGAGTACCTCAGCAGTCTTAGGTTAGTGAGCAGTACCTCGGAGTCGTGACAGGACCACTGTACACTCCAGAGACGGAGCTCTTCAGCAGTTACGGTTTCGATAATGAAAATCCTGGTTTGAGCTGAGTCTTTTGACCTTTGTGTTTACCTCATGATTGAGATGGGTCACTTGATAACTTAGGTATATGTATGGGCATATAACTGGGTAGTGGTTATCCGTTGATTTCATGATCTTGGTGTTTTCCTCATGATTGAGATGGGTTGCTTGATAACTTAGGTATATGCATGGGCATATACCTAAGTAGAGGTTATCTATTGAGATCTTCTTTGTGGTTATCCATGTTGGTTTTAGTGAGACCTTGAGGGTCTCGGGGTCCCTACTGAGTATCGTTATAATCACCCCTGCACGGGCTATGCCCGCACCTCGTTGTGTTGGTTGCAGACGACGGGCAGTGCTGACGGAGGCCGAGTGTTGGAGGACTGGACGGTACCCAGAGGTGGACTACACGACGAGTCAGTATCCGGAGGTGGACTTCGCGACGAGATGACACAAGGAGGAGGTTGACAGGTGAGAGCGTTGAGGAGCTGCGCTATCTGTACCTACCCTTCAGGTAGGATCCGTGGTGGACGATCCAGGAGCTGCACTATCTGTACCTACACTTCAGGTAGGATCCGAGGACGACGACCCGGGAGCTGCTTCCTTTCTTCCAGTAGTTGTCTTTTTCTGTTGTACTTTTCTCATTTGTAGCTGTACTTCAGTTGGGTTTGTATTCTGGCCCATTTACTTTTTAGCACTTCTTTTTTTGTACTTAGTGTTTTACTTCTGATTGTGCTCTATGGTGTTTGTTTGCTTTTATAAAGGCAATGCCTTCCCAGTTATTGGGATTTACGCCTTTGGTGCTAGTCGCCAGCCCCTGACCTATGGAAGGCGGGCTTGGGGTAGTCACGGCACGGGCCCCGAGGACGGGTCGTGACAAATTGGTATCAGAGGAGTCGGTTCTACCGCAGAACTTATAACTCTGATATTTTCTTTCTGTGAAGAAATAGTGTTAAGGGTACTGAGTGTGGTCTTCAGTTCAGGGAGTCATGTGTTGGTCCGGGCGGCCGGCGTATCCATACACCAGGACCCTGACAACTGATTTCCGACTTTGTGCACGAAAACACTGATTGCGTGTGTGTTTTCAAAGGTTTTCCCTTAAAACAGCTCAAACCAGGTCAGCTCACCAGGTATAATCGTTTGACCGTGTCACGTTGTTTCTTTCAGGATGCCTTTTCACTGACGACCAGCTAGAGCCCAGAGGGATGTGCGTACTGACAGCCTGTCGAGCGACGAGGCTTCAATACAGGGCCCTCTTGTAGTAGAAGCACCAGTGGAGGCACCAGCGGTACTACCATACGTTGGGCCACCGATGCCACCAGCCCCAGCAGTAGGCGATGCACGCCACTTGAGTGCGCTACACGAGTTCCAGCGCCATAGGCCACCCAGGTTCTGGGGAGAGACGGACCCGCAGGCGGCTGAGGATTGGCTGCAGGCTGTGGTGAGAGTCTTCAGGCTAGTGGGGACACTGTCAGACTTCATGGTGATCTTTGATGCCAGCCTCCTTCAGGCAGTAGTAGGCAGGGGTGGAGCCACTTGTTCCAGTTTTGCGACGGGATTACCTTCGCATGGGAAGACTTTGAGACCTTCTTCAGGGTGGAGTTTGTGTCAGTAGCTCTACACCCTGAGCGTGTTCAGGAGCTGCTGCCTTTGCCGCGTATTTTTCGATCAGTAGACGAGTCATCTGTGGGTAGTAGATAGATGATGCAGAGGTCCAGGAGTACCAGACTAGTAGTTGGGCAATCTCAGGTTTTAGGACCGGTGGTGTGGGGCACCCGGGGTGGGGTCAGATCCAGGCGTGCCAGAAACAGACAGTGTTACTCCTGCGGCAGGAAGGGTCACCTGGAACGTGACTACCCGACTCCTTGTATAGTTGATCTGCAGGCTTTGGAGGAGCCACTGAGGCAGAAGCAGCGGCGGGTGCTTGAGCAACATCCGAGCATTGGACAAGGTAGTAGAGCTCCGGGAGCAGGTGGACAGGAGTGGAACTAGTGGATACATCCCTTGTACTTCTAGTTCCATGTTGCTATTGTTTTTGTGTCTTTGTACTATGAGCTGCAATAATAAAAAAGACACTTATCTTTATGATATTTTCTTTCATGTCCTTTTGTTTGGTTGATACTGAGAGGTCCCGGTTAAAACTGTTGACTTGACCCTCACTTTCGATATTTCTACTGGAGGAGACCCAGTGACCTCACACTGATGCCGACAGCGTGACTCGACCCTTAGAGGCAAGAGTGATGGTTGGATCTCTGGGTAGTTGCATCGAGGCCTTACGACGTCATCCATGGCATGAATACATCATTCATGTCAGGATTGACTGTATTAGGCAATGGGCGTGGTTCATCTAGGGGATGAGACTGAGTTTCTCTTTTTGGCAAAGGAGAAATTTTAGCAGCTCTTACAGATCATAGGCAAAGAAGGTGCAAATCATCCAGGAGCGGATGAAGACTGCACAGTGCAGTAAGAAACAGGAAACGGGCACCAGTCTTAGAGGCTCGGGCAGGTTAAATGTTTCCATAAGAGGAAGCTTTAAGGAGAGATGAGTCTGCGAAGCTGCAGACGTGGAGGCAGAGCTTGGAGAGCAGCATGAGGTGGTGTACATCTTAACATGCTACAACCACCCGCCTTAGTTATTCCCGCCAGGCTCAGGGAGCTGGAGGGCGGAGGAAGAGTGCGGCTGCATGCGGTCAAGGAGTGTGACCCAATGGCTCTAAAAATGATTCAAGGGACAGTCTGTGTCCACTACTAGCTGTTGTAGTAACATACGTCGATATGTATCATTCCTTGCTTTCACGAATCTTGTCCCAGACCTAGATTTTTCGGTAAGTCGTGGACTTGACCCTCATGTCTGGTGATACCTTCGGATGAGACTCGATAATCACACTTACGCCGACGGTGTGGTCAGACCCTCGAGGCGAGAGATTCGGTTGGAATCTCTTGGTGGCAGCGTCGAGGCCTTACGACGTTGGTTTGAGTATGGACTGGGCAATCACAGTTCATACACAAATTAACGGTATTAGGCAATAAGGTTTGGGTCTAACTACGACGCCGGGATGGGTTTTCCTTGGTCGGAGAAAAATGAAACCCCAGGCAGCACAGGGTAACTCATGCACAGGAGGGTGCGACTGATCACTCTTGAGTCGTTCAACCTTACCCTCATGGCAGCAGTCGTTTTGAGTTCCAGTTCTAATAGGAATTGGAGACCTCTGGAGTTCGAGGATGACGATCATGTCCTTATACGGGTCTCACCTCGACAAAGTTTACGGAGATGTGGCCAAGGCGGAAAGTTATCTCCAAGGTTTAGCGGACCTTCTTAGGTCCTCAGCTGGGTAGGCGGGAGGTTTACTGCTTGACCCATCCACCTCAGTTGCACCAGGTGCACGACGATTTCCACGTATCTCAACTGAGGAGATATGTGCTCGACCCTTCGCATATCATCGACCATGGGGAGCAGGACAATGGCGATGGGGTGTCTTTCACGGAGGTTCCAGTGGGGATCGAGGATAGACAGGAGCGGGTCCTACGAGGATGGTCGATTCCTCGGGAGCACTTTCACTAGCAGTACGGGAACCTCCAGGTAAGCACATGGGAGCGGAAGGCTCAGATGCGTGCTCAGTACTACTTTTGTAACCCTAGTTTGTGTTAAAGCTTTACGACGACGTAAATCCCTGAGGTGGGAGTAATGTAAAGACCCGTAAAATTCAAGGGAAATTTTTTTTCTAAATTTTCTTTGGGATTTTAAAAGAACCCAGTTTCTGACGGCGCCTGATTCTGAGGCCCGGTGTGCCCGGAATTAATTTCTGAAGTTTAGCTCGGGTACGTTCAGTGAACGAATGAGCGGGTTTTTCTAACTTTTGAATTGGTGCTCGGAATCGAATTCTGAGGGCACTGATGGAATCGCAGCATCGGTTTTTTCTTAGAAACACCTTTTCCGGAGTTGCGTTTTCTCGGGTGTGGTTTTTAATTTTTGGGGTTAAGTTAAGAAATAAAATAAACTCGTGCGACAACTTTATTTTATTTCACTTAAAACCACCTAAAAGCCAATTAAGCTAGGTTAAGCGGATAGGGTGGAACCCAAAATATCCTACCCACTTGGTAGGATATTTGTGAGGTGGGGCCCACACGAGCCCCACCGTTTCTTTCCTTCTAAGTAACGCACCCGCAACCCCCCTCTTTAATGAAAGTCAACCGTGCATTTTTCTGGTTAAGAAACGCCTCATTAATTGGGCAGTTAAATAGTTACAATTAATTCATTTAATTAATTGTTCGTTTCTTTTCTTTTGAATTTCAAATGTGTCATGTGCGTTAATAAAATAAGATAACAATTATTTTATTTTTGTTGGAACTTGTGGCGTGGAGAGGATTTGGAGGAAAGCGTTCTTCTTCGACGAAGAACGCGAAGAATGTGAAGAACGCTCCGACCTCCGACGAAGAACGCCAAACCCTCGGAGATCGATGACGCAACGTCGTGTACCGCGACGTCAAACACGCTTCTTCCGCGAAGCTCCTTCCACGGCGTTTCTTCCGCGACGATCCTCTTCTTCCGCGACGGTTAATTCTGTGACGAACTCGCGTTCGACGACAACGCTTGAGGTAGGGAATTATGTTTGAGAATGATTTTATTCCCTTGTTTCTTTCTTTCTAAATAAAACAAAGAACACGGATCAACTTATTACCTAGTTGATCCGTGAACGTTTTTCTTGCGGGTTGGGAATAATCTGTTGCGGGGAAAAACTGTTTGGGTTGTTTCTCTTTTGTTCGTGAAATTTCCTTGTTGTTCTTCATCTTTTGGGCCGCTTGTTACCAACTTAAAGGGAGGAGGTCGGACCGCACGAACGCGGCCGACTCTCCTCCCCCTTTGTTGTTTTGATTTGTTGTGGTACGAACAAAGGCGGCATAGTGCAACAGCACCGTGCGGACACGAGAAAGAACGCGGAGAAGAAGCGTGGCGCCGTCGCGCCGCGCCGATGGGGCCGAACGAAACCGCGGGCGGAGTTGGGGCTGAGGAGGCGATTTGAAGACCCCACGTTTTGTTGACTAAGTGTGGATCGATGGACGATGGTGAGGCGGGCCGTGAAGGCGTTTTTAAGGCTTTGTAGCGAAGGTCGGGTCCCGGGATGATCTCTGGCGAAGACCGCAGGCGAATCGGACCACCGGAGCGCATCCAGTGGTTCGTGGAAGCCCCCGCCGGCGCGCTGCCAGAAGAATCCGCCATGGATGAAGCCGCGGCGGCGAGCGCCGGTCCCGCGGCCGCGCGGGACCGCGGGGAAGGGACGCGGCCTTACGCCGCGTCCGGTGACACGGAGCAGCCCCGCGCGGGGGTCGCGGCTCCTTTGGCGCGGCCGCTCGGCCAGCGCCGAGCCGCCCAGGCCGGCCGGGCCGCCCAGGCTGGGCCGCGCCCAGCCGGGTCGGGTCGACCCAGGGGGTTCGGCCGGGTCGGTCCGGGCCCAGACCCCTCCCCCCCCCCTCGTTTTTCAGACCCCTCACAGTTTTTCGCTCATATCTTGAGATTTAGACCTCCGATCGACGTACCGTTAGCGGCGATGTGACCCTTGGATCGAGACGGTCGTTTCAGTATATTACACTCAAGGTTTCAGAATACTTTGGGTTCGGCCGGGTTGGTTCGTACACGAAACCAACCGGGCCCTCGGAGCGGAAACGCTCGTAACTTGAGCTCCGGATGTCCGATTGACGTGCCGTCGACTTTGATGGATTCCTCTAAGTGAGACGGATCTTTTGGATTACTCCGCTCGAGATTTGGATGTCGTCGGAGTGCGGTCGGGTTGGTTCGCTCACGAAATCCAGCCGGGCCCCTGGAACGAAAAAGCCAATAACTCACAGACCGGACGTCCAATTGACGCGTCGTCTGTCTCGTTGATTTCCTCTTGATGAGAGGGAACTTTTGGCATACTTCGCCCGAGTTTTGGTTGCTGTTGGATAGTGGCCGGGTTGGATTGTACCCGAAATCCAACCGGGCCCCTAGAACGGAAAAGCTGATATCTTTCAGACCGGATGTCCATTTGACGAACCGTCAGCGGCGTTGGTGATCACGTTGAGAAAAAATCCCTTTAAGTTTACCCTATGAGAGTTGGGGTACAGTTGAGATACGGCCGGGTTGGTTCGCTCACGAAACCAACCGGGGCCCTGGGATGAAAGGGCTAGTAACTCACAGACCGGGCGTTCGATTGACGCGTCGTCTGTTGCGTTGAGACCCCTGTGACGAGGCGGTCCTTTGGGATACTTCTTCGTGGGAATTTGAGATACTTGGAGTATCAACCTATAGCTCATGGAGCGGACCCTCCCAGAGACGAGCGTGCGGAGTACGGAGACCGTGTAGCCGACTGAGACCTGACGACTGCTTGACCGACTCGACTTGGAGTGAGTCGACTAGCCCAGTGGACGGAGCACTACTTTGTGAGGTGCAGACCCATGGCGGACGGAGCACTACCTATGTGACAGTGCAGACCCGCGGTACTCGTCCAGAGAGTACCTCTACAGGCTACTAGGGGGTGTGAACTACTGTGTTTGGGTGGCATACCCCGGCGGGAAGCACTACTGTGTTTGGGTGGCTGACCCATGGTACTCGACAGGAGGAGTACCTTAGTAGTCTTAGGTTAGTGACCAGTACCTCGGAGTCGTGACAGGACCACTGTACACTCCATAGACGGAGCTCTTCAGCAGTTACGGTTTTGATAATGAAAATCCTGGTTTGAGCTGAGTCTTTTGACCTTTGTGTTTACCTCATGATTGAGATGGGTCACTTGATAACTTAGGTATATGTATGGGCATATACCTGGGTAGTGGTTATCCGTTGATTTCATGATCTTGGTGTTTTCCTCGTGATTGAGATGGGTTACTTGATAACTTAGGTATATGCATGTGCATATACCTAAGTAGAGGTTATCTGTTGAGATATTCTTTGTGGTTATCCATGTTGTTTTTAGTGAGACCTTGAGGGTCTCGGGGTCCCTTCTGAGTATTGTTATACTCACCCCTGCACGGGCTATGCCCGCACCTCGTTGTGTTGGTTGCAGACGACGGGCAGTGTTGACGGAGGCCGAGTGTTTGAGGACTGGACGGTACTCGGAGGTGGACTACACGACGAGTCAGTATCCGGAGGTGGACTTCACGACGTGACGACATGCGGAGGAGGTTGACGGGTGAGAGCGTTGAGGAGATGCGCTATCTATACCTAACCTTCAGGTAGGATCTGTGGTGGAAGATTCAGGATCTGCACTATATGTACCTACCCTTCAGGTAGGATCCGAGGACGACGACCCGGGAGCTGCTTCCTTTCTTCCAGTTGTTTTCTTTTTCCGTTGTACTTTGTTCAGTTGTAGCTGTACTTCAGTTGGGTTTTTATTCTGGCCCATTTACTTTTTAGCACTTGTTTTTTTTGTACTTAGTGTTTTACTTCCGCTTGTGCTCTATGGTGTTTATTTTCTTTTATAAATGGAATTCCTTCCCAGTTATTGGGATTTACGCCTTTGGTGCTAGTCGCCAGCCCCTGGCCTATGGAAGGAAGGCTTGGGGTAGTCACGGCATGGGCCCCGAGGACGGGTCGTGACACTTATAGAATTCAATTAATACTTATATAATTCATTGGAATCTTATGGAATTTTTAAATTAATCTTATGGATTTGGTTATTCTTATGAAATTCCCATTACTTTATAAATTTTCACCTTGGGTCTTCAGAGTGATTCATATGGAGTACGGATGACCCTTATGAAAATTCAAGGACTTATCCATTTTTCTAGCTCCAATCATAGAATTCTAGAATGTCTTCAAATAATCTCACAGTCACATTAATTCATATTAGGGTCTTCTCAAACACTCTAAAAAACATCAAATAACTTTTAAAGATATTAGAGTATTTACAAAAGTCTTCATACTCATTTACAAAGTCTTACAACATATTAAATACTTGATTTTTGAGTATTTCAAGTACCTTTGCTACCACTTTAATTTCATATTCAAAATAAACTTCTCAAATTATTTATCCAAGTGTTATTAGACATTGTATGTAGAAAACTTAATGCTAGGTTACCTAAGGATGGTTTCTCTACAACTTTATCCATATTTTCTCAAAAATTTGAACCTCCTTTAGTCGCTTCTTTAATCACAACTTCATAAGATAATCAATAGACAATATATTATATAGATCTTAGAATATATCTAAAAATAGTTATATATAGTTATTACTTCATTCTTGTATCACTTCTTATGATTCTATACAAACCAACCTTATAATCATCATATTTGTGGGATACTCTCTATGTAATAGCTTCACTCTTATTTACCCATTAATTTATGGGTAGAATCTTAATCTTCTTCATTATACTATTTCTCTATCACCCAAGTTAAACATAAATTTAATTTCATTCACACAATTATATTGACAAAAAATACATCATTAGATCCATTGATCTATTTATGTTCTTCATATATAAGTCAGTCATTAAGAGAGTTTTGTGCGGATATTTCTTCTCATGTTCACATTAAAAGAGTTAATCTTATTGATCTTCTTGATGGTGAAATTTACCCAAATTCACACTATCCAGTGAGTTACTCTTTAAATAAGTTTTACTCACCTCATTTTAATCTGTGTTATTCTTATTTCATTCCATGGATCCATTTTATTAACCAGTTTTCATTGAGATATTGTGTTTCTTGTAAGATAATTACCTTATCAATAGATGCATGCAACACTCATACTGATTATGAAGAAAATACATGGTATGAATTTTTATATAATCCTAGTGGAGTGTCATTAATATCTAGCTAAAGATGAATTAAACTTAGTGATCAATGGGTGGTAACTTTTCCTTACTTTTATTTCACTTTGTTTACTTTTATTTAGTTTAGTTTTTAGGTAATAAAATGGAATGCATTTACCTGCGACTACTTTTCTCCTGAAACTAAAGTTTATATGAATTAATTTCACATATTTTTTATCATCCACATGATTATATTATTATAGTGTTATTTATTTGATATGATGTAGTTTTGTGTATTTTATTCATAGATTTTACAAGTTATATCATTTTTTGAGCTTTATTGGATGTAAATGACCTCTATGCATTTATTTAAAATTACTTGAGGAAGTTTACATTTTATTTCATATTATATTTAAACTTAGAAAACAAAAAGTAATATAAATAATTAATAAATAAACAAAAAAACCAATATTCTTATCATTGTTTAACCCATATAAAAACTATTCTATTTCTATAATAACACATTCAAGGACATACCACTTTTTTCCCTAGTCAGTTTAAGAAAATGATTCCTTGTTGAAATGATTTGATTCTTGATACCATTAGTTAAATTATTTCTAATATAATTATATTATTTAAAAAAACCCAGAAACATGATTATTTTTTAGACACCTATTTACATGCATGCTCATCTATGTTGTCTAAAATTAAATTTCCATACCCATTGGGACTCTGGACCTTTTAAAAAATAATTATATTTATCTTTTTCTTGAGTAAATTATTGGGATTTTTAATCCTCATCAAGGATCTAGATTTAGTTCACTAAAAGGAGGCAGTTGTTGTGAGACTTCAGTAGTGGCAAGTTGATCAGGAGAGAGTTCTGATGGGATTTTCAATTCAACAAAAGGTGGATCACATAGCGGTTTTTATTTTCTGGATGATGGTTATGTGATTGGTCTAATGGTTATATCTAGTAATTTTGAGGATTTATATAGTATTTTTATGGTTACTATTGAAAATGGATGGAGACCCACAAAAGTAGGAGGTCAGTGCAATCGGGTTACTGGTCGAACCCCACTATATATAAAGGGTGGAACCACCTAATGATGTGTAACATGATTACTTGTTAAGAGTAATCTGCATGGATGATAAGTCACTAGTTGTAATTTTTTTACTTCTAGAGAAATATAATTTTATAGTGTTCTCTCATGGATATAGAATTAAAGACCAAACCACGTTAATAAAGTGTTCTTTAGTTTATCACATTTAATTTTTCTTGTTTGTATGCTTGTGTATGTGTTTTTCAGAAGAATTTTTGCATGGTGATTTAGGGAACATTCAAGCTTCTTAAGTTCTAGAGATCTTATTCTTGGAGGTTTGGTGTGTATTCTATTCATAATATCTAGAAGCTGAATACCCAAAGGATTTGAGATCTTGGTTCCAGTGATTTAACAGCTAGTGATTTCATGAATTAAGCATGATGTTTGAACTTCCCCTAAAAAATTGGTATCTGGTCATTAGTTTAAGATATACTCAGTATACTTAGGCATATTTATTTCATTCTACCTTGATGTTATTTTTATTTAATGGAATTTACTTCATCATTGTAATGGTAATTAAAAAAGGTAATATTAGGATTGATAAGTTTGATTGAAATGACTTTATCTTTTAGAGGATACAAATAGAAGATTATCTTATCTAAAAGGACCTAGATGTTTTGTTAACTAAAGTAAACCAGAGAAGATATAGAAATCAAAATTTTAATGACTATATCATAAGTCCCTTGGTTTGATTCCAATATCATTAGAAAAAGAATGTTGTTTTTTATATCAGGGAGAAGAAAACAATAACAGGACTAATGATAACCCTAACATACATGTATAAGAATCTTAATGCTTTAAAAAAGTGTGTATGATGCATAGGTTGTTTAGAATGATATTTTTGGAATACCAATTATAGACTATTTTAATGATTTTTAAATGATTTACAGTCATCTCGAGTCAATGAAAGTTACTTTTATAAATGATGTTTGTGAATTGATTTTGTTTTCAGCACTATGAGAGAGTTGGGAATTTATGGTTACTATCGTCAGTATTTATACTAGAAAATACGACTTGGTGTTTGAATATGTTAAGAAATTAATTTGGAATGACGATATCAAGAAAAGGGAAGTTTGGGAACCTACCAGAAATGATTTGAACATGGAAGGTATAGAATAGTCACCAAATTGGAAGATGAGTTAGAAGAAATTAAAAAATCTAGATATGAGAGTAGGAATAAATCTATCAGATCCATAACTATATGTTATCATCATGTAAAGAGGGGGAATCTCAAGAAAGATTACAAATACCGTAGATTGGGTTCTGAAAGAACAGAATTTGGAAGTTCCAATTCTTTAAATTCAGGGTAATAAAGTATCATTTTTATATTAAGTGTCAATGTTCTAGTGGAATCATTGGTGGTTGATTCTAGAGTATCATTACACTCCACATCAAATCAGGGGTTTATGGATAATTAAATATCTGAAAGATTTAGTAAGTTACATTTGGAAGATGATGATGTTCTTGGAGTTATTAGAAAGGGTGATGTGGATATCTTGATATCAAATGGGTACTTCCTTAAGTTTAAGGGGTGATACACATCCTAGGTTTATAGAAAATCTTCATTTCTATGGGAAAACTAGATGAAGAAGGACACATAAAAAGATTCATTGATGGTGTATGGAAAATTACCAGATGATAAATGTTTGTGGTGAGGGGATTAAAGGATAGGACCTTGTATTTGAATAGAAGATCATATGAAAGTTTGATGGTAGTAAAGACAACTTATAAAAGTCAAGAGTTATGGAAATATCAAATAAGTCATCTTAATGAGAAGAATTTGAAGGTTATAGTGGTAAAGGGTGTACTTAATCTCAATTATATTAATATTGAAACATGTGAGAATTTTATACTTGGGAAACATAGGAATGTTTTATTTAATTTTAATGGAAGTAAACCTCACTACTAGAATATTTAACTTGTTCATTTCAATGTTTGGGGTCCAAACCTAGTTCGTTCTCATGGATGTTCCCTATACTTTGCTGTATTTATTGGTGATGCAATAATAAAGGTGTAGGTATAATTACCAAATAACAAGTTAGAAGTGTTAAATGTTTTCACTCAATGGAAATTCATGATTTAAATAGAGGCCATAAGAAGGTTTAAATGTCTGAGGATGGATAATGTTGTTGAATATAGTAAAAGGGACTTCAAACACTAATGTTGAAAGAAAGGAATCGGGCATGATAAAAATGTACCAAGAAAACTGAAAAAATGGTTTATCTTAAATTATGAATGGAAAATTGACTATGAAGGCACTTAGTATGAGATTTCACTCTAGTATGTCTAAAGAAATTTGGGCAAGATTACTAAATTGCATAGTGTTCCTAGTTAACTTAGGCATAATGACACTGGTGGGGTACGAGATTCCAGATTAGTTTTGGTCCAAAAAAATAGAAAAAAATCATCATTTGTAAATTTTAAAAATTCTTAAATATGTTCAAATTGATGATAAGCATAGGGATAGTGTCATGAATAAGTCTCAGGTTTCCTTGTTTATGGGCTATAGATATGAGAACTTTGGTTACCAACTCTAGGATGATAATAATTGAAAGATGCTTAGTGATCAAATTTTTCTCTTTAATGAGAAGGTATTATACAAATACCAAGACTTGGTAAAAAATAAAGATGAGTTCAAAGAATCAATATTCTAGGTTCAATTTGATTTGGACAAAATCATTGGTAATACACTAGTTCTAGTAAGTTTAGATGTTAGCATAAGAAGTCTATAAACTGTAAAAGGGGAAAGAACCAAGATCAGAGGATAAGGCGAAATACATAGAAAAAGTTTTGTTTTCTTCTATAGTTGGAAATTTGATTTATACAATATTTTACACTTTCCCTAACATTACTTATTAAGTGGGAATCTCCGGCTAGTATATGGAAAATCTAGGGAAAGAAAACTACAAAGGCATAAAATGGATCATCTAGTATCTAAAAGCTATGGAATATACTAACTTATTTTTTGGGTTATCTGATCCATTGTAAGGGTATGTAGACATGGATTTTGGGGGTGATTCTAATGCTCGTAAGAGTATAATGGGATATGTATTAACATAGTAATGTGAAATAGGTGGGGTAGGTTGGGGTAGGCTACACCCACATGGGATAGACTTACAAAAGACTATATAAAAAATCGGTGGATTTATCAAGACCTCCTTATCCTACAAAAGATGTGTGCAATCCCATGGGCAAGCCATGTTTGTTATTGTTTATATAATTTTTTTAATTTTTATTAAGTGAATAAAATATCAGATGAAAAAATAGAGAATTTATGGTTTAAAAGCATGAGAATGGGAATGTAAGCTTAAAAATCTTAAAAAAAATTAAAAAATGATTGTGATTCCTATTCAAAATTCCACCAAATTATTAATTTGTCCATGATTAGTATAAAAAGTCCAAATTTTCAAAATCAGAGTTAAAAATATTAAGTATAAAACACTAAAAAACAAATATATAATGAGATTGATCCCCTTTTCATGATTCTCTAATATTAAATTCACCATTATATTCTTTAATGTTTCCTCTAAATCCTACTTCAAAAAATAATTTAAAATAAATTTAAAATCAAATATACAATATAAAATTTAGCAAAAAATAAATTTATTGATGTAAGTAATGTTGATAAAAAAATTATGAAAATATATCAATAAAAGTAATGGATCCTTATTAATTATTATAATTACATATATTTAATAAATTAAAGGAGTTATTGTGCACTCCACATATATAGTTTCAGAACTAGAATCTTCCTACAAGCCAAATTATTCATTCTCATCATCCAATCCTGCAAGAAAATAAAAGTTAATATAATTATTATATATATAAGATGATAAAAGATAGTAATTATAACATTATAAATAGTTTAAAGTCCATGAATCCAACCTAGAGTACAAATTAATTCTTGGATATTTTTTAGTAGAAGATAACTCATATATTTATTCAACATCCTCCCTCTAATGCTAAAGGTGGACTCTGAGGCCACCATAGTAATGAGAATGCTTAAAAAATCGCATTCCATTAGTGATAAAATGAGAAATATTATACTTTCATCCTTATTCCATTTGAGTACATTTAGATTTCTATAAATTGACATATCAACCAATGAAATCTCCAAATAAATTTCCAGATAAATCTTTGCATCATTTGGGCCAACTACTTTACTTTTTAGATCAATCCACATCTAGAAAAATATATAAATAAAAAATATATAAAATAAAATGAAATACATAAATAATTATTTAAATAATAACAAATTAAACTTACAATAATTACATCATCATTTTCCCTTATAGAAGAATTTATAGAAGAAGAAGATGAATCCATTTGATTGGTTCCCATTGATGAAACATAAGGGAAATACTTTGCATACTATTCATAAATTTGATATATCTTGCATCTCACCATAGAAATATTTTCTTGTTAATGACATCAATCAATACTTTGATGGCTAAATTTTAACATTGTCAACTTGATCTAGGGATCAAAAATAGCTGTTATTTCATGTATAATTCTATATTAACTCTAATATTTTCAAATTTATTGTTCATATTATAAGACATTTTTATAATGACACCATCATCATTATTGAAATTATGCAATAAAAACCTCTAAATTTTCCAAACTTTCCCAAAGTATAAATTTGAAGTAGGATGTGTGGATCCTAAAATCAAATTTTCCATATCATAAAAGGGATTCAAAAAATTTCAAATCAACTCACATATTTTACATTCTTCTTATGAAGGGTGATTATTATAATTTTGATAATAAATATCCAAATTATTGAAAACATTATTATACTTAAATTCACTTTAAAGCATTGTATGTGTGGAATTCCACCTGGTGGGAAAATCCAATCACAAAATCACACTAGTGTCAATTGAAACACTTTTTTCAAAATCTTGAAAGCATGTCATTTTACCCTAATAACATTTAACATAAGAACTGTTTTATCTAATTTTTTAACATGAATAATCAATAACATTCAAAACTTCATGAATAATAAGATTTAAAACATGGGCACAATATCGAACATGAAAAAAATCACCCATGAAAAGAAAATTATTTTCCAAATTCAATTGATCGGTCATCTTTTATTACATGGTATCATTGGCAGAAGAATTGTAAAGGGTAAGAGATAAAAATTTATTTTTGTATACACCAATAAATCAATGTTTATTTTACTTGTTTTCAAATTAGCACTAGAATGTGGAGGTTTCATATCAATAAAAGAAAGAATTTTATTTTTTAACTACCACTCTGAATCAACATAATGTGTTGTCAAACAAAGATACCCCTTACTAGTACAATCCATCCATAAATCAGAAGTTACTACTATAAAATAGTCTTTAACAGCACTAAAATTGGCCTTTATCTACCCAAGAAAAGTGTTGACTGCCTAAGAACGATTAAAATCCCTAGGCTTTTATCGGCGTTATAAAAGCATTGATAAATGGGTCCTTTAATAGAGCTGATAAATGACCCATTTATCAGCACTTTTAGAAGTGCTGATAAAGAGAACCTTTATTAGCACTTTTTTTAGTACTAATAAAGGATGTCTTTATCAGCGTATTTAGTAGTGTTGATAAAGGGGCATACTACAATGTGTTGTAATAGCACACTACAGCACCAAAAACGGAACCATAAAGCAGAAAAATCAGGTACAAATACATATTTTAAATGAAATAAAATTTACAATACAAATAAAAGAAAAAAAATTATATTATAGACATTTCAAACATTGGTTTATATAATTGCATGAGTAATTAAAAATTATCACATACATTAAAAACCATCAATATTCCTTTGCCTTTTTACCCCTAACCCCGACTCATGTTATTGCTAAACAAACCACCCATGCTCGAGAAAAATAACACACCTATATAATAAAATGATTCTTATGTTAGTAATAATATAAGGAAATAAATTAAACAAAAAGTCTTAATTTTAAACTAAACTTTGAGTCATGTAAAGAGTATTGTGTATCAGATTGAGTTGCAGTTGATTCTTACACATCACACCATTTATTATTTTTCTTCAAGCATTATGTTTGTAAAAACTAACTAAATTAGTATAATATAAAAATGATAAGGAAATTAATTAATTAATAGTAGATAGAATGATGAGAAAACAATCAAGGCTAATTTTCTAAGTGTTGGTGATGTGATTCAAGTTTTAAACTAAAACGACACTTATATATTGAAAACACACAGTTTGAGTCATACCAATCACACCATAAATAATATTGAGGTTTGAATGATTCCTATACATCCCAAATTACTTATGAATCATTTTCCTAAAGTATAAAAACAATCTGAATGTTTTTTCTCATTTATGAGTACGTCACTTGTGTTTTTTTTACTAAAATGCCATTTTAAACTGGAAACATGCACTTTGAGTCATATCGATCAAAAAATATGTCGATTTAATGTGAGATAGATTCATACATGTCACAAATGACTTATGAATCATTTTTACTAAATTATCAAGATAATTCGACCAAGTTTTCTTAGTTTTTAGTGAGTGACACTTTTCAAACTAAAATGTCAATTTTAAACAGATAACAGACATTTTGAGTCATACTGAGCACATCATGTATCAAATTGAGTTTTAGATAATTTATAAATGTCATAAATAACTTATGGATCATTTTCCTAAAGCATCAAAATAATATAAATGTATTTTCTTAGTTTTGAGTATGTCAGCTTTATTTTTTACTAAAATTAGTGTCAATTTTAAATAAAAAGATGCACTTAGAGTCATACATGTCACACTGTGCATCAGATTAAGGTTCAGATGATTCCTAAACATCTCAAATGACTTATTTATCATTTTTATAAAGTATCAAAACAATTAGAATGTGTTTTATCTATTTTTAGTATGTCACTTGTGTTTTTTACTAAAATGTCATTTTAAACTAGAAACACATATTTTGAGTCATACTAATCACATCATGTGTTAGTTTGACATGAGACTGATTTATACACATTAAAAATGAATTATAATCATTTTACTAAATTATTAAGATAATCCAATCATGTTTTATTAGTTTTTAGTGAGTGACGCTTTTTGAACTAAAATGTCAATTTTAAATTTATAACAGATACTTTGAGTCATACTGGGAAGATCATATATCGGATTGAGGTTAGGATGATTCCTACATGTCCTAAATGAATTATGGATCATTTTTATATAGTATAAAAAAAATCAAAATGTGTTTTATTGGTTTTGAGTAGTTCAGTTGTCTATTTTACTAAAATTAATGTCATTTTTAAATAAAAAGATGCACTTTGAGCCATATCGGTTGTACCATGGATTAGATTGAGGTGAAATTGATTACTAAGTGTCCCAAATAGATTATGGATCATTTTACTATAGTAGAAAAATAATACAAATGTGTTTTCTCAGATTTCAGTATGTCACTTGTCTTTTTTACTAAATTGTCATTTTAAACTAAAAACACACACTTTGAGTCATACTGGTCACATCGTGTATAAGTTTTACATGAGGATAATTCCTATATGTCACAAAATAATTATGAATCATTTTTCTAAATTATCAAGACAATATAATTATGTACTCTCCGTTTTCATTAAGTGCCACTTTTTAAACTAAAATGTTAATTTTAAACTGATAACGGACACTTTGAGTCATATTGGGCACATCATGTATCAGATTGAGGTGTGGAAGACTTTTACACTTCTCAAATGACTTATGGATCATTTTACTAAAGTATAAAAACATTAGAAATGTTTTTTCCTGGTTTTGAGTACATCACTTGTCTTTTTAACTAAAATTAATGTCAATTTTAAATAAAAAGATGCACTTTGAGTCATACCAGTCACACCGTGCGTTATATTGAGATGAAGATGATTCATACACATCCTAAATGAATTATGTATCGTTTTCCTAAAGTATAAAAACAATAATAATGTTTTTTATTGATTTTTTTTATATCACTTGTCTTTTTTACTAAAATATCATTTTAAACTGGAAACATATACATTGAGTCATATTGGTAACATCGTGTATCATTTTAACATGATACAGATTTCTACATGTCATAAAAGACTTATGAATCATTATAATAAATTACCAAGACAATACAAGTTTGTTTTCTTTATTTTCAATGAGTGACACTTTTTGAACTAAAATTTCAATTTTAAACTGCTAACAAACACTTTGAGTCATATTGGGCACATCATGTATCATATTGTGGTTTGGATGATTCCTAAAAGTTAAAAATGACTTATGGGTCATTTTTATAAAGTATAAAAACACAATATGAATGTTTTTTCTCAGTTTTGAGTAGATCAGTTGTCTTTTTTACTAAAATTAATGTCAATTTTAAATAAAAAGATGCACTTGGAGTCATACTGGTCACACCGTACGTCAGATTGATATGAGGTTTATTCATAAGTGTCCCAAATTAATTATGGATCATTTTAATAAATTATAAAAAAAATCATTTTCTTGGTTTTGAGTATATCACTTGTCTTTTTTACTAAAATGTCATTTTAAACCGAAAACACACACTTTGAGTCATACCTGTCAAATCGTGTGACAGTTTGACATGATACTGATTATTTCATGTCACAAATTAATTATGAATCATTTTCCAAAATTATTAATACAATATGATCATGTTTTCTTGGTTTTAAGTGAGTGGCACTTTTTGAACTAAAATATCAATTTTAAACTGATAATGAACACTTTGAGTCATACCAGACACATCGTATATCAAATTGAGGTGAAGCTCATTCCTATATGTCCCAAATGACATATGGATCATTTTCCTAAATTATAAAAACAATAATAATGAGTTTTCTTAGTTTTGAGTATGTATCTTCTCTTTTTTACTAAAATTATTGTCAATTTTAAATAAAAAGATGCACTTAGAGTCATACCTATCACACCATGCATCAGATTGAGATTCGGATGATTATTACACATCAAAAATGACTTATGGATCATTTTTATAAAGTATAAAATCAATAAAAATGTTTTTTCTTGGTTTTTAGTACGTAAATTTTGTTTTTTACTAAAATTTCATTTTAAACTGGAAACACACACTTTGAGTCATACTGGTCACATCAAGTGTTGGTTTTATGTGAGACTACTTACTACAACTCAAAAATGAATTATGAATCATTATCCTAAATTATCAATATAATATAAGTATGTTTACTTAGTTTTCAGTGAGTTACACTTTTTGAACTAAAATGTTAATTTTAAATTGATAATGGACACTTTGAGTCATACCGGGCACATCATGTATTGGATTGAGGTGAGGATGATTCCTAAATATATCAAATGAATTATGGATCATTTCCCAAAAGTATAAAAACAATAAAAATGCATTTTATTAGTTTTGAGTATGTCAGTTTTCTTTTTTACTAAAATTAATTTCAATTTAAAATAAAAATATGCACTTTGAGTCATACCGGTCACAAAGTTTGTCGGATTGAGGTGTGGATGATTTATACATGTCACAAATGAATTGTGGATACTTTTCCTAAAATATTAAAATAATTATAATGTGTCTTATCAGTTTTGAGTATGTTACTTTTCTTTTTTACTAAAATGTCATTTTAAACTGGAAACACACACTTTGAGTCATACCAGTAACATCATGTGTCGTTTTGATGTGAGACTAATTCCTACATGTCAAAAATGACTTATGGATATTTTTCCTAAATTATAAATACAATCCAAGTGTGTTTGATCAATTTTCAGTATTTCACTTGTCTTTTTTACTAAAATTAATGTCAATTTTAAATAAAAAGACACAGATGGAGTCATATCGGGAACATCGTGCATCATATTGAGGTGAATATGATTAATAAATGTCACAAATGACTTATGGATTGTTTTCCTAAAGTATCAAAATAATATTAATTTTTTTTCTTGTTTTTTTAGTATGTGATTTGTGTTTTCAACTAAAATTTAAATTATAAACTAAAAATATACAGTCTGAGTCATACCGAGCACACTGTGTATTGGATTGAGGTGTGGAAATTTTAGTATACAATATGTGTTTTAATTTAAACTATCTATAAAATCCCGAAAAGAGAGAACATGTTATATTCTGATGTAATATAAACTCTATGCTCCCTGAAACAGTCCACGCTTCAGGTAGCATGGGGTTTCCTCTTTCTTCAGAAATGAACATGTTCTCTCTTTTATCTCTTTTTATAGATAGTTGAAACAAAAATATGACTTCCAAAAATATTTGTGAAAAAAAAAGAAAATAAGAATTAGATAAAAATTATAAGGAAATTAACTTACAAATTTTAGATAAAATGATGATAAAATTAATTAAATAAGTAGTAGTAATTCACCTTTTTATGATGGTTGTATAAATTATTAACCCATTTGCTTATTGTCATTATCTCAGTTGCAGCCTCAAAGTTCAATCTCTTACAAGCATGAGTATTTTTTAACAAACTACCCCAACTCAAACAAAATAATCCATCTATATAAGAAAACAATTCTTATGTTAGTAATACTAAAAATAAATAAATTAAACATAAATATGAAACAATATGTTACTTTATGTACAAATATTTTTCTGTGAAAACATCAAGATTGGAAAGCTTGTGCAAGAGAAATTTTTTTTGAAATAAGTGGTAGGAATTCACATTTTTAAGATCATATTAAAGGATTGAATCATCCTTGTTGACGAAGTCATTTATACATTATCTCTATGAAAATTAACAAAAAAAAGTATCAGATAAAAATGATGAGGAAATTAACTAAAAAATAGATAAAATGATGATAAAATCAACTAAAATGTAATTTTTTCTAGTTATATATATTTGGGACCCATTATGTATTTTCAGAATACACTAAACTCTATTATAAATTGTTTAACCCTTTTTGACAGTATTAAACATCGGTATAGCACTTTATAGAAACCAAATGACACTAAAATATATCACATACATTAAGTCTTAATAGATTATGCTATAGATTAGTATATCCTTTTCAATATTCTAAGGGATGATAAACTCTAACATAACATCATCATTATTTTTTCATCGAAATGGGAATATCTCTATTATCAGGTATTTTTTATTGAGAATGATGATAAGTTTTTTATTAATGAGCTTATGAACATGGACAATTTTACATAATGAATGTACACATGAATATTAGTGACGAACCAGTTGATACATTTTTTATGGTGAGCCAGTAAACAAGTATCGATACGCATAATAAGGATAATTTAAACACCTATACTCATGTAATGATTGTGAGATTTTATGTGATATAATGGTGGAATGATTTAATTTTGCATCATGTTCATTACAAAGAATCAATTTTAGTCAATCCATTTAACTAATATAAACTTGATGTGTTACCTGTATGGATTTTATAATCATTTTTGATATTATATCATGCCTCTAATTTATGATCGAATAGACCAAATAATTTCACCACCCACCAAATTGAAACCACTGTATTTTTCTTTTCTGATCATTCGTGATTTAGTCAATGAAATTTTGTATTTATTTATTTTTTATAGTTTTTTATCAAGATACTAGCTTCTTTTTAAAAGTGTTCTTAATTTGAATTTTGGTGCTTTATGATTTCATTTGAAGTGGGTTTTTTATTTTTGAGTATTTCTTCATACAGTGGTTTCTTTTTATTTGATTCTATGTGTCCCTTGACATAATCCATCCTCGATGACCATGATCTCTCAATGTTGGTTGTCCTCCAAAAGTTCTCTCATACACCTGCTAGCTTCAGTGGTTTATTATAGACATATTTATTCAATAATTTAAGATAGATTATATACATGTTTGATGATTGGATTGGTGTTGTATGAATCTCAAGTGACTATTAGCTCCACTAATTAATACATGGTTGGTTTCTATATGGTAGGTATATTTAAACTTTTTGTAATGTTACATTATTTGTTTTCTTTACATTTATCTTCTTTACAGATGAAAAGTGTGAGATATTTAATGGTTTTGATGTCTCTTTCTCCTCAAGAAAATGAAAATATTATTGACATGGTGTAAGGAATTATCCTCCCATCTATGTTTGTATGCATGCATGCATTCGTTTTCATGTGTTTTACTACTAAGATTACACTTTTATATTTTCTAAAAAAATTAAGTTACCTAAATTATGGAATTTATAGATTATGAATATATATGTTCTTAGTGGAAATTTCTATATAAAAATATTGAATAGGTGCTTATTTTAGTTATTGTGTACTACTAAGGCCCTTTCTTTATAGTGTTGTTTGTTCTTGGTGAGGGGTTTATTTCACACTTAATTAATGTTTGATACTACTTGGAATGTTCTAATAGAAATTTTAGCCTATAATAATCAGTTTTAAAATATAATTGGTGTTTTTTTTGCTTCTGAAAATAAAATAATCCACTTAAATTCTTGTACAAAATCACTTAAACAGGTGGTGAAAAAATTTTATCAATAATAAACCTAAAACACATGCACAATAGATCTTATCATAAGTGGAAATTGTTGTATGCACTTTTCAAAAAAAAATTCAAACAAAACCTTCATATGATCCCCATTATACTCAATTTCCCAATAATTTTATTGTTTGCAGGCCATCACTTCGTCTCCTCCTCCGCCTCGGTCTCCACCTTTGCCTCCTCCCCTGCCTCGGTCTCAAACTTCACCTATGCCTCCATCTCCACCTCCACCTCTACCTCCTCCTCCACCTCTACATCCTCTATTTCCAAAAAATTTTATTTTTTACCAATAATTGCTTCTAAACAAATTGATTTCCACCATTATACTTCTCCTTGAGAAACATATCAAAAATAATATATAATCGTTATAATATTAATGCTTCATGTCCCAAATATATTTCTAAGGTTATATCCCATACTAGATCACAAATATTGTAGGTAATCATCTAAATTTGTTTTTTTCAAACATTCTGACACTATGTACACTACCCACTCATCTATAAACAAATTTACTTCTTCTTTGAGTATGAAGGTTGTTGGAATTATTGGTAGTACTGAGAAAATATAGACAAAAAAATGATTAATAAATATTTTTGATGAAATTTTAATTACCTTTGGAAATTACCTCTTCAGGGATGCTGGTATTTTCATGGTTTATGATCTCTCTTATAAATTTTCAAACACAAGGTCCATAGTCATTTCCATTATCTTACTTCAGACATTGTAGAAACATTGACCAAAATAAGTAAATTGTTTTGAAATATGTTTTGATAGTTAAATATTTCTATACATAACTTAATATGTTTCTATTTTAAGTAATCTATAGGATTTTTATTTTCAATCAGCAACTTCATTCCATAAAGTAGACTATATTTAGAAATTGCCCTATCATAACAAAATTCTTCTTAAAACATAGACTGAAAAATATAATTCAAAGTTTATCTATAAAATATTGATTTTTGTGTATTAAAAATTCAGAATACACATTATGTATGGTCGGTTTGTTAGATATCCATGCACTGGATCCAAAAAATAGATATTTGAGGTATCCATATTGATTGTGATTAACATTCAGTGATGCCTAAAAAAACAAATAAGTAAATCAAAAAATAAAAATATATTTTATATGAATAGATTTTTATGTTTTACCCCTCCATTGTAGGCATAAAAAAGAGTCTATTGTCTATTATTTTTTTCTAAAATTCATCATATAGATCATCTTTCTTCTTATCAATTTATTCCTTCTCCAAATAATTTTCTTATGTAGAAATGATACGGGTATTAATGAATCAAAATCATGTTTCACACATTTTTCCCTTTATATAGTAGTGATATAAACTCTTGTAGAAAATATAAATAGTTATTAACTTTAGTGAACATATTACATAACTATTTAGATATATGTATTATGAAAATATACCTTATGTATATATTCACAACTGAGACACCCAACCATTCAAACTTGAGAATCTCATTTATACTCTCAAGACCAACTATGTTTTTAATGAAAGATCCAAATATTTCTTCTTCATATATAATGTAAGAAATATTTTTATCTTGCATGAAGTTATAATGATAATAAATGTTGATGTGGAACTTATGGGGGGAAGTTAATCTTGAAAGGTCCTTTTGATTTCTTGGTTGATTCACTAGATTTTCTTGATTCGACCTTCCGTTTCCCCATCGCTTTATATATCTATAATATCATACCTCACTTTAGACCTTTTTTCATAAATTTTTATAGGTTTTTCATATAAATAATTAAATACATACCTCGTGTATCTCTATAATATTAGATGGCCATGCTATGAAAGTTACAATAACATCATTAACTATTGTAATATTAAGATCATAAAGTGGAACATGAAACTCATTAGTCGAATCATAAGCAACCAAAATCCCTACAGTCATGTGGTATTTTGGGAGTTTTTTATTGTGTATATTTTATCCCAATATATTATACATTATACCCCTCACAACAAGTTGGTTCATGGGTGTTGACAGATAGAAAGCACATACAACTTTATCCTGATAAATTTTAGTAATATAAAGTTATCAGAAGTTGTTTGATACACATTTAGGAGGAAGATTAATGAAAAAATGTATTACCTTAGTTAAGGTATGCGATTGAAGGGAATTACTAACCTTAAAGCTAGTGTGGTCATTTGGTTCTCCATATGTGGATCTTTATTCCACTACCAGTTTTCTTTGATCCTTTATCATATATTATTATGTCAAACTAGACTAGACAATAATATCTTGAAAAGCATCAAATTTTCTCTGAAATTATTTCATCATCTTATATGCATATTCTTATGATTTTTTCTTCTCAAAATATGTTCTATGAGACACTCCAAAACCTAATCCTATAACAGGACCATATCATTTTGGCCACTTCAAAGCAACTGAAAGTAGTTTTTCTTCCACTATGGTCGCTACCAATTCTTATGTATAAACCATATAAAAAACCTATAAACATTAATAGATATTTTTATGTAATATTAATATAAATCATAATGAATTACTATTATTCTATAATTAAACATGTTCCCATACTTTATATATGTTTTCATCAACTAGTTTACCCTCCTTATTTATGTGAACCTCCTTCCACAGCACATGACGTGGTATGGAAGTGGATTCATATTTTGATTCATCGATATGAATAGAAACAAAGTAATATATGTTGTTTCATATCACATAAAAATTTTATTTTTGATTTAAAATACATACCAATTTCTTCCCTAGTGAAGTGTACCCCATACTTTCTTTGCAATAGGTGTACATTGGTTTTGATGAATGTTATTTATTTTCATCACTCTTTTGTTGTTTCATAAATTAAAAAATTTTAATCAAATTGGATAAAATAAATAAAGTTAAATAACATATTTTCAACTAAAATTTACATGAAATGATTTCTCATCGCGATGACTGATGAAATCATTCCATGTTTCCTACTTTAGAATATTTGCATAACTAACTGGTGGGTGGGAATTTACTTTCCCCTCAGCATCCCTAAGATGTAACTTGGTAAGAAGAGTCCAAAAACCTCTATGGGATTTTACAGTGGCCATTAATACATATTTATTACAAAAATATTCTAAAATAAATGAACTCTACAAGGAATAATGAAAATTAAATCAATGTTTCATTATATAATTTTTTGGTAAAATAGAGAAAGTTTATTGTAACATTAGAATTATATATTTCCAAAGGATTTCCTTCATTACAGGCTAGACTTGGTGCCATAAATATATATCAATTGGCACATTCATCCTCATTGTGACCCCAACATGACTAATGAACAATGAATTTTTGGGGTTAATAGGTTGTCCACGTTGATTCCAGCCAACCTCAAATTTTATACCCTTACTTATTTCCTTGATAATTTTATTCAATGATGTGATGTTGTGTTATTCTTGTTTTTTTTCATCAACATGTTTTTGATCCTTTAATAATTCTATAATTTTAGCATAAACAGTCTGTTTTTTCCTGGAATTGGTAACATCATCATGTGTAAAAAACATTATCTACATGCGTATTCAAACATTTAACTTAAATTAAATTAATGTAGTAGAGAATAGATAATATTATGAGGAAAATAATGGTATACTAAAAACACATTAACCATCTCATTGAACTCTCTTTATTTTTTTAAAGGGTTAAAGAGATTTGGATCCTCTACCAAGAATCTAAATCCCCTCTTTGTGCTCTCATCTAACAAAAAATACATTGTCTACAATGGGAATAGCATGAACTCATTGTGATCTCCTAATGAAAGGGTAATCCTTGATTAAATTTTCATATAACCTTATAGTTTTTTAGTCTCCAATAGGACAATTAACCAATTATTATTTTCTGAATCTGAGACATAAAATACTTGCACTACTTGTGATGCCATTATGAATAGCTCGTCATTTTCCTCTTCCACCTTGAAATTCACCTTCACAAAGTCCATTTCATCAACTTTCAATTCACTACTGTTATCAACCCATTTGAAATGGAAAATCAGCACTTGAAATATTTTATAATACAACTTTTATATCTATTTTATAATGTTGAAATGTGACATATGTGCATAAATTGGATTTTTATCCTTCGAACCAGATATGTGCATCACTACCACCACAAGAGTAACTCCACTATTTTTCATCATATTTTAGTCATCGTGTTAATTTTTATAGAATTTATAACCATTTATTACAAAACTATTGTAAGATATAACATGTTCATTTGGTCTCCTAGCTAGCCATCGAAGTTGTTTAGTAATTGAATTCATAATTTCAGATAACTCCTTATAAATTTGATCTTAGAACCATCCTATAAACTATTAATTATGTGTATTTTATATCCATCATTTATCCCTTGATGGATTCAGATCTCTAAGAATTAATTTATGGGCTTCAAAGTATGGATCAACATCTTCAATATTATGTAAAATGTAAAGGTGTGTTTGCTCCCACTCGGTGATGGTAATTGTAATAATATCTCTTCTGGAAATCCCTTCGCCCGTAAGAAGTATGATGTGATGAGACTTTGGGAGACTGATGTTTTCAACATATGATAGGTAATTGGTACATAATTCAACATCTTCTTCAACAATATATTGTTTTACAATAAAACCTTATGGACTACTTTTATTCTTGACATAACCTTTCAAAATATTAATTACCATTCAATAGGGTACATCCATCTATAATGGAGAGGACCACATAGTTGAACCTATCTAACCAAGTAAACCATCAGATGGACCATTATATCAAAGAATTATGGTGGGAAGAAAATAGTTAATTCACATAATATGGCTTCAACCTTCTTATTCATGATTGGAAACTTTACCGATTCTATAACATTACTGCATATGGCTTTGAAAAAGAAGTAGAGTCTGGTTAATGTTTGTCGTACATTTTTAGGAAGAATACAATGAAAAGAAATGGGTAACAAATATTCCATCAAAATATGGTAGTCATGTAATTTTAGTCCTTGTAACTTCAAATTAGTCATTGATGTGACATTTTTTATATTTGATGAATACCCCTCTAGAACTTTTACATAATTAAGGAAAATGAAAAATTGAAGAAAAAAATTATCTGGATAGAGTGTAAGCTGTCGGAGGAAGAAAATTTCACCATTTACCCTTCACTGGTTCTAACTCTTCTCTTATCCCCATGTCAATAATATCCAACCTATACTTGATTCCATATTTCATTTTGTCAGGAACATTTAGTAATGTTTCAATAACACTATCAAATACATTTTTTTAAAAGAATGACATCAAGAAAATTTCTGACATACAAACAATTCGAATATGGTAACTAAAAGAAAATTGATCTCTTATTCCAACCTGATTTCATAAGGTTTTTCAAAAATTATTTACCAAAAATAGTGTCAATATATTTTAATTTATCAAATATTTGATCACCCGTTAGTGGAGATGGTGTTGTACCTTGTTCAGTATTCCTATCAAATGTTATCATCCAAGATCAGTATTTATGTCATCGAGGTAAAAAATTATAATGTCCTTAAAACAAAAGTCTTCAAGGAATGTTTCAAATGAACTGAGTGTGTTCATTATTCACAAATGGTACACCACAACATTCCATTAATTCTATATCCTGAAAAAATTTCAATAAGTAGGAAAGTTATTTATCATCCCGTAAACATGGACCTTAATGTGAATTCTTCACTTCTATGAGCATCTTCCATTGTGTCACATGTATCCCATATAAATTTTAGATCTTCAATAAGTGTATCCAAATAAACATCAATATCATCACCAGTCTTCTTTGGTCCAGATATATGCAAAGACAACATAATGTATTTGTGCTTCATGCATAACCATGGTAGCAAATTATAATTTACCAACATGATGGAATGTGTACTGTGAGTACTACTTTATACATCAAAATAATTTATTCCATCTATAGATAATGCAAAATGAAAGTTTCTTTGATTATTTCAAAATTCAGGATACTCATAATCAATTTTTCTTCCACTAAAGAGAATTTTCTGGATGACATAGGTTCCCATATTTAGTTCTTATTTCTATATTTCATGTTAATTGTCTCACGGTTTCCTAAAATCTATACAGTCATCTAAAGTATGTAATGATAAGAAATTACCAAATAGATTTCAAAGTACTTGATTCATTTTTCTTATATCAATCTACTCCATGCTTAGGGCATTTTATAAGTGATTTATAGTCCTTGTGAAACAATATGCAATCATTTGGACAAATAAGTATTTTTATAAAGATCATTCCCATTAAACATAGCATTCATTTAGAATCATATGTTCGACATGGAAGTTCATTTTCTTCTGGTACTATATCATTCAGGAGACTAAGTAGTTCTATAAAGTTGATTTCGCTCCATCCCCTGCCATCTTTCAAATTATATAACTTCAATACAACTAAAAATGTTGTGTATTTAGTACAACTAGTATATAACAGTCTCTTAGCACATATATTTAACTTCTCAAGCAATTTTAGAAAATCATGAAGTTCATCTTCAATTTACATTTTCATTTATTTCATGTGATCTCCATCATTATTTACACTAGTATTCATATCAAATGATCCACAAAACACGGTATTATCCCAATCGGTGGCACGTTCAGTTTTTCTCCATGTTTAATACAAAATTTATAGCTCTGATCTATTCTATGACAAATCAAATGTTCTTTAAAATCTTTTGGACTAATTTTTCTTTAATAATAGTGACATAAACATGGACAAAAAATTTTAAAAGGGTCGTATTCATGCTCTATTGAAAACTTGATGAACTCTTTAACTACATATTCATAATCTTTTGTCAAATGATTATTGTACATTAATTTTTTATTCATATCCATACTATTAGGTTCATAAAATATTTATTTTGTACTTAAATTAAATAAATACAAATAAGATATTCATTATCAAAGGTGAAAGTTTTAGATAATTATAATAAGGGGAACCCAACATTTTATTGTTTAAAATAATTTCAGTATGATTTGAAGAAAATGGGTAATTGAATTTAAGAAAATAATTACTCCACTATGGTAGAAGTTTTCCTCTGGATTCATCCAAAATGATCACTAGTACCTGGTATGGGATGACTACTACTTAGATTAGTTCAAACAACATAGGTGCATGTCTATAGGAGATATGGGATGATTCTTACGAAACGAAATTCAATAATAACTATTTGGGAGTTGAGTTGGTGAGGATGATAGTTATATCCTTAAAAAAATTTAAATCACCACATCTTAATTTAAATTTCAAATCTCATCTCAAAACCACTTTCAAAATTCAAAGGGCTTCTTTTTGAATTTTTAAAACCCTATTTGGAATCCTTTTTTAATTCCACATTAAAATCGATCAATTTTTTTCAAAACACTTAATGGAATACAGAACCCCTTTTCTATAAAAACAATTATCATCAAGTAAAAAAATTAAAATCATATTCAAAACCATTAACAATTAATTAAAATTTTAAAATTATTTCCATGGAATATTATAAATGTAACATCAACATCATGGTACTTAGTGGAGTAGTTTGAATGGATTTTTGATGTCACATTTAGGTATATCATAATAGATATAGAATTCACAGGCATGATACTATCACTACCACAATAGAAAATTCCCTGGACATGTGATCTTTCTATATAAATACAAAAATGTCGAGTGACCCCCACACTAACATGGAATAACCATTTTGAACTACATTAACCCAACTTATACCCTAGAGACGCGTGAAAATTTTGATGAAAAAGATTTTTCATATAATGGAATTAAATGATAATGTATTGGTAGAAAACATTAAAATCATAAATGTTTGTTAGGATGACAGGACAAAGTTTGAGTTGTGTCAATCCCTTTAAAGAGATTTCATTTCCATATAATCATGGGTTTATAAGAACATGGGAAATGGATTTTGGTTCATTAGACTACATTGGCATAATAAAGGATTATGAGAATTGAAAATGAGATAAAATGGGTAATATAATATTCATAATAGATTAAAATTATTCTACAATACTAAATATAACATTTTATAATCATATAAATTAATATTTTAAAATCATTTATAACAAAATAATAGTAAAATGAAATTAAATGTAAATGAACTAGAATCTTTGAATTTTATATGGCGTAGCCTTTGAAAAATTTATAAAGAGAGTGAATATATGATCCCTCATGAATAAATTATTATGGGGGTGATATTAAAATAGTATGTATTCATGAAATTATGTAAATAATGATTTTTAAACACTTTTAAAAATGACATTTTGTTTAGAATGAAAAAAGAGGATTACAAATTCTTTACATTTCCATGGTAATTCATTAGGTAAAGGGAATAATGATAATAAATAAATGATATACCATGAAAAAAATGAAATGGATGATAATATAATGGATGTATAAGTATAGAATAAAATTAAAATAGTGTTTAAGAGATACTATAACAATATAAAAACAATTTGGAATGAAAGGAGGAGATAGAACCCTTACTTCATCAATGTAATATATTAGGAAATGGGATTGATGAGGGGGAATGAATAACATATCATATAAAATAAACTAAATGTATGATGATATACTACAAAGATAACTATGTGAATGTATTAAAAGGAATTTTAAAACATAACAGAATAAAGGAGCTATAATTAGAATTGAATTGGGAAAGATTAAGAATCTTTACATCAGCATAGTAGTGGATTAGGAAAACTAAATTATGATAGTGTATGAATAATACATCATGAAAAATACATTACTATGGATATAATTTACTAGATTATAATGATATAATCTTATTAAATTTGAATTTACTGAATATTTTAATAAACCAATCACTATAGGAAAAGGAAGGGATATGAATATGAATCATTAACTTTCATGAAATTATTGGCCTAGATTATCTCTTTCAACCACTAAAAATCTTCATGATTAAAGAGAAATATAAGGGAGGTGATCTTTGATAGATTAATGAAGATAGAAATTGAGCATCATCATTGAATAAATGAGAAGAGTGGATGTGTATTTATAGGTGTGTATAATGGAATCCAATGTAATTAATTATTTATTATTTTATAATTTCATTATCTCAAGTGATCCACTCCACCCATAATACCCCATTACCTTCATTAATTCTCCACTATAATTTTTAGTAAAAATATAATGAAAATAGAACAAAATTGGTAAATTTGATCATTCATAAATATGTATGATCATGTATTCATAGTATGTTATCATATTTCACCAATTTATTACCATATTTTATTATTTTTATAAAAAATACAAAATTTCACCCCTTATCTAATTTTAAAATCCTAATTCAAAATATCTATATTATTATTCCAACAATTAAAATATTATTATAATTACTAAATTCACCAAGTATTATACCCATATTATGATAATAACCCTTGAAATATTACACATTGATGTCTAATATAAAATAAAAATACTATAAAAAATGTCATTTCAGTGAAAAATATGTTACAAAACCATTAATGAAATGTTTAAAAGTATCCAAACTTGCACATAGAATCTTTTATTAGTTTATAAATATGATAACAATAATCTTTAAAATGAAATAATAATTAATGATATAAATTCCTCATAACGTATAAATTTGCTGTAAAAAAATATTTAACAATTCATTTTATCATATATTGCACATGAAATTACTTATAGCACTAAATATCTATATAACAACAAAATAGGTTACTTTTTTTATATCACTATTATACAATGTTAAGAATTAAATTCCAATGACTTCATTACTACTAAAAGGATGTTATGAAATTAAAAATATAAATATGTGTGATGTGGTTATAAAAGAATCGTGAATTTGGTAAAAGATTTGTGGGCGCCACTTTTACACCTTATGCCTAATCACCTAAAGGAATGGAATAAATGGCACACACCTTTAGCGTGCCTCGGTGAGATCACCTAGCCTCGATAGTGGTAAGGCGCTACAGTTGCACCTCACAGTGCCTCTCTCTAAGAAGCATGCCTCAGCATACCTTTGATAAGAAGGCCTAGATTGATTTTATAAACAACCTAAAATAATTTTAAAAAAACAAATTACTTTATAAAAACCATCATAAATATTTTATTGGCCAAAAATATAATTTATCATTTAAATGAAGATAAAAATAAAAGACCAAATCTATAATAACCCAATTAGAAATCAATTATAATCCCTTAAAAACCTTGAGCAACAAGCATATTTAAATCCAATTAAACCCAAATAACAATTATAATTTTAGATAAACTAATTTCAAACACCCAAGAATGTAAAAAAAATAAAAAACATATAAAGCATAAATACACTTACCTAAGGATATCATAGATGATGAAAAACCTTCAGCAATAGCGATTGGAAGGCTTGAAGAATAAGGGGAAGCAATGAAGGAAACACAGTGGAAAAAAAGGTAATGAATAGAAATAAATAATAAAAAAATGCAAAAAAATATATCACCAAATAAGCAATCAACGAGTGTGGTGTATGAGAAAATAACATACCTTGGATTCATACTTTTATTTGTCCGATATAAAGTAAAGATATTGTCAAATCTTGAATTCGTTCAAGCCTTGATTCATTCAAGCTTTGGATTTGAGCCTTGTATTTGTTCGAGCCTTGATTCGAGCTTAGATTCGATGAAGAGGAGCGCCAAGAGAAGGAGGATTCCATAAAAATATTGAGGTATCGTGATGATACAGTTGCAGTTACAGTTCTTTAAATAGATTAGAGACACCTTTATCGGTGCTAAATTAATAAGCATTGATAAAATACATCGTTATCAGTGTTAAAACTTTAGCACTGATAAATTATTTATAATTATAATTATAAATAAAAAAATTGTAGATATATTTATATAATTATATATTTATTTATTATAATTTTATAATTATTTAAATATCTAATTATTTATTTATAATTATATAAATACTTTTTAAAAGAATTATATTTTCCTTCGATAATTATAAATATATAATTTTATAAATATAGTAAATATACATTTATAAATATATTTGTAAATATATTTATAATTATTTAGTTATAATTATAAATATATTATATATATTTATATAATTATATATATTTAATAAATATATATAAATATAAATATAGCCAATATATCTATTATTTAAATATATTTATTATAATTTTAAAATTATTTAAATATATAATTATTTATTTATAATTATATAAATAATTTGTGAAAAAATATTTATATATTTATATATTTATATCATTATATATATTTATATCATTATATATATATAATAAATATATATAAATATAAATATATTAAATATATTCATTATTTAAATAAATTTATTATAATTTTATAATAATTTAAATATATATAATTATATATTTATAATTATATAAATAATTTTAAAATAAATATTATTTATTTATTTATAATTATAAATATATAAATTTATAAATATAGTAAATATACATTTATAAATATATTTATTTGTAAATATGTATTTAAAAAAATATTCTTAACATTATTAATGAACATATAATCTTAAATGTATGCATATTAAAAATGAGTGAAATTGAATAATTAAAAATGAGTACACGTTAAAAATATTAAAAAAATAAATAAGTTTTTTTAATTGAATATAGATTATTAAAAAAATATAGATATATATTGAAATAAAGATGAATACATATTAAAAATATTAAAACATAGTAAATAAATATATATAAATAAATAATAAAAAATGATTAAATTCCCAAAATATAAAAATAAAAAATATTAAAAATGAATTAACACCTAATTGTAATGATATTAAAAATTAATAAATAAAATTTACTGATTAAAAATATAATATATTAAATGTGTCGTGTTATAATGAAATTCTAAAATGAATACTAAAATTTGAATAAATTACTTAAATATTAGGTGTATGTGTTTCCATATAAGATTTTATTAATTACGAAAATATTTGTGTATGTGGAGGCAGATAGTGGGGAATCTATGGGTAATTTGTGGGGTTTCAATGGTTTATTTAGAAAAAAATAAATTGATGGTGAATTGAGGTAGGTGTGCAGCTCTATGTGGTAAGAAGCCTGAGGTATTGACATCTATTTTGCTTTAAATTTAAACTTTTAGTGTGAATCACTTGGAAGGAGCTCGCAGGTGCTTTTGTTGGAATTTTGAATTGGGTGTCTCGATGTTTGTGGGGTTCTCACCCAACCATAAAAGTGGTTCTTAGAAAATACAAAAATATGGATTTGGATTGTCATATATAAAAATACATTAATTATATATATGTATGTGAAATCAATGTAACATACATTTGATATATGTTAAATTGAAAAATCAAAACGGTATTCAATTATGTTCATTACTCAATGTAATTACTTGGTATTTTTAATTAATATTAATTTTTAATTATAAACCATTCTTCAACTAATTATATGACTTATTTAATATAAATCATAAATAGTTTGTATTATAAAAATCATATTTTAGGAAATATTATATACATTCATATATATATGTGAATATATTTCTATATTAAATGTATTAATGAATAATTATGTATAAAAACCATTAAAAATGAATAAGACATTAATATGTTTTTAATTATTACATTTTATTTATTTTCTATATTTATATTTAATATATATTATTTATTACTATTTATAATTAATATATATATATATATTAAAATTATTCTTTTTTATTAATAATTGTTTTATTAATAAATATTTTAATAATTTTGTAATTTATTCATTTTTTTGTTTAATTATTACAATTTATTCATTTTATATATCTTTAATATATACTATTTATTAATATTTATAATCTATATATATGCATATTAAATTTATTCATTTTTATCAATAATTATTTAATTAATAAAATGTTTAATATTTTTCTTAATTTACTCATTTTAAATTTTTATTTATTTAATTATTTCATTTTATTCATTTTATATATCTATATATTTAATATATACTATTCATTAGTATTTATAATTTATATATATGTATATTAAATTTATTCATTTTTTATCAATGATTATTTAATTAATAAAATTATTAATATTTTTTAAATTTAGTCATTTTTATTTTTTATTTTTTTAATTATTTCATTTTATTCAAGACCTTTATAAGTTATAAAAAAGCACTGATAAAGGTGACCTTTATCAATGCTAAAAAAATCATTGATAAAGGGTACATTTTATCAATGCTAAAGAAAAGCACTGATAAAGGGTACCCTTAATGAGTCCTAAATAAAAACATTGATAAAGGTTATAATTTATCAGTGCTAAAAAGCATTGATAAAGGGAACCTTTTATCAGTGCTTTTTTAAGTGCTGATAAACGGTCCTCTTTATCAATGGTTTTTTAGCAGTGATAAAGAGTTCTTTTATCAGTGCTTTTTTTCTAGCACTGTTAAAGGCATGTTTTGTAGTAATGAGTAAGGAATATCCTACCACCAATGTTTGGAAAAATATCTTTCAATTTTTTTTATATTGATTATACACTTCCATCACATCTGAACATCTAGTGCTTCTAGAAAAAAACTTCACTTTTGGATTCAAGTAATTGAAGAAATATCTAAATCCTTCATATTCATCAAATTTAAATGAGAGGTCATGTATTATAATAGTCATTTCCATATTTTCCCAAAATACATTTAAATTAAACTTTTTATTTCATAACTTTCCATAATGGTCCAAGATCATTAAAGGAACATTTTGATTTTTTTATACTTTGATTCCATTTCATTTTTCAATATGTTGAGATAAAGTTGATGTTCCATATATTCTTCCACCACCTACCAATATTAATCTACATCCTTTACACTTAACCATAGGTTTTTCATCATTTATTCCCATTTAATTGAAATAAATCCAACATTGGATGTAGTCTTTTTTTATTTTTTTCTTTGACTTGAACATCATCATTTTTATTTTCATCTTTATCCGTATGAATTTAAATAATTATCTAATTTGATTATGAAAAATAAAATATTTTAATGAAACATGATGAAACAATGATTTTTTTTTAAACTGGATAACATAAAATTATTTTTTAGGTAATCGCATTATATAATTTTTAATTTATTGATTATTCAAAATTTCATTAACTAATTTGAAAACATGTTTCAAATATAATGTGAATTTGAATATTAAGAATTATGGATTGAATATAATTATTTATAATTTGAATAATCCCATTTATCTAATTTAAAATAATGAATTATTTGGATAATAGGATGAAATTATAATTATTCATATATTTTAACATGATAAAATTAATGAGATTAAATAACTATTTTTTAAAGTTTCATAATATGTTTTCTAATAAATATATAATTTTATTATCTAATATAATTATTTATTAAGGTGACAATGTAATTATTTGATTATTAAAATTATAAATTATTAGTCTAATAATTATCTAATTAAGTTCAATAATTAATTATTACCAAAAAATTAAAGGATTAATAACCATAAATCCAAAAATAATATAGATATGTTATAAAAATAATTAAATTTTAAATTAACAAATAATTTTATGATATACAAATAGTGAATGATATGATAAGTTTTTTTTAAACTTAAATCAAAATTTTATGTGATACAAAATCAAAATATTAAAAATTTAAAATAAAATTATCGTAGTGGAGACCGAGGATGATACCACCTGAAGGAGGTGTGGGGAGGACGACGATGTAGAGGCGGAGGCCGATCGATGTGGTGGAAGGCATCAGAAAGGGTGTAAATGGGCTGGATGGAGTTCGGGCTAAGGGAGGACTTGGACAGTGCAGGCGGTGAGGTTGGTAATGGTCTGGATATAGAGGCCAAGCTTGGAAGGAGGCAGGGCCAGCCGATGATGTCAGCGAGGATTGGTTTGAGGGAGAAGGGGAAGGAAGACAATGTAGGGGAGGGTGGTATGGGGCTAGAAGGAATTAGGGTACAGGGGATGTCATGGATAGCGTTAAGGAGTGGGTGTTACACTATTATAGGAATGGAAGTAGGCACGGGTGGGGAGGCATGGACCACACGACATCGATGAGGGTAGTGTGTCTACTTTTTATGGTGGAGGGAGGAATCTGACGAATGAATGAGGTAGGATGCATTCGTATGTGAGGCAAGAATACAGTGGAGTGAAGGACAGATGAAGGATGCGGGGTTGGCAGATGACATCGATGAGGATTGGTTTGGGGGTGGGGAGGTAGGGGAAGGCAGACGATGTTAGGGGTGATGGTATGAGTCTAAAAGGAAGTAGGGGATGGGGGGACAGGGGACGTCGTGGATGGCGTTGGGTAGGCGGTGGGATGGAAGTGGGTGGGGTGGGGGGACAATTTGGACTATGCGATGTTGGTTAGGGAGATGCATCTAATCTGTATGGAGAGGGGGGTAGCTAATGCGAGCGAAGGGGGTGGGTAGACAAGGGTGTGAAGGGTGGATTAAGGTAATATAAAATTGGTGTTGTGTAGGATGAAAATGGAGAAGATTATTTGATCATTTTGTGCATGAAATTAAAATTGGTGAGTGAGTGAATGGAGGGACGAGGATAGAGGATACACAAAACTATGACTTTTTAAATAAAATTAAATTAAAGTGAATCAAAGGATAGGGCACTGGGTCATTTTTTCATTCCAAGCCACCTAGAATGGAAAGGTCACACATGCATGGTGGGGTGCAACATGAGAACTTGAATTATTGTAATATGAGAAATAATTCCCATTGAAAACAAAACATGTGGTAGGTTTTGATTTTAAAAAAAATAACATAGCCTTTGGGACAACCCGTATCCATGCAGGTAAACCCACACAGGTTGACTTCCCATGCAGTCTATCTATATAAATCCAATTTGGAATTTGATTTTTTTATAATAAACCCACCCCACCCAAAATAATTTCCAATCCCACTTAGCCACAACCCATTTTTCACTACTATGTTTACATTTGGAGGGATAACAATAAGCTGGATGTCTAATCTATTATCAGTAGTTGCAATCTATTCTATAGAAGCAGAATATGTGGTCATAATAGAAGCAGTGAAGGATTTGGTTTAGTTGATACATTTATTGATGGAACTTAGAAGAAACCAGGAAAGTGGCTTACTTTACTTTGATATTCAAAGTGAGATTCACTTCGTGAAAAATTTAATGTTTTAATTAAGGAAAAAACATATTGGTATGAAATATAACTATATTTGGAATTTTCTTGATGATGAAGAATTATATATATGGAATATTTTTGTAATAAAAAATCCAGATAACATGTGAATTAAGGTTCTAGTCTAAGAAAGTCAGAGGCAACATTATTCCTCGGTGGGTTTGGTGTAATCAGAAGATAGAGGAGATCACTGCATATATGTGGAAGGAGGATGGTAATTTGAATCTATCTTGTTTTAAAGGTTTAACGGGTATCCTTGAAGCATTTTTCAAGTTGTATATTGGTGGGATTCTAAAGCCACTTTAAGTCTTTGAATTCAATTCACTAGAAGGAGGTAGCGACAACAAGACTTCTATGGCGGCAAGTTGATCGGGAGGAAGTAACAATGGGATTATTAGTTCAACAAAAGGTGGATCACATAGTGGTTTTTGTTAGACCAACTAATTTAAATACTCTGAGAGGGGAGGTGAATTAGGTTGTGACATATTAATAAAATCGCCCCTTTAGATCTTGTTTTGTCTTTAAACAACAATCTTATCTCCCTTTACCATAGCAATGTATGAATAGAAATGAAATAATGCATGACACACAAAATTTACTTGGTTCAGCCTAACTAGGATATGTACAAGTAGCATACAATTATAATGTACCGATGTACTAAATCCACTAAGGATCACTACTAAAATAAGTTTTGGGCTAGATCACTTCTATGTTTAGGCTCACTGCCTTTAATGTTGGAGTTGGTTCACTTGAACCAACTTTTGTGTACTTTATGATAACCTATATTTATAGTTTTTGAATATTAATAAACTTCTTATCACATCATGATTGTTCTTCTACGTAACATTGTATGTGATAATTTCCCAAGAGTAGTTGTTTCACTAAAATGTCATAGAAGTTCCCCACTATGATGAAATCCAGAAGTGTTATGACACTATTCTTAATATATGTTCTATAGCCATATGATATCATTTGAGGGACACAAATGATATAGGCTATTATTGTTGGGGACTCATAGGAATTTGAGGCACCTTCTCATGGTGTACATCCTTGGTAATATTCAGTATAATATTATGAGAACGGGACTCTCGAGTAGGAAATCCACATTTATATGTGTCATTGTATGTTCTCATTTACGGATGTGTGTATTAGTCCTTAGAATTTAGTATTATTATTAATGAATATTAAGAGTCACATACTTTGATTTATTGATGAAAAATGAGATTAAATATGTTCATGACAAGGTAGGATATGTTGGGTGCATCACAAGTAATATTGTATTAATAGATAATGTGAGAAAGGATTTGTCCCTTCTGTTTTTTAAAGGAAGTTAATATCTCAATCCCTTTGATGGAAATGATATAACCTAAATAAATCCTTTTATATGATGTTATATAGGTAAGTTATATTTTTGGAAGTTCAATAAAAGATACATTGATCACATAGGTTGATGGCACCAGCATGCAACATGCTTGATTCGAGATATTGTGATAAAGGGATTATATTACATAGTAAGCATCCGTATGAGATATTATGTTATTGCGGAATTAACTTCTCTCTCTATGTATTCCTTGGTGTGTTGCTAGATTCTAACCTTAGACTTTAGGCTACTTCGCCTAATGCCACTCAGAAAGAGGCCTAGAGGGTCACACACTAAGTGTATCCAGAATCTCAGTTAAATAATATATATTATTTAATAATTTGAATAAATATTATTCCCATGAATTGTTTAATAATTATTTATGTATGATTGATCACATACATTTTTTCTCCAGTTATTCAAGAGAATATAATGTGAGTGAAATATTTAATAAATATTTATTTTTTATTTAGTGAATATAATATTTATTTATTTATTGGTGAATAATGTAGTGATATTTATTTAATAAATAAATTCATTATTCAAGGCCTGATAAATATGGAGGAATGGCACACTGAGGTTTTAGGTTCAGTGAGAAATAATTAATAGTAAATATTATTTAATTAAATAATATTTAATATAATTTTCAAGTTAATCACATGTCGAGAAATAATAATATTAATATTATTATTTGACATGGGGTTCCATAGGTATTAAATAAATAATGAAGGACACTTGTATAGTTATTTTATTTTAACCTTAAAAATATATAAACCCAATTATATTATTTTCTTAATGAGGCAATTCATTTTGTTGGTTGTGCACAACGAATTTGGAGAATCCTCTCAAGCATATAGAGCTCCCTTCTCCAAGAACGTTGTAACAGCCCAAGATTTTGCAAATAAATTTAATATTGAATTCATGAAACACTAAGTCTCTACAAAACACCACTTTTTTATAACCTAGCTGGTAAACATAATTTTACCACCCCTATGATTTGAATTTCAAAAATCTGACATACAATGTTGCGATCAGTAAGTTATTTAGAGTCTGATATAACCAACTTAATTTTTTGTGAATAGTAACATAACCTTATGAATAGTGACATTCCCTTATGAATAGTAACCTCACCTATGATAGTATATATATAGAATTTAAGTGAAATTATGATGTACCTATGTTTCAAAAGTAGTAAATAAATGTTTTAAACACTGTATTTTTCAAGTAAATGATTTTAATTAAAAATTAAATTAATCCTATTTATAAATTTATTTTTGAAAAATGGACTTCATTTTTGGATTCTGCACATTGAAAATTGGTTAGGGTGAATTTTTGGTATTTTTATGAAATACTTGATTTTTTGGTGAATAGTAAAATACGATAATTTACAATAAATGCTAAATAATTGATTTATTGAGTCATTGATGATTTTCTATTGATGTAAGCACCAATGGTTCAAACTCGCATGCACATATTACAATTTTTTTATGAAATCATCATTATTTCTTGTCTTATGGAAAAATAATAAACTAATGATAAAAATATTAAGAAAACCCTCATCCCCTCCACTATAAATACCACCTCTTACACCCTCTTCTCTTCACTCCTCTCAAGACTTGTGCCTTCTACAAATTCTGCCCAAATATTCTCCCAAGCTCCTCCCCCGTGACCAATATTCCTTGGTCTCATAAAAATACCAAATCCTTTTCCCTTAAGAGGCTCTCAAGGAAGGTTAATTCAAGAGGTAAAATTCCCCTTTTCTTTTATTTCATTTTCATGTTCCTTTGTTCTCTTTATTTCCTAACCTCTCCTCATACAAATGGTATGAAAACTCTAGTACCATACATGTACTATAATTTTGTTATGCTAATGGTATAATTCATCATCATCTATTCTTTCCCCCTCATTTATGATAAAAATGAAACATCGTCCAAGATGTGTTGATTTATCACATTCAAGGACGACGATGTTTTCAATTTGATTTACCTTGTTAAAATCTAGTCATGAAACCATTTTTATGGTTAAACCAAACTATTATATATTTATTTTATCTTATGTAATGTTCTGGAATCCTTATGCAGTCATGATATAAAATAATAATACAAAACAAGGTAATTGTGAGAAAAATCGCCAAATTAATCCAAGCATTTATCATTAATGTTTTATATAATGATTCTCCTTCACTCCAAATAACCAAATAAATTTTATAACCATGTAATCTTCTAAATGATCATTAATAACATATAAGATCAATTCTAGACTTCAACTCCCATCTTACATGAACTACAATACTCTTTTATAAGTGATTCGATCATGAATATTATGAAAACGAGCACTCATAAACAATGAAATTGAATCTATTAACCATTTAAAAGGCCATGAATTAACTTAATAAAGTCATAATGAAATAAATAAATGTATAAAGGGATCTATAATTTTTAATTAATGAACCTAATTTTGTTATTCAGGTCATTAAGATCAAGTGAATAACACATTCGTATTTAAGGTAAGGTATCCTCTCTATCACTTTTATTTAAGAATCCCCCATATCACTACTAGAAATTTAAGCTATAGCCATGGATATATAGCCATGGTTTTATAGATCTGTGGCTATAGCATGTTTATAGACAAAATTTAATTAACAAACTGTGGAAACCCATTTTTCCCCACAAGCGTTGGGCTCCTCCTCCCTCAATCTGCGACCCCTCCTCCCATGACCTCGGCTCTTCGTGACCTCCTCCTCACCCAGGCTCTCTGCGACCTCCTCCCTACTGAACATCGCCGCTCCTCCCCCGATCAGCACCACCCTCCTCCCTCAACCTCTCTAGGCCATCCTCCTCCCTCGACCTCTTTGGGTCGTCCTCCCTGCTGAACGTCGCCGCTCCTCTCCCGATCCCCAACCCTCCGAACCCTCACAGCGGTGCGACTCATCTCCCACCTGGAAACCATTCTCCCTAGTCGCAGAAGATGGTTTTGGTTACTCCTTCACACCAACTTCTCTCTCAATCAATTCATATATATCACCAGTGATCGTTCGGCCATACCTTTTCAATTGAGGGTGATTTTAAAGGTTCTCCCCCTACTAAAAATGTGTCAATGGTATGATCAGTATGGTTCTAGTTCATCAGTCCTTGTTAAGAGTCTTCCTTTTATCTCTATTTATTACCTTATATTGTTCTTCCCATGATTTTTGTGTTTTTTCTGGGTATTTGAATATGTAATTTCACAAGATCATTAATTCAATCACACTAATAATGTGTGTTTTGCATGAAATAGTTAAAGTACACTTATAGAGGAATAATGTGTATTGATACACACTCTTTCAATGGAGGTATGTCACCAGACTCATTTATTTATGGATTTTAGAAAATTTTCATGAAATCAATGTTTTATTGGGATTTATAAATTTTGGATTCTACTTATAGTGTGTGAAGGTGTGGCATTGTTTTTCTACACCATGTTTCTCATGGTTTATATTTCGTTATTCCATATGGTGAGTATTCTATTATTTTTTCCAAGTGTAGGACTTTATTTTAAATATATGACATATATATTTCTAGGGAATTTAAAGTGATAATGGATCTTTGTCATATAAACTGGTTGGTATGACCTTTGATTTATATTGGATGTGTAATTAATATCAGTTGTATTTATTCATTGATTATTTTAATCCTTTTTCTTTTATGAAATTTCTACAAGTTATTTTATATTCATGTTATTATTTCTATTATTTCGAAATAATTTTATGACATTCTCTAACTCTATAATTGTGATAGGATATTATTATAATAATAGTCACCAAAGGAGACATAGCTTTCTAAATAGTATATTTAGTTCCACCTTAGTAGAACAGTTATCAGTGGCCCATCATATAGTTCACAAGGTCGTGTGAGGTGATGATTTTTTGTGCTATCTAAAAATAATTTTTTTAACTATCAAATGAAATTTTAAATGTGAAGTGTTTTTGAAATAAAATTTCATTATAGAAATCATCTTAAAATGAGTTTTTTGAAATTATTTTTTAAAATTGAATTTTGTGATTTTCTATAGGCTATTTTAAATATATTTATTCATGGAACTCATGTGTGCATAGTGGGCATGATATGACACTTTAAATTGTTCATAAAAGTGTTTCTTAACTGATTTATTGATATAACATAATGGAAGTTTTTTTAGAAATTGATTGGTCTTATTAACCTCATGTAGTAGATGCATTATTTATAATAGAGATATTCTCGTGTATTATCACTTTTCTGTTGACTTCCCCATGATTTTTTACTATTATTTGATTATGTATGATATAAATTTCATGAATTTCTACTATAAGATGGGTTGTTTAGGCCAGGATGAGATTCCCACTGGGTTTCATAATGATCTCACAATCTTGGTGCCTTGGAAGGTTCCCATAAGGTTTTGAGATGGATTTTAGGACTCTTAGGTTTCCTGATGATAATGAGATTATTCATGGGATTCTAATAAGTGTTTGTGAGTGATAAGTCACAGTTTTGATTAGGTCATGGTATGGACATCAGATAGTGTGAGAAACATTTTTATGATTAAATGGTGGTTAAGTGTTTCACAATCAACCTTGAGGATAATGAGTTAATTGTTGTAGGTTAGACATTGGTTGTTTTGATTTTCGGATTAACCCCAAATTGGGAAGATAGTACCTCTGTATAATAATCTATATAGGGTATGAAATCTTTGGAAAAGAGGAGAGTGAGTCTCCCCCATTTTAGTTTTTTCATTTTCTAGAATGATATAAATTTTCTAGGTATGAAGCCTTTGAGAAGGGTTTTGGTTCAGTGGTATACCATAGATATAGAGTTGACATTTATTAATACCTCACGTATAATAATTCCACCTTTATGAGAGTTTGATATTATGGATGACTTTGGGGATCATGATAAATATCATCAATAGTGAATCCTATTTTTCCTTTTAATCCTTCATACAATGAATATAATATTCCATGTTAATTAGTGTGAATCTACTAGCAGTTCTATTCCTTGTTGGAGAATAGATATATAATGATGAATGATTTAGATCAAGGATCAAAGGTTCATTTGACTAATAGACATGAGGTTATATTCTTGATAGATTCTTTTTCTCCCTTAAAGATTAACTACAATAAGAAAATATTAGTGGAATAAAATATTAAATGTGAGGATTTTTTATGTTTAATATGATAGTTGGTGTATAAACATAGTGACTGAAAATCATATAATGAGAGCATTCCCTTATGATGAAATTCTATATGTGGGATAATGCAGGAGATTCTCAATGGGTATTATTGCAGATAGTTTGGGTGAAGACTTGTGAGGTGATATGGATTATAACATGAGAGTAGGGTTTTGTAATTTAATATGATATATTTCCTTTCTCAGTAATCATGTTCCTCCCACTTCAATTTTTAGGTTCGATTAATGATGATTCATCAGATCACTGACATTTTTTTGAAGTCTCCCGGGACCCGTTCGTGTGTGTTTCAGCAACCAGAGTCAAAAGGCGACTCACCGCGTATGCATAGGTAAGCATATATATAATAAGTTCTCCCATTATATGTATATCCGCTCATGGCAGCGCGATTACATATAAGGGTCTAGGTGTGCTTATGTATATATATGGAAAATGCATACGTGTGTGGGTGATAACGGGCTTATGCATGTGAGAAAATATATAAGGATCATCTTGTGCATGTTCAAGGGCATGCAGACACATAAATAGGGGTTAGGGCATCCTTTTGTATATGCAAAGGTGCATATTCCCGGAGGATGGATGAAGCAGCTTAGAGTTGTCGCTGATAAAAGTTTCAAGCGTCGAGTGTGGCTTAGTTCATCTGAGGTAGGGTCCCTCTCCTAGCCTCTTTATTTCAAGAATGTTTTAAATTGCATTTAGTTTCTTTCTTAATTCTTCTTGTTTATATTAAATTTCAATTCTTGAATAAGGGTTAGTTAAGATAATTGTTTTTTTTATAAACAAGTCATGGTTTTGTAATAAAACCCCTCCAATGGAGGTGCGATGTCTGTGAAAACTCACAATGGTATACCTTGCTTGACATTATTGAATTGATGTTTTCCTTATACTTGATGTCATTTTTAGTCATAAAGAACACATCGTACTTGACCCTTTTTATATCCCTGTAGAGGGTTTCCCTCTTTTTATTAAAATGGTTGTTTTAACCAAAACACTCGTTAAGTGTAGTTAGACTTTTAAGATGGAATTTCCCATGTAGGCAAGTGTTGTAATGACCAAGTCACCACTAAGATGGAATTTCCCAGGGGGGATATAATATTAGAAATACTAGTTATATTTAGATTCTAAGTCAATTAAATATAAAGTCACTAAGAAGGTAAGTAAATGTATCACCATCATAGTGTTTATTGAAGCTAAGGAGACATTTCTATCACTTTTCAATGGAAAATTGTCTATAAATGAATAAGAATTGAAAAAGAGAGTTTTTTAGGAGTTTTTTATTATAGAAGTGGTCTTTGCACTAGAAAAACTATATTGAACCTCTATGGATGTCAAAGATTTATAGCTGGATGTTAAAGATAATAGTATTAAAGAACTAGATAGTTCTCTTATAAAGGCTAATAAATTGTATGGAGATCTGATTTTGAAGTTACAAAAGGGATATGAAGAAATGTTAAAATCTCTTGAATATGATATGTATTATCTAAATCTATAATTATTGGAGTAAGAGGTGAAATTGATAAATCAAGAAGTCACCCAAGTTGAATAATTACATGTTTTTAGGAAAATAAGAGTAGCTACCACACAAACTAATGATGATAATATTACTAACAAATAATCATAATTGTGTCAAAATAACTTTAATTGATCCATTAATTTTTTCACTGTAAGCTCATGGAAGAATGTAACAGACTATCCTGATAAATTTGTTGTTACTCATGCATATTTATCTATTACCCATGGTTTAAAAACAAATTCTGTACAAATATGGGTGTGATTAAATAATGAGAATCCATCCATATCATCAAATTTGTCTATGAGCATGAATAAAATACTTAGATCTCTAAATAAAGCTCAAGATCATATTATTGTTGTCCAAAAATAGAAAGTAATAAAAACTAGATATACTACATACAATATAAAGAGAAGGTGATTTATTTTCCAATAATAGTGATACTAGACATTTGGATAGAAGTATAGTGAATGTTGGCATAATAACGTCATGACTGATGGAAGTGAAGAGGATGCTGAAATAGAGATGAACTTCCAACACTATGGAATAATAGTCCATATCATGGACCATTAAAAAATTTCCATTAACTTTATGACCTATGGAAGTGAGCTAAAGTAACAAATGGAATCAATTCAGAAAAGGAATCATAGAATTCATTTAATTAAAGATATCCTGGAAGGAGAAGAGTAATACTGACTTCTAAATAATGGTATTCTAAATAATACCAAAGATATCCTAAAATAAGAAGAGTAATATTGGTGTAGGAGGGGGGTGTTGGGGGGATGGGGGGGAGTGGTCTAGGGGGGGCTGGTGCTGGGGGTAGTAGGGGTGCAGGTGGGGGTGGGGGCGCTGAGGGTTGGGGAGGGGCTGGGGGAGTGGTGCAGTGGGGTGGGGGTGTGTAGGGGGGGCTGAGGGCTGGGGGCAGTGGAGGCGCAGGTGGGGGGCAGTGGAGGCGCAGGTGGGGGGGAGGTGCAGGGGGGAGGTATGGGGGGGTGGTGCAGGGGGTGGGGGTGGGGGGTAGGGTGTTGGGGGCTGGTGCAGGAGGGGGGTGTTGGGGGGTTGGGGGAGTGGTGAAGGGGGGCTGGTGTATGGGGACTGGTGTTGGGGGTAGTGGGGGTACAGGTGGGGGTAGGGTATGCTTCATGGATGTGTTATTTATATTGTTTATTCATGTACTGATGCAATGATTATTGATATTATGATGAACAATGTGTGTGTTTGTAGCTGTTTTGTGTTGACATGACCACCAAAAATTATCAGTCCAATAGGAGTGACTAAATGATGATATTGTGGTAATAATAGAAAGGAATTATAGAATCTATAATGGTAATGGATTCATGTATCATTTAGTATCACTGATGAAATGGATGTGTTATTTCTATTGTTTATACATGTACTGATGCAATGATTATTGATATTATGATGAAAAATGTGTGTGTTTGTAGCTCTTTTGTGTTGACATGACCACCATAAATTATCAGTCCAATGGGAGAGACTAAATGATTATATTGTGGTAATAATATAAAGGAATTATAGAATCTATAATGGTAATGGATTCATGTATCATTTATCATCACTGATCACATATATATAAGAAGTTGTTATATATCATTTCTTTTCCACTATTTCCTTACAGGTGGTTTCTTATGATGAGGTTGGTTCTATCCACCACCATCGATGAAATTGAGTTCAACATTGGATTTGGGTAAGATTTATTTTGTTTTTATTCTTTGGCCAAATTTTAATTAGGTCTTTTGTGATTTTGGGGTTCTTTATATTTTTGTAGTGCTTTCTGAGAGGAGGTGATAATGATGTTGGTGTTTCTATAGGAGATGATGAGGGTCATGATGGTTCTGGTGATGCTGATATTGAGGTACATTTCAGATGTAAATTTTATTCTCGGTTTATACATTTAATTTTATCAAATAGTTCTTTTTATTATGATGATATTGATATTGAAATTTTATATCTATCTATATATTTACTAAAGAATACTTTTTTCTGCCACGTGTCAACTCCCTATCCATCCACGTCAGCCCATATTCTGTATCCATCCCTCCAAACCCAAAAAAACTCCAGTTATCCCACCTCCGATTGGGATTTACCACGACTACTCCCTACCCTCCCTGATTCTACTCTCCTCTCTCTAGGGTTCCTGCACCCCTCCCCCAATCCGCTCTTCTGCTCCCCTCCCCAAATCCCCTCTCCTGCTCCCCTCCCTAAATGCCCTCACTAGTTGTGACTTCACCTACGTGTGATCTACCTTCATCTCCTCTACCTTTCGCTCCTCCTATGTCTCCTCTGCCTTCTTCTCCTCCGACTTTGGCTCCTCAGCATACACTTTCTCCACAACTGACGACTCCGCCTTTGGATCTTCCATGTTCAGGTCCTCCGCTCCACCTAGGTTCTCATGCGCTCGAGCACGCAACGAATAATCTTATGTATAATCATCTATTAAATGTATAAACCTTGAGTTTTCTCAAAATTTGTAAGATAAAAATCTTTTAAAACTTAAAATAAAGGTGATTCTACAGCCCATTTTGTGCTTGAATATTATTCATCAACTTAATTTGTGACAATCCCTTTTAATTCCATGTTCAGATCCAGCTCTTCTGACTCTTGCTACTCTATCGCTGCCTTCTTTGCTTCCACCGACTCTGCCTCTAGCTTCTACACCTTCGCCTACTCTACTCCTGCCTACTCCGCCCCCACCTACTCCACCTCCCCCACCTATGGCTACACCAACTCATCCTACTCTATCTATGCTTATAGCTGCTGAGTTTATATCAGCACCGTATTTCTTGCTTAGGGTCCAACAGTGAAGAAGAAGAGACGATGGTTTTCAGTGTTTCCCTATTGTTTGGGTTTACTCATGTTCTTTGATTTTGTTCTTATTTTACATATTTTACTTTTTCTTCTTGTCAATACTATTGATGTTTGATGATTTGAAGATCGTCCAAATTTTAAGTGGGTTTCGTAAGGAATTAGAGCCATGGTTTCTGTCGCATATTCATTCTATTGTCCTGATATGATTCACCGAACATTTTATTGACACAAAAGGGGTTTGCCTCACTCTGCATCCCAATCCAATGCCGACCCACTAATTTGAAGTATTAGGGTGATGCTAGTGTTGTTAAAATTGTGAAAAATGTGGCTGGATCTGTTTCTTCTTGCGTTTACTTCTTGTAGGAAGACATATATTTCTTAAGAGTCATCACCAAGAGAATTCAAGGAAAATTCTAAATCCATTATATTCTTTATCAGGTTCTGGATCTATTTTTTATACTTTTTCAGAAGCAAACCATTTGAAAATCTGGTCAATGATTCCGGTCACACACTAAGAACATTTATTTAAATGTCAAGCAAGATTCTTGGGCAGGGTAGATTATTAAAGTGTGTTTGAAAGTGGCTCTATCTTTAGAAATTCAAAAGATTCATGAATATCCTTCAGTTATAGAATCCCAAAGCTAGAGGTGTTTGATTTCAAACAGCATTGTACAAAAGTGCCACAACTATAACGATAAATTGAAAGAGCACTACCTTTCTTTAAAATGATGTGGTGGGTGTGAAGTGAGGGGACATCTTAAGCAGTTGATAATGGAGGTTGTTGAAATTATTATATCATTTTGGTGGATGACGATGAGTTGGGAGGAGAAAAATGGGAAGGAGGAGAAGGGGGTGGGTGTGGGGCTGAGAAGGTTGTTGTGGCGGTGAAGGCATCCAATGAAATCCCTAAGGTGGATCTTGTATGGGATTTGACCCATGTTGTTCAAATGGGTATTGCATAATGCTACTTTTAGTTTCCCCACCTCAATGTTCTGGTATGATTACCATTACATATTCTACTATTGGTTTGGAACGTTTTCTATACATTATTAGTACCTTTTTCACCCTTAGCTACCTTTTTTGTCTGTGTGCTCAACACTATTGGTCATTTTTTGGCATCGATAGTATGGAATTTACTAAGATATTCGTTAAATCACATGTCTCAATAGGAAAAGGCTAGGGAGATTCCTTGTATTTTTTGGTGACCACACCGGTGGCCACTATAGGTTTCATTCAGGCTCAACTTCAGAAAATAAATTTGATATCACGGAATCTTCTCACAGGTGATCCTTCAGCTTCATGATTACAGATAAATGTCAATATCATTACAATCTTTGCATCACCTTATAGTACAGTGGCTACATGATCCAAGGGAAAAAATGCCAATTGGGTTGTGATGGACAAGTAATGTTCCACTTGTATTTCAGTAAGAACAAATAAATTAATTATTATTTCTTCCCAGCCCATCTGTTGATCTCTTTGTAGAAAACTAAAGTCTGAATAGAAGTATTTTATAGAGGAACGTCAGTGCAATATTGTGGTCATGAAATGTTCCCAGCTAAAAGTTATCCTTTTAAATTTATTAGGTTCACCAAAAAAATAATATGATGTAACTAATACCTTTCATATGGTAGATGGAGCCACTGAAGATAAATCTAAAGATAGTAATGAATTAGCAAAGTCCATTTGAAGACCAGTCGTGACTCCAACAAGTGGTCAAGATATGGGGGAATCATTTACTACAACTAATGCAGAAACTCCATCTGTATCAAGTTCAGACCCTGGATATTCATTTTTTCATCCTTGATATTAATAGAGAAAAATAATACGAATCACTGGCCACTGAAAACTTGAGTCCTTTGGATCATCTACCATACAAGACTAAGCCTCTATTACCATCGGTAGTGTTATAGTGACTTTGATTCCGATAAGAAAATGTGTTTCCTATTGGGATTATTCCCTATGTTTTTTATCTGACTACAGATTAACACCTGTAATGGGTTCTACTATGATAACATTTCCCCAAACAAATATAAAAAACCTATGTTTATGATACAAACAAGGAAATTGGCATGGATTATGCAGTTTGAATTGATCATTTTTTTTCTTATTCAGTTTTTCTGACCTTCTTATTACATATAAATGTCAATATCATAACTGCCTTGTGGTGGAGTGGTAGCAGAATCCAAGAGGGAAAATTCTAATTCAGTTCTTATGGAAATGTAATGTTCCACTTGTATTTCAGTAGGAATAAAGAAATAAATTATTTTTTCTTCTTAGGATGACTATTGATCTCTTTGCAGACAATTGAAGCCTGGAGAGAAGTGTTGTATGGAGGAAATTCAATGCAATAATGTGGTCATGAAATGTTACATTCTGAAAGTTATCAGTTTAAATTTATTAGGTTCACCTAAGGAAGAATCTGAAGTATATTATACCTTGCATGTGGTAGATGAATCTGCTCAAGAGAATTGGAAATACAGTAATGAATTAGTAAGGTCCATTCGATGACCAACCATGACTACAACAAATAGTCTAGAGATCAGAGCATCATTTACTTCAATTGATGTAGGAACTCCATCTGTATCAAGTTCAGACCTCAAAATTCATTTTTCTTTGTCTCTGAGATGAAGGGAAGAAAAAAAGAGGAATCACTGACCACTAAAAACTGGAGTCCCTTGGGTTTTGTGCGTGCAAGACGAATCCCCTAATCCCATTGTTAGTGTTCTTGTGATTTTTATTTTGATGAGAAATGTGTTTCTTATTGGGCTATTTCCCTAAGTTTTTTCTTTTATTTGGCTATAGATTAACACCTATAATGGTTTATACTATGATAATATTTCACCAAAAAAAGGATTCAACCCTATGATTTGAACTAAAATCTAGAGTGTCTAGTACGTTTATAATATTTCATGTTCATGTGATGATGAAATTTTCATAAAAACTATTTTCTTTAGTTTTTTTCCTTCATATGTCACCCCATGATCCCATCCCTCATCTTCATTTTGTTGAAAGGTACACTGATTTTGGATGGGGTGTTCCTTTATGTCATGTTGAAGACTTGGCAGCCCATAATAGATCAAATGAACAAATTAGGGAACTGAGAATCTAAAATGAGCTCATGCAGAGACTCAAGGGATGCGCAGGAGGAGCTCTAAAGGTGTGCCATTCACTAACTACTTGATTTCTAACGATGAAAAATCATCATGTTATGTGTTTCAGTTGTTTTAAGGTATGTCTCAACTATGATAATTGCTTTTTTCTTAACTAAGGCGTCATTTTTTTGGATTATAATAAATAGCGATTATTTTTTTGTTATACACAGTAACATACATTCAAGTATACCCATATTTTATTCCAACTGTTCTTTCCAGTGTCTGGTGGGGGGGATGGGCAAGGGGGGCTGGTAGGGGGTCTGTTCTGGGTGGGGGGTGTGGTGGGGATGGTAGTGGGGGACTGGAGGGGGGAATGGGCAGGGGCAGGGGTGGATGGGGAAGGCAGGGGGCAGGGTGGGGGTGTTTAGGGTCTGGGGGGGTCTGTCCTGGGTAGGGGGGATGGCAATGGGGGGCTAGAGGTGGGAATGGGCAGGGGGCTAGCAGGGGCTGGGGTGGGGGTCTGGCAGGGGCTGGGGGTGAAGGCAAGGTAGGGGAGGGGGGAATGGGCAGGGGGACTAACAATGGGTGTAGGGTACATGCAGTGTAGTGCAGTGAAATGCAGTATAGTGCAATGCAGGGTGCAGGGTGTAGGGTGCAGGTAGTGGAGGGTGCAGTGCAGGCAGTGGAGTGCAGGCAGTGCAGTGCAGGGTGCAGTACAGGTAGTGCAGTGGGGGACTGGAGGGGGGAATGGGCAGGGTGGAGGGGTGTCTAGGGTTTTTAGGGGGGATTGGGGGTGTCCAGGGTCTGGAGGGGGGGCTGAAGGGGGGGAATTTGTAGGGGCAGGGAGGGACTGGCAGGGGTGAGGGGATGGCAGGGGGGACTAGAGGGGGAATGGGCAGGGTCAGGGGGGTTCATGGGGAAGGCAGGGGGCAGGGTGGGGGTGTCCAGGGTCTGGGGGGTCTGTCCTAGGTGGGGGGGATGGTATTGGGGGACTGGAGGGGGGAATAGGCAGGGGGTGGGGTGGGGGCTGGCAGGGGTAGGGTGTCCAGGGTCTTGGGGTCTGTCCTATGTGGGGGGGGGATGGTATTGGGGGAATGGAGGGGGGAATAGGCAGGGGTGGGGTGGGTGTTGGCAGGGGTGGGGGAGGCAGGGGAGGGGGAATGGGCAGGGGGACTGACAGGGGGGTGCAAGGTGCAGGCAGTGCAGTGCAGTGAAGTGCAGTGCAGTGCAGGGTGCGGGGTGTAGGGTGTAGGCAATGGAGGGTGCAGTGCAGGCAGTGGAGTGCAGGAAGTGCAGTGCAGGGTACAGTGCAGGCAGTGCAGTGCAGGGTGCAGTGCAGGGTGTTGTACAGGGTGTTTTGCAGGGTGTTGGACATTGCATGATTTAGTTTTCATTCATGTAGTTTTTTTATGTTCATGTGTTCCGACTATGAGTTACATAATATCATGTACTTTGGGAATGTTTAACTCATGGATGAGGTGTTGGTCTCTTAACATGTGGATTATGGGCACTCATGTATGATTAACCAGGTGCAGGGTGTCGTGGAGTACAAGGTGCAAGCTGTGTAGTTCACTATCAGATTCAGGTAATTTGTTTTCCATTTTTATTCTTTGACTCAATTTTAATTAGGTTTTTTGTGGTTTTTTGGTTCCCTATCTTTTTGCACTATATTTTGGATATCGTTGAGGACAGTGAAGCACCACTTGACTAGGATATCCTCTCAACCTACGGGCAAGAGGCCTTCTAAAATTTCATCACAAGGCTCGGGTCCTTGGTTCAGTTTGGGTCAGGTTGGGTTTGCTAGGTTATTTTTTATTGGGTTCATTTTTTTTGGTTTATGTCAATTGTAACATGTTCATTTTGTTCGATTTGGGGCTATTCAGTTTAATTAAATTAATTTTAGATTCAACCATGTATGTTTCATTAGTTTCAATTTTTTTCTCAATTACTCTTTTTTGAAGTCAGTTTTGATTGGTTTGAGTTAGTTTGGTTACATTATTTTCAGTTTGGTTTAGTTTCATCTTTTTCAAAACCATTTGGTTTGGTTCCACTATACTCAATTTGGCTTGATGATGTTTGATTTAGTTCTAATCATATTAGCATGTTTTTTATTAGTGTAGTTCATTTGACTGGAAGTTTTTGTATCATAGCCATATTGGCATGTTTTTTGTTTTCGCAATTCAATTGACTAGTGTGTTGGGAAGGTTGGGGGGTATCGGGTGGGGGATTGTTCGGGGGGGTCTGTTGAAGAGGGGGGTGTGTAGGAATGGGGTGTCTAGGGGGCGGGGGCTGTCTAGGGGGAGGGGGCTATCCAGGGGAGGGAGGTGTGCAGTGAGGAGGGGGCAGGGGGTGCATGGTACAGGGGGGTGGGGTAGGGGAGGTGTGCAGGAGCAGGGGGTGGGGGTGCAGGTGTAGGGTGGGGAGGGGAGTGTGCAGTGAGAAGGGGGAAGGGGGTGCAAGGTGCGGGGGGGTGGGGTGCAAGGTGCGGGGGGGGCGGGGAAGGTGTGCAAGAGCAGGGGGTGGGGGTGCTAGTGCAGGGTGGGGAGGGGGTTTTCTAGGGGGAGGTGGAGGGGGTGTGCAGTGAGGAGGGGGCAGGGGGTGCAAGGTGCAGGGGGTGGGGTGCAAGGTGAAGGGGGTGGGGTTGTTGGTACAGGGTGGGGGAGCTGTGGGTGGGGGGTGGGGGAGTTGGTAGTGTCCTCCCAACAGCCAGCACGGTTCACCGTGCTGGGTTTTTTTTATGCAGTGGAAAGGCCTATAGACATGGTTTTAAACCATGGCTAAAGCCTTATATCCACGGTTTGTACCATGGCTATAGGTCTATATCCATGGTTTTATGAACCATGGCCTTTATTGGCATGGCTGTAGGGCTGACCCTATAGCCACAGTTTGAAAACTGTGGCTATAGGGCTATAGCCACGGTTGGAGCCGTGACTTTAGGGATATAGCCATGGTATGGTTTCAAATCATGGATATAGTCTCTGACCTATATCCATGCCAATACCAAACATGGTTCATGAAACCATGTCTATAACCTATAGCCATGGTTTTTGGGCCTATAGCCACGATTTAGAACCGTGGCTATAGCCTAAATTTCTAGTAGTTGTTGTATCCTTTTATTTTTAATTCCTATTGATGGGGTATATTTACGCCCATCCCCCATACTATACTTATGATATATAAATGATGGTATACCCCTTTACCTCTCATTAATCCCTTACAAGAACACCAGTTACCATGCCGAAATGTTTGTATGGGTTTCTTCATCTCACTTCCATTTTTGTGAGATATTCCATATTCACTACTAATACTTGTGTATGGTATATGTATACTGCCCATCAATGTTTCATATCATTAATATATTTATTTTTAATGATATTCGGTGTATCTTTTTATTATTATTAATTTTGGGGCATATGATTTAATTGATTACAAGGTTTTAAGTATTTTCTACCCGAAGCTCCATTTTCATTCGGGTTGCTCTTGTTCTCTAATAACCTCAATGAAATTATTATTTATTCCTATGTACTACTCATAAATTCTGTTTTAATGTTATATATATGTTTACCAATCAGAATCCTTCTTTATTTTATGGGTAGTTACATGTTTTAAAAGAATCTTTCAAAAATTGTTCTGAAATGAAAGTCTGATTCAAGGAACTTCTCAAATTTTTACCTATTTTAAAGTTCACTATATAATATGTTTTAAGAAATATTTATATTTTTAAAATAAAAAATTTTAAGGTGAAAAATCTATTTTGGTTCATTTATGGTTTTATTAAATTAAAAATGCCTTTGCACTTTAAAATCTTTTAATATCTTCCTTAAACCGCACTAAAATGTTTTATTTCTAAAGCTTCTTTAAAAACTCTTTTTAAATGATTTCACCTCAATAAGACTTTATTTAAACCTCAAATATAATTTCAATGAACTTCCCTTTTATTTTATGGGATATACATGTTTACAATCTTATTTTGATGAAAAATACAAATGATTTTCCAAAAGAACTCTTCTTTCCAAAGTAAAAAAGGATTTTTCTCATATCACTTTAACTTTTATAAGATATATGCCTTGTTCACCACTTATTTCTTACTTTTGGTGTATGTAATTACCTTTGTTATATCATATAAAGAGTATCCTTATTTTTATGATATTCTAATGGATTATTATTTGAATGTTTCAAGGTAGTATGGGACACTTTGGAATGTTTAAGTATTATTTCCTCAAGGATTTTTCAATGGTATCATTTAAAAGTTTCTTCATCTATGTAAATGTCCTTTATTAAATCTTGTACTTAATTGAGTTTTATATCATATGATATCATCCAACACATTTTATTTAATGGTTTATGATTAGTTTGATTGTGGATGTGCTATCTTGAAACCATTCACCATATTACTCTGAATGGTTCGTGTTTATGATTAATGATTGGGGAAGATATTTACATTTCATATGTTAGTTTAAATATGAATTTTTATGTTGTTTATGTTTATCCCCATTCATAAGAGGAATGCATTGGACTTATTAAGTGTCATGTGGGTTCTGTCATAGCCCCTCAATGCATCAGTAGGTCTCATGAGACAAACTATGGTCTTGGCATGAGGCCTTGACAAAATGGATATATATGATCTTAGCACAATCCCTTGACAGTATGGTTATGATGTCCCACATTATGTATTCCCTAATTATGAAACTAGTAATTAAAAGTTCATGAGGTTATTTTACTAGTATAATACCCATTTTTATGCTTTAATATGACATTATTTATTCAGCTCTTATTCCTGCCATAATGTGTTCAAGTTCATTTTTTAAAGGCATGTATTTTTAGTTATTCACCATAAAAATGTTTATGTTTATGATGTATTCTACTATATTGGTTACCCTTACTAAGCATTTGAACTCACCCCTTTCTTATGTTTCATTTTCTCAGGACATGAAGAAGTTTATTATAATTGACCTGTAAGGATAAACTTATAGTTGTGGATGTTACCAACAAAACTTATATGTTGTATTTCATTTCAAGTTGTAATTTTGAACTTATATGTGAATATTGTTTCCAAATCTACTAAAATAATCAGTCCTTTGGGATGCATATTCCTTGTTTTTATGCTAATGTAATAAAATAAGACATCGACTCCAGGCAACTAGGGCCAGGGTGTTACAGTTGGTATCAGAGGAAGTTTAGTAGAAAAATTGGAAACCAGATTTAGAAAATGTAGATTAGGGAATAAAACCCTAAGATAGACTTGATGATACACATACAATAATATCCTATAATTTTAGTAAGGAATAGATTATTTGGATCTTCCTAGAAAATAAATCGTTGCCTGGATACTGCAAGTGGATGTGGTTCTATTACATATGTACCTAGGAGTAACAACTATGATAAGGTGTTTTAGGCTTGACCTAGGGTAACCTGATACACAACAATGAGACTTACTACGCACCTGGTTTGACACTCTTGAGGTATATGCTTAGAATAATTTATATTTTTGTTACAAGCCATTATGAAGGATTTATGCCCCTAATCCAAAGTATATGGTTCTAAGATTTGTGATGCATAAATTTATGTTATGTACTATACTATGTTTAGGGTTATATAGAGTTCATAATTTTATGATCTAATTTAGTATATGGAATTGATTAGAAATTGTGCTTAGAAGAAGGAATGATAACTTCACCAATTCATGTGATGAAAAGAGTAAGGAGGATCATATCTCTTATAGTCTTAAGCCGTCATTTCAAAGGAAGATATTCTCTCATGTGTCCTCATTATATGAGGAAATAGTATCATGTGTTAACAAGGTATGCAAATAATTTTATGAGTTATATGGATTTGAAGGGAAGAAAATGAAGAAGATGATGGTAGAGAAAAACATGGATAAAGAGAAGAAGGAAAAAAAGGGTTTTCCCATATGTGATAACTGTGGAAAAATCACACTGGTAAATGCTTGAAGGGAATGGGAGTTTATTATAAATGTGGATAAAAAGGACACCAAGTTTGTGATTATAATGGTAATAAAAAAGTTTCTAATGTGCAATCTTATAACTGCAATGAGATGGGACACTGTGAATCAATGTCCCAAGAGTTAAGGGAATATACCCCAAATGATGTTACTGGATAAATATCAAGTTATGATACTACCACAGATGAAGTGGAATGATTAATATGCTTAATCAAGAAACATGCCTTTTTAATATTTTATCAGCAATTCACTGGTTATAAGAATTATGTAATATATGACGATTGTACTATAGTACTTTTTCTTAAGGATTTGAGGTCGTATAATTAATGGTACTAAGTAAAATTTTCTGTCACGACCCGTCCCCTGGGGCCCGTACCGTGACTACCCCAAGCTCGCCTTCCATAGGCCAGGGGTTGGCGACTAACACCAAAGGCGTAAATCCCTAAAACTGGGAAGGCATTGCATTTATAACCTATAAACACACACACAAGAAAGAACACGGATGGATACAAAACACTAAGTAAAACCATATAACAAAAGAGTGCTGAAAGTAAAAGGGGTCGGAATAAAAGACCAACAGTAAAGTACAAGAAACTGAAAGTAAAATTACAACTGAAGTAAAACGAATACAGCTACTGGGTCGTCCTATGAGGTTCCTACCTGAAAGGTAGGTACAGATTGACTCCTCAACACTCTTCTTTTGTCCGTCTCCTCCGTGTACCGACACATCATAAGGTCCACCTCTAGGTACCATCTAGTCCTAGTACTCACGTCCTCAGTCAGCGCTGTCCATCATCTACACCAAACACAACGAAGTGCAGGCATAACCCGTATAGGGGTGAGTATAACGATACTCAGTAGGGACCCCGATACCCTCAAGGTCTCACAAAATCCACCAAGGATAAACCACAAAGTAAAAAAATCAACAGATAACCCTACTTAGGTATATGCCCATACATATATCTAAGTTATCAAGTAATCCATCTCAATCATGAGGAAAACACAGAGGTATTGACTCATCTCACACCAGGATTTATTCTAGGGGTCGTATCAAGTAATATACCCAGTCACATTGTTGAAACCTCAACTACTGGAGAACTCCTTTTCTATCGAGTACAGTGGGTCTTCTACGAAACCAAGGTGCTTCCCACTAACCTTGGACTGTTGAGGTACTCCTCCTGTTGAGTTCCTTGGGTCTTCCACGTCACCAAGGTGCTCCCCACCGTGGGTCTACCGCATCACCAAGGCGCTCCCCCTCATGGTCTGCTGAGGTATTCCTCCTGTCGAGTATCGTGGGTCTGCCATTTCACCAAGTTTCTCCCTATTGTGGGTCTGCTGCATCACCAAGGCGCCCCCCACTGGGCCTATCGAGTCACTCCGAGTTGAATTGGTAAGTAGTAGTCAGGTCTCATCCAGCTATTAGGCATCCTCACTATGCTTGATCGTCTCTAGAAGGATCATCTCCACAAGCTACTGGTCGATACTCCAACTGTCACGAAGTCCCACGAAGAAGTATCTCAAAGGTCTGCTACGTCATAGGGGTCTCAATGCAATAGAAGGTGCATCAAACGGATGCTCGGTATGTGAGTTATTAGCCTTTTAATCTCAAGGTCCTGGTTAGATTTGTGCTCGATCCAACCTGACCATACCCCATCTCATTCTAAAACTCCAGTGGAGTATACTCAAAGGGACCATCTCGCTTAAAGATTTCTAGCACCGCTGATGGTTCGTCTAATGGACATCTGGTGCCAAAGTTATGGCCAAAAGAAAGTAAAGGGTCGTAGAGGGCCCGGGTCTGGTCCAACCCGGTCTGGTCGGGCCCGTAGTGCGGCTTGGCCTGCTAGGTCGGTCCGGCCCGCTGGGTTGGTCCAACCCAATAGGCCGTGAGGGGTCTCGGTGGTCCATGGGTAGCCGTGAGGGCGCGATGCCACGGGGCGGCTCGGAGGGCCGGCGGGTGGCACGAGTCGGGGCGGCTCGAAGGGTCGGCGGGTGGCGCGAGCCGGGGCGACTCGTAGGTCCAACGGGTGGCGTCGTTACCTTCATCGCCTTCATTGCCTTTGTCTCCATCCTCCATTTCGAAGGTACACCAAAGAAAAATGGCGTAGGGGTCAGGCCATGTTTGTTTGGCCCGCACCCTCCACGTTTAGAGTGATAGCAAGCGGTTCATAAAGAACGAAGCATGAACATGTATGGAAGATATTTTAAAACATCATTTCCCACAACCCTCATCAATCTATATTCCCAAATCCCACAAAAAAAATTAGAAGGGGAGAACATGGGAAGTGATAATCAATAATCCCCTACCTCGTTCGCTTGATGACGTTGGCGCAAGGAAGAAGGTGAAGTCATTGACATTAGTCTCGTCTTCCACACACCTCCAATCCCGGGCTCGTGCGTCAGTTCATCATACTTGAAGACATTCCTTGTCGACGTTCTTTGTGGAGGAAGTGTTCTTCCTGGAGGAAGCGTTCTTCGTGAAGGAAGCGTTCTTCGTTGGAGAAGCTTTCTCCCAATTCCGCCCAAATGTAAAGTGGTGCCAAAATAATAGATTATCCCTTCTATTATGTTTGTTGGCACAAATTCAGAATGGTTAAATTAATGTGGTGTGTTGGCATAATTAAGTGGGGGGAGGGTTGGTACAATTAAGTGGGGAGCTCAAGAGGTTTCTCCCCACTTAATTATGGAGTTCAAGAGGTTTCATTCCATGGGTGGTCCCCACCACCATAATATCCACAAGGGAGTTAGGCTCGAGTGGTCCCCACCAACGAGCATTCAATTTGGAGAATAAAACTTTAGTGGTCCCCACCACCATAATATCCACAAGAGGGTGGTTACTACAAAAATAAAATAAAATATGTGCTTATTTTATTTTATTATTTCCACAAAAAACCCAAAAATTATCTTTTACCCATGACCAATTGTCATCGAGGTGAAAGTATCCTTAAGCGAATATCAGCACTGCAAGTTCAACGGTTCCCTAGGATTTCAATTCTAAGCATCAGTTCAAAAGTTAGAAAAACCTGCTCGCATGTTTACTAAATGTACATGAACAAAAGTTCATAAATTCATTCAAGGCACTCCGGGCCTCAGAATCACACGCTGTCAATTTTTGCGGACTCGTAAAACTCCCATTTATTTTTTAAAAACAATACATGTAAATTATGGGTCTTTACATTCTCCCCACATCAGGGCTATACATCCCTGTAAGCCACAACTCAAAATATGTAAACAAGTGGGGGTACTGAGCACGCATCTGAGCCTCCCTCTCCCATGTGCTCTCTTGGAGGTTCCCGTGCTACCAGCGAACGCACATCAGAGGTAAGACCATCCACGAAGGACCCGCTCCTATCGATCCTCAATCCCTACTGGAACCTCTATAAAATTTTTCCCATCGTCGACATCCATCTCGCCATGGTCGATGATGTGAGAAGGGTCATGCACGTATCTCCTCAGCTGGGATATGTGGAAGACGTCATGCACCCGGTGCAACTGAGGTGGAAGATCTAAGCAGTATGCCACCTCGCCAACTCTGATGAGGACCTGAAAAGGTCTGATGAATATCAGAGATAACTTTCCACCTCTGCTAAATATCTGTAGACCTCTTCGGGGTGAGACCCATAGAAAGACGTGGTCACCATCCTCAAACTCTAAAGGTCTCCATCTCCTATTGGCATATGACTTCTTCCTGCTCTATGTAGTCTTCATCCGCTCCTGGATGATCTTCACCTTCTCTGTGGTAGCATGTACCATCTCTGGTCTCACTAGTGCTGAATCCCTTGGGTCAGTCCAGCACAAAGGAGATCTTCAAGGTCACTCGTACAACGCATAAAAAGCTGTCATCCCAATGGTGGAGTGATAGATGTTTTTGTATGCAAACTCAACCAAAGGCAAGTGATCCTCCCAGCTGCGACTGAAGTCAAGGATACAAGCACACAACATGTCCTCGAGGGTCTAAATGGTCCGCTCAGTCTGGCCATCTGTTTGAGGATGGAAGGCAGTACTCAAATGAAGCAACATCCCTAAATCCTCCTGCAACCCCTTCCATAGCTGGGAAGTAAATTGTGTGCCACGATCGGAGACAATCGTCGAGGGTACTTCATGTAGCCTCACAATCTCCTACACATAGAGGCATCCCAAACTCACTACTGAACCCTGCTCTCTGATCGGTAGGAAGTGGGCCGACTTGGTGAGTCGGTCGACGATCACCCAGATAGAGTCATGACCACTAGATGTACGTGGAAGTCCTATCACAAATTTCATGGATATCCCATCCCACTTCCACTCTGGGTCCTCTAAAGGCTCAACCAAGCCTGCTGGTACCTAATGCTCCACCTTCACTTGATGACAAGTGAGGCACTAAGAAACAAACTCTGAAACTGCTTTCTTAATTCCAGGACACATGTGTTGTCGTCAAAGATCCCGATACATCTTCACCACTCCTGGATGTACCGCTAGAGGGGAAGTGTGGAACTCCCTCAACACCTCCTCCTGAAGAGACACCGGTACCATGGTACGTCCCCTGAAGAGGATGACATGCTCCCCACCTTCAGAAAATCCATCAGGTGCCTATCCTATGGATATCTGAGCATGTCATGCCTCGTAGTCAGCATCCCCACGCTGTGCCTTCCTGACTTTCTGAAGAAATGGGGGAGTGACTGTAAGATAATGAAGAAAAGTTTCTCCATATCTATCCACAAAGGATATCTACAAAGCATCCAACTGCTCTGTCGCCTCGCCTAGTAGCTGTATACCTGTCCTCCTATTGAGTTCACCTACTACAAGGATCCCCTTACTAGGAGTATAGACTATATCGAAGTCATAGTCCTTGAGGAACTCAAGCCAACGTCGTTGTCTCCGATTCAGGTCCTTCTGGGAGAAGATATACCTGAGACTCTTGTGATCAGAGTACACTATAAAATGTTCGCCAATCAGATAGTGTCGCCACATCTTCAAGGAGAAGACCACTGCTACTAACTCCATATCATGGGTAGCGTAGTTCTGCTCGTGTTGTCTCAGATATTGAGAACCATATGCGATCACTACTTGCTCCTACATTAGGACACATTCAATCTCGATCCATGATTCGTCGCAGTAAACTACGTACCCTATGCCATCCTATGGAAGCCTCAAGATGGGGGCACTAGTCAGCCTCTACCTCAGCTCCTGAAAACTCTGCTGAAATTTCTCTGACCAAACTAAGGGTTTCCCCTTCTTCATCAATGCTGATAGTGGTGCTGCAACTCTAGAGAAATCTAGAACAAACCTCCGGTAATATCCAGCCAAACCCAGAAAACTCCATACCTCCATCACATTCCTGGGTAGCTCCCAAGAAAGTACCGCCTCAATCTTTGCTAGATCCACTGTAACTCCAGCCTCTGATATGACATGTCCCAGAAAGTGAACCTCTCGGATCCAGAACTGGCACTTCGAGATCTTACCATAAAGATGGTGCTCTCAGAGTGTTTCCAGTACTACCCGCAAATAATAGGAATGATCCTCCTCGGTAGTCGAGTAGATTTGAATTTCGTCGATGAAGACTACAACAAAGCGATCAAGGTATGGCTGAAAGATCATGTTCATGAGTCCCATGAACACTGCTGGAGAATTGGTCACGCTGAATGGCATAACCAAGAACTCATAATGGTTGTACCGACACCTGAAGGTCGTCTTCTACACATCCTCATCTCGTACTCTGAGCTGGTGATAGCCTGATCTGAGGTCTATCTTCAAGAACCACCTTTCTCCCTTTAGTTGATCAAAGAGGTAGTCAGTCCTCAGAAGTGGGTAATTGTTCTTCATGGTCACCTAGTTCAGGTACCAATATTCGACACAAAGTCTCAAGCTCCCATCCGCCTTCTTGGCGAACAAAATCGTGGATGCCCAAGGAGAAATACTGGGCTGAATGAATCCCTTCCCCTGCAAGTCCTTTAGCTGTACCCACAGCTTGCAAAGCTCTGCGGGAGCCATCCGATACACTGGTGTAGATATCGGTGTCGTCTCAGGGTATAGTTCAATGTAAAATTCCACCTCTTTGTGAGGAGGTAGACCCGGAACATCATCAGGGAAACCATCTGTGTACTGGTCCACCACTACAAGATAACTCGTACTCTCCACATCGATCGCTCTGAGGGTAAGGAAATCCAACTAATGAGTGATCGGTTACACTCTCCTCTGAGTAAGTCCATCCTACAATGAAATGGCTCTCTTCTCGCCGGTGAAGCTAAACCTGGTCCCATCTATGAGGACAAACCGCACTTTGCACCTAATACAGTCAATCTAAGCATGGACTATAGATAACTAGTCCATACCCAAGATGACGTCGTAAGGCCTCGACGCCACTACTAGGAGATCCCAGCCGAATCTCTCGCCTAATAGAGTAAGCTCACACTGCCGTCACCAGTGTGTAATCATCAAATCAGCTCCCGTAGGAGTCTCTAGCCATAAGGATCGAGCCAACGACTCCATTGGAATCTCTGAGCTCCGAACGAGGGTAGTGACAATAAAAGAATGACTGGAACTTGTGTTTATAAGTACTGTAGCTATGGTGGAGTAGACACAGATCGTACCTCGAATCATCTTCAGGCCACCATGATCATAAGCCTTAGCTGCCTAGAGCTGAGCTCTCCCATGTCCACCTGCTCCCTACGATCGGGGTGGACCTCCTGGTGGTGGTGGTGGTAATATCTTAAGTCATCTCCCACCACTAGCTGCATGACCATCTCCTCTGCCACGTCTTCCTGCTCCCTGCGGACCACCTCAATCGAACCTTTGTCTCTGCTTGGGTGGTCCTTCGACCGTCTGCTAATCATCTGAACAGAAGTTAGGACAGTCACGAGCCATGTGACCCTGACTACCGCATGAGAAACACTGCACACTCCTCGCATGTCTGTCTCCACCTTGGTTGTCCCGCACAACCGACTCTGAATCATGTGGTCGTCCACGTGTAGGTCTGTTCCTCTTGGACCTCTGTGACGTCTGTTTATTGCAAGCTATAGAAGACTCCACTACGTGATGACTGGTAGTGGGTCTCACTGCTGGTGACTGCTCATTAAAAAAACTCTCCACCAAGAGGGCTCTCTCTAACACCCCCGCCTACGTCGGGATGCTGAGTGAGATCATCGAAGCCCTGATCTCCCACATGATCCCCTACTCAAAGGTTCGGGCCCTGAAGAATGGGTCATGCACCATATTTGTGGAGTATCATGAGAGTTATGTGAACCTTGCTGAGTACTGAGCTATAGTAATAATGCCATGTTGCAGATGAAGTAGCTCCTGAATGCGCACTGTGCGAAGATTCGTTGGAAAAAACTTTTCCCGAAACAGGCTCTCGAAGTATTCCTAGAGAAGCGTCAACTCATCATGAACCTGGAGCATCAAACTCCACCATCTGCCTGTTGCTACCTATAGAAGGCTGGCGGCAAGGATCACCATGAGTTCTGCCGGTGTCCCTAATAGTCAGAAAACTCTCACTACAGGCTCCATCTAATCCTCAGCCTCCTGTGGTTCCATCTCTCCCCTGAACCTGGGTGGCCTCTGGCGCCGGAACTTATGCAACGCACTTAAGCGGCGTGCACTGTCTGCTGCTGGGGCTGGTGGCATCGGTGGCCCAACGGGTAATGGTACCGCTGGTGCCTCCACTAGTGCCTCTACTATAAGAGGTCCATGCACTGAGGCCTCATCGTTCAGTGGGCTATCAGTGCGTACAACTCTCGGAACCCTATCCGGTTGTTTGCGTGGAGGAATCCTGAAAAGAAATAGGTGTGCCACGGTCAAAAAGTTATATTTTGTGAGATGACTCAAGAGATTGGTCAATAAGTTACACCTGGTGAGATGAGTCAATAGATTACAAAGAAAAATTTTGAAAACACACACGCAATCATTGTTTTCATGCACTGAGTCAGAAATCAGAAGTCAGGGTCCTGGTGTATGGATACGTTGGCCACCGCACCAACACTGGACTCCCTAAACTAAAAACCACACTCACTACACTTAACACTATTACTTCACAAAAAATATCAGAGTCCTAAGTTCTACGGTAGAACTGAATCCTATGATACCAATTTGTCATGACCCATCCCCCAGGGCTCATTTCGTGACTACCCCAAACCCTCCTTCCATAGGCCAGGGGTGTAAATCCCTAAAACTTGGAAGGCATTGCCTTTATAACCTATAAACACACACACAAGCAAGCACACAACTGGATACGAAACACTAAGTAAAAGTGTATAACAAAAAAGTGCTGAAAGTAAAAGGGGCCAAAATAAAAGATGATTCATGCTCAAATTTACCCAAGAGATGAAGGTAGAATGGTCCTCATAGTTTAGCTTGGGTTGTCGAATCCTTAGAGACCTAAGAAGTAACCTACAGACACGTAAATTATATGGATTGTTTTTGGCTATGAAGTGGACAACTTGGGTTGATTTTAGATGGGTTTAAGGTATCACTAATAGATTTAAGTTAATTCAAATTAAGATAATGATTTGATCCTAGGTCATCATTTGGGGTGGATTGGATGAATTCCTTTTTTAATGATTTCAATTTCTTATATTTGAGATGGGTTCATTTAAGAAGATCAAACAACATCATCACTTACTGGTTTAATACCTACACCCTTTAGTACTAATCATCTATACACTTGAAGGATAAAATTTTTGACCACTTCAAGGAAAAGTTTCATATTATCACTTGAAGTGTGTGGCCTTAAATTCACCAAGGATAAAGGATTTTGAAGATCTTCAAACAAAATTCTCAATTAAAAGAAGTGATTAGAAATTAATGGAGTGAGAAATAACATCCAAACCATCCCCTTGCTACTTACTTCTATCAACCCATAAAATATTTAGCTCTCCATTGATTTTATGGTTTCAATGGAAGCGGAAAGTATACTCATGAGGGAGGAATTGGAGAAGTAAAAAAACAATAAAAAGAAAGCAATCACTCCACCGTTGTGTGAGGAATATCACAAGGTATGGTGTGAATAAATTCACACCTTAAGGAAAAGATATCAAAGTGATAAGAAGAAAAATATAAAAAGAGGAAAGGAAGAAATTTTATTAAGAACTAAGGTGATTCTAACAACTTACATGAGAAAGAAGAACGTTACAAAGCCAAATCGACATAATAACATTACAATGAAAACAAAGCTCCAAAGAGCCTCAAATCCTCTACCACCACTGTCTTAAATAGGAAATTTTGAAGCCTTGGGTTGATCCTAAAATAGTGGAAGTCACCTCAATTAATGGTGGTGGACCTAGGTGGGTGGAAAGTTAAGGGAGAGTAGACTTTTCCACCCTTGACCCGAGGTGGAAGCCATCTTGCTTCCACCGAACAGAGGTGCCTGTAAGACCTTCTAGATGAACGAATTGGAGTAGTCCATAATAGAATAAAATTAATATATAGATGTCCCATAACCTTATGTAAATTTTAATCCCAAAATAGTTTATGGTTTACGAGATATGTGTAAAATGGTGGGATGTTTTTCTGGGCCTCAGAATCTGGCCCTGAATTTTATCTCCAAATTGGGCCACCTTAATGAACACCATGGAGGCCTAATTAGCATTGGATCCTAAAGAATTATTTTTTCCTATATATGTATTATATAATCCCATGAAATTTGGGCTTCTTTGGGCCTGTATGTTGGGCCCCACATTCTCATCAGTGGGCTGGTTTCCAATCTGCATTCTCCAGAATTGTTTGCATGAAATCCCATTTTGGTGGTCTTCCAATGTGAATATTCCAACACTCCACAAGTATGAATTGGTCCCAATATAATTAGAAACCTGAAAGTTAAATATTAAAAAAAATCAAGATCATTGGGTATTTTAAATTATGTTCAAAAATGTACCACATAATAGTGCATTTTAAGAAGGAATTACAATCATAATGTGAAATGATGTTCAAAGTGCAAAATGCACTAAAATGGTGTTTATGAATAATAAAGAACATGAATATTATATATATTAACAATTAATATAAGCCTAATTTAGTGGATAATCACAAGACCAACAGTAAATTACAAGAAACTGAAAGTACAAGTACAACTGAAGTAAAGGGAATACAGCTACTGGGTCATCCTCCGAGGTTCCTACCATAAGGGTAGGTACAGATCGACTCCTCAGCACTCCTTTTCTGTCTGTCTCCTCTATGTACCGAATCTTCGTAAGGTCTACCTCTGGGTACCATCCAGTCTTGGTACTCTCATCCTCAGTCAGCGATGTCCATTGTCTGCACCAAACACAATGAAGTGCGGGCATAGACCGTGAAGGGGTGAGTATAACGATACTCAGTAGGGACCCCGAGACCCTCAAGGTCTCACAAAATCCACCAAGGATAAACCAAAAAGTATGAAAATAAAAAGATAACCATACTTAGGTATATTCTCATACATATATCTAATTTATCAAGTAATCCATCTCAATCATGAGGAAAACACAGAGGTACTGACTCAGCTCACACAAAGATTTATTCTAGGGGTGGTATCAAGTAACATCCCCAGTCACATTGTCGAAACCTCAGCTGCTGGATAACTCCTCCTCTATCGAATATAGTGGGTCCACCGTGACACCAAGTCACTCTCCACTAACCTTGGACCGCTGAGGTACTCCTCCTGTCGAGTACCGTGGGTCTGCCGTGTCACAAATGCACTCCCCACCGTGGGTATGTCGCATCACCAAGGTGCTTCCTCTTGTGGCCTGCTAAGGTAATCCTCCTATCGAGTATCGTGGTTCTACCGCGTCACTAAGGTGCTCCCCACTATGGGTCTTCTGCATCACCAAGGAACTCCCCATTGGGGCTGTCGAGTCACTCCGAGTCGAATTGGTCAGTAGTCGTCAGGTCTCAGCCAGCTACTAGGTCTCTACACTATGCTTGATCATCTCTGGGAGGATCCGCTCAACAAGCTACTGTTCGATACTCCAACTGTCATGAAGTCCCGTGAAGAAGTATCTCAAAGGTCTGCTATGTCATAGGGGTATCAATGTAATAAATGGTGCGTCAAACGGATGTCCGGTCAGTGAGTTATTATACTTTTAGTCTCGGGGGCCCGGTTGGATTCATGCTCGATCCAACCTGACCGTACCTCATCTCATTCTGAAACTCCAGTGGAGTATACTCAAAGAGACCATCTCACTCCAAGATTTCCAGCACTGCTGACAGTTCGTCAAACGGACGTCTGGTGCTAAAGTTATGGCCAAAAGAAAGTAAATGGTCATAGAGGGCCCGGGTCCGGTCTGACCTGGTTGGACTGACCCAACCTGGGATGACCTGGTTTGGGTTGACCCGGCCCGACCCACTGGGTCTGGCTGGGCCCGTAGTGCGGCACGGCCCGCTGGGTCGGTCCGGCTCGATGGGTCCGACCTGACAGGCCGCGAGGGGCCACGAGGGGCCACGGGTGGACGCGAGGGTGCAAGGTCGTGGGGTGGCTCAGACGGGGTGGCTCGTAGGGTCGACAGGAAGTGTGAGCCGGGGCGTCTCGGAGGGCCGCAGTGAGGGCGGTTCGGCCGAGCGTGGGGCCAGTTCGACCGGGAGGCCGGAGCGCCACGGGGGTGCGGGGCCGGTTTAGCCGGGAGGCCGGAGCACTGTGGGGCGGCTCAGCTAGGGCGCGGAGCCGGGGCACATGGCCGGTTTAACCAGGAGACCGGAACACTGCGGGGCGGCTCGACTAGGGCATGGAGCCGGGGCGTGTAGTCGGTTTGGCCGGGAGACCGGAACATTGTGGGAGCAGCGCGGGTCGCGGAGGCTACGGGTGGCGGCGTCGTTTCCTTCGTCACCTTCATCACCTTCGTCGCCTTCCTCTATTTCGAAGAGTACACCAAATAATAACAGCGGAGGGTTCATACCATGTTTTTTTGGCCCACACCCTTCGCGTTTAGAGAGATAGAAAGCGGTTCACAAAGAACGAAGCATGAACGTGTATTGAAGATATTTTAAAACATCATTTCCCACAACCCTCGTCAATCTCTATTCCCAAATCCCGCAAAATAATTAGAAGGGGATAACATGGGAAGTGATAATCAATAATCCCCTACCACGTTCTCTTGATGATGTTGGCACGAGGAAGAATGTGAAATCGTTGACTTTCATCTCGTCCGCCACACACCTCCAATCCTGGGCTCGTGCGTCGGTTCGTCGTAGTCTAAGACGTTCCTTGTCAGCGTTCTTCATGGAGGAAGCGTTCTTTATGGAGGAAGTGTTCTTCATGGAGGAAGCATTCTTCGTTGGAGAAGCTTTCTCCCAATTCCACCCAAATGTAAAGTGGTTCCAAAATAATAGATTATCCCTTCTATTATGTTTGTTGGCACAAATTCAAAATGGATAAATTAATGTGGTGTGTTGGAATAATTAAGTGGGGGGAGGGTTGGTGCAATTAAGTGGGGAGATCAAGAGGTTTCTCCCCACTTAATTATGGAGTTCAAGAGGTTTCATTCCACGGGTGGTCCCCACCACCGTAATATCCACAAGGGAGTTAGGCTCGGGTGGTCCCCACCACCAGGCATTTAATTTGGAGAATAAAACTTATGTGTTACCCACCACCATAATATCCACAATATGGTGGTTACTAAAAAAATAAAATAAAATATGTGCTTATTTTATTTTATTATTTCCAAAAAAACCCAAAAATTATCTTTCACCCTTGACCAACTGTCGTTGAGGTGAAAGTATCCTTAAGAGAATATTGGCGCTACGAGTTCAACGGTGCCCTTGGATTTCAATTCTGAGCATCAGTTAAAAAGTTGTAAAAACCCGCTCGCACGTTTACTGAACGTACCCGAACAAAAGTTCAGAAATTCATTCTGGGCACTCCGGGCCTCGGAATCACGCACCGTCAAATTTTGCGGACTCGTAAAATTTCCATTTATTTAAAAAAAATTACATGGAAATTTTGGGTCTTTACATTGACTCAGTAACATGTTAAACTTTTAGAAAATATATGGTCGATGGATAGACAACCCTTATTATGTTCATAATACTATGGTGTCAATTTCAGAATAGAGAGATGATATATATGGATAAAGTAAATTGGATAGTACTAACTACCATGGGAATGATTCTAAAGTATTGTATCTTGATCTTTTGGAATGTTAAACCATTTATAAAATGGTTTAAATTGATCTTTGTATGAGGTTTTAGAGGTTAAAGACACCACATGATGCAAATTAATCTAAGATATAAAGTATAGGTAGTTCAAGGAACAATCAAAGGATAAGATCATGTTTATAAAATATAAACGTATATTTATACACTTATAGAGTGGAATAATCCCTCAACTCTACGAAAAGAGTCTTAAATGTTATTCTGTTATCATAATCTTTGATAACATTAATGAAATTTTTATAACTTTATTTTATGTTTTTTTGGTAATCTACTTTCATCTAAACCTATTTTCTATCACTAGAAATTCATATTTTGGTTTTTCTTCTATACCCATGTTTTCAATTCCAATCTATGTCACTCCATTCGAAAGGATAATTTATTTATTTATTTATTTATTATTATTATTATTACTATTATTATTGACCACTTATTTTCCTTTAACCTTTTTAAAGAGTATATACTATTAACCCTATTTCTGATATGGGTTTTTCGAAAGGAAATTTTCAAGTAATAACCAATAACTTTTAAATTGAAATACAAAGTTTTGAGGACAAAATTTTTGTAAGGAGGGGATAATGTAACACCCCAAGATTATTCAAATAAATTTAATATTGAATGCATGAAACATTGAGTCTCTACAAAACACCACTTTTTTATAACCTAGCCAGTAAACATAATTTTACCACCCCTATGATTTGAATTTCAAAAATCTGACATACACAATTGCGATTAGTAAGTTATTAAGAGTCTGATATGACCAACTTAATTTTTTGGTGAATAGTAACATACCCTTATGAATAGTGACATACCCTTATGAATATTAACCTCACATATGATAGTATATATATATAGGATTTGAGTGAAAATGTGATGTACATATCTTTTGGAATTAGTAAATAAATGTTTTAAAAACTGTATTTTTCAAGTAAATTATGATTTTAATTAAAAACTAAATTAATCATATTTAGAAAATTATTTATGAAAAATGGAATTCATTTTTGGATTCTACACGTCTAAAAATGGTTATGGTGATTTTTTGGGATTTTTCTGAAATACATGAATTTTTGGTGAATAGTAAAATACGATAATTTACAATAAATGCTAAATAATTGATTTATTGAGTCATTGATGATGTTCTGCATATGTAAGCACCAATGGTTATAAATAACATTCACATATTACTAATTTTGTTTATAGAATCATCATTATTTCTTGTCTTATGGAAAAATAATAAACTAATGATTAAAATATTAAGAAAATCCTCCTCCCCTCCACTATAAATACCACCTCTTCCACCCTCTTCTATTCACTCCTATCAAGCCTTTTACCTTCTCCAAATTCTTCCCAAATCTCCTCCCAAGATCATCCCCTATGACCATCAGCCCTTGGTCTCATAAAAAGACCAAATACTCTTCCCTTAAGAGGCTCTCAAAGAAGGTTAATTCAAGAGATAAAATTCCTCTTTTCTTTTCTTTCATTTTCAAATTCCTTTGTTCTCATTTCTTTCCTAACCTATCCTCATCCAAATGTTATGAAAACTCCATTAACATACATATACTATAGTTTTGTTATTATAATGGTATAATTCATCTTCATCTTTTCTTTCCCCCTCATTTATGCTAAAAATAAAACATCGCCTGAGATGTGTTGATTTAACACATTCAAGGACAATGATGCTTTCAATTTGATTTACCTTCTTCAACTATAGTCATGAAACCATTTTTATGGTTTAACCAGACTATTTTATATTTATTTTATCTTATTTAATGTTATTTAATCCTTATGCACTCATGATGTAAAATAATAATACAAAACAAGGTAATTGTGAGCAAAATCACCAAATTAATCCAAGCGTTTATCATTAATGTTTTATATAATGATTCACCTTCACTACAAATAACCAAATAAATTTTATAACCATGTAATATTATAAATGTTCATTAATAAAATATAAAATCAATTATGTACTTAAAATCCCATCTTACATGAACTACCATACTCTTTTATAAGTGAGTCGATCATGAATATTATGAAAACGAGCACACGCGAACAATGAAATTGAATCTATTAACCCATTTAAAATGCCATGAATGAACTTAAAAAATTCTTAATAAACCAAATAAATGTATAAAGGGATCTTTAATTGTTAATTAATGAACCTAATTTGGTTATTCAGGTCATTAAGATCAAGCGAAGAACACCTTTGAATTTAAGGTAAGGGATCCTCTCTCTCACTTTTATTCAAGAATCCCCCCTATGTTGTGTCCTTTTATTTTTAATTCCTAATGATGGGGTATATTTAATCCCATCACCCATACTACCCTTATGATATATAAATTATGGTATACCCCTTTACCTCTCATTAATCTCTCATAAGAACACTTGTTACCATGCCGAAATGTTTGTAAGGGTTTCTTTATCTCACATCCATTTTTGTGAGATATTTTGTATTCACTACTACGACTTGTGTATGGTGTATGTATACTTCCCATTGATGTTTCATATAATTAATATTTTTATTTTAATTATATTTAATGTATCATTTTATGATTATTAATTTTTGGGCATACAATTCAATTGATTACAAATTTTTAAGTATTTTCTACCAGAACCTCCATTTTCATTCGGGTTTCTCTTATTCTCTACTCGCCTCAATGAAATTCTTATTTATTACAATGTAATCTTTATAAATTTTGTGTTAATTTTCTATATATTTTTATAAATCATAATCCTTCTTTATTTTATGGGTGGTTACATGTTTTAAAAGAATCTTTCAAAATTTGTTTCGAAATGCAAGTCTGATTCAAAGAACTTCTTGAATTATTACCTATTTTAAAGTTCACTATATAATCTATTTTAAGACATATTTATCTTTATAAAATCACAAATTTTAACATTAAAAATATATTTTGTTTCATTTATGATTTTATGAAATCAAACATGCCTTTGTGCTTTAAAATATTTTAATATCTTTCTTAAACCACACTAAAATGTTTTATTTCTAAAGCTCTTTAAAAACCCTTTTTAAATGATTTCACCTCAATAAGACTTTATGTAAGCCTCAAATATAATTTCAATGAACTTCCATTTTATTTTATGAGATATCCATGTTTACAATCTTATTTCATGACAAATACAAATGATTTTCCAAAAGAACTCTTCTTTCTAAAGTAAAAAAGGGTTTTTCTCGTCACACTTTAACTTTTATCAGATATATGCCTTGTTAACCACTTATTTATTACTTTTGGTATATGTACTTCCCTTTGTTATATCATATCAAGAGTCTCCTTATTCTCATGATATTCTAAGGTATTATTATTTGAATGTTTCAAGGTGGTATGGGACACTTTGGAATGTTTAAGGATTATTTCTTCAAGGATTTTTCAATGGTCTCATTTAAAAGTATCTTCATCTATGTCAATGTTATTTGTTAAATCTTATACTTCATTGAGTTTTGTCTCCTATTATATCATCCACCATGTTTTATTTATGGTTTATGATTATTTTGACTGTGAATGTTCTATCTTGAAATCATTCACCATATTACTTTGAATAGTTAGTGTTTATGATTAATGATTGGGTAAAGTTATTTACATTTCATATGTTAGTTTTAATATGAATGTGTATATTTTTTATGTTTATTTCCATTTATAATATGAATGAATTGTACTTAATAAGTGTTGGTTGGGGCCTTCTATATACCCTAAGTGCATCGATAGGTCTCATGGGAAAAACTATGGTCTTGGCACAAGGCCTTGACAAAATGGATATATATGGTCTTCACACGAGGCCTTGACGGTATGATTATGATGTTCTGAATTATGAATTCCCTCATTATGAAACTAGTAATTGAAAGTTCATGAGGTTATTAAATTATTATAATACCCATGTTTATTCTTTAATATGGAATTATTTATTTATCTCTTATTCCTTCCATAATGTGTTGAAGTTAATTTTTTAAAGGCATGTGTTTTTAGTTATTCACCATGCCTAATGTTTATGTTTATGATGTCTTGTGCTGTATTTATTACCCTTACTGAGTGTTTTAGATCACCCCTTTATTATTTTTCATTTTCTCAGGACATGAATAAGTTTATTATTATTAACCTGTAAAGATAAAATTATAGTTTTGGATGTTCCCAACAAAAGTTATATGTTGTATTTCATTTCAAGTTGTAATATTGAACTTATGTATGTATATTGTTTCCAAATCTACTAAACTAATCAGTCCTTCAGGATACATATTCCTTGTTTATATGCAAATTTAATAAAATAAGGCATCGGCTCCAGACAACTGGGGTTGGGGAATTACAAATGCTCCCAAGAATGGAGAGCAATCTTCCTTAACTAGATCAAGGAGAATGCTTTTGAAGAAGTTCTCATATCGATCAATGGAAAACAATGCAAAAGAAAATATCTATCATGATATCACCTGGAGATTTATTCAGTGATGTCTAGAGATTCATATAACACATGTGGATCACCGTTATATGGAATCTACACTTGATTCCTACAATGAAACGATGGTACAACATAGATTTGTCACTAGATTCATCAAGGAAGAAAGAATTCCAACAAAGGTAATTCTTTAAATATTTAAATTAATTATAAATAATATGTGATGATCCTCCCTCTGGTTCTAGTGTTATTACTCATATCTTGTTTCATTGATATAATTCCTTAGATCATGACATTTATCATCGTGTAGATCATAGATTGATCATCGATCAGGAAAAAAATATGTGTTGGGTGTCTCCCATCACACGATTCTTTTATACCCAGAACCTACAAGTGGTATCAGATAGGTCACATAATTATTTATAATTATTTAAATATCATTAGTGATTTGTGCATTTTTAATTTAGTTTTTCAATTCAGGTTTAATCATTATTTTAATCCAGGTTGCAAGATCTTCTTCTTCATCCTTCATTTCTCGTAGATCTAATCAAAATGATTAATTTTATGATTAAAATAAAATCTAGGAACTCATACAGAGGTGTCGAGGTTTCTATCTGAACAACACAGAAGTACACACCGTTTAACTGGAGTTACACGTCATGTACTTGTGGATAATGCACTAGGAGTTAATTTGTCAATTACTCAAACCATGTGCATTGATGGAATGTGTTATAGTTAATTCTTACACTGCATATTGACTGGGAAACACTAGAACAAGGTCGACTAGATTACATGTTGTGTAGCCCATATACATGACATATAATCCCTTTAAGTCAAAGATGGGTTCTATATTTCAATACACGACCTACCTGACTTGTGATTGTGTAATTCAGAGATCACACAATGTGTAGCCCATTGGACATTCCATGTACTCCAGTTTCTGAGGTAAAATTTACACACTAAGTCCCTAGGAATGTACCTCAAATAGATGGTGAGATATGTACATGTTGTGTAGCTCAGATGCACACGTTGTGTACTTATACCAAGTTACACACATTTAAAATTATTTATTTTATTATGTAAACCTTGAGACATGTTCTTGAGTGTGGTCATTAAGTTGATAAGACAAACCATGTGATGGGTTTTAATATTTTTATATATAAATGTTCAATTAATATCTGTATAATGTTCAAGATCTACATATCATGTATGAGTTGTATTATAGTTTTTACTCTATGTGCATTAAAGAATTACACGTTACAAAAAAATCATGTAATTCGTATAATCATTAAGTTGATACTTCATGTTATAAAATTATGTGATAAGTCGTGTATGCTACATGTCACAAAGAAAAAACTGTATACGAGTATAATACATGTTGGGTAGATTTGGACGGTTATTCACCGTATTTCCTTTAAGGTACATTTCTGTAAATAGTTAATTTTAAATGGATTTATTTAATTTTTTTAATTTATAATGGATGAGAATATCAATGAAATTTGGATGATAATTAAGATAAAATAATTGATTAATTAAAGATAATAATTAATTTATTTGAGTGTGATTTATATTAAATAAGAATGATTAATAATTGAATGCTATTTTTATTAATTGTGCAATTCGTTGCATGTATGTGGATGATCATGAGATAGACCAGACCTTTGTATGTGATTAGTTTCATTTAATTTATTATTAAATTAAATTGTTGGCATGTGTTCCTTCTCTCCTATTATTATATAGGGCCTATGTGCCCATGGTTTCTTTTATGTAAACCCCTTTTCCCTCACCTACATGTGAGTAAGAGAATATGTAATGGATGGAGCTCCCAAGCTAGTGGAGGCAGTTCAAGTTTGGATCTGAGGCAAAACCAATCTAAGAGAGATACATTAGTGGACAGGTGGAAAGCTATAACACTTACATTAAATGGTTCAAGGTGTTTTTTTCCTAGGTCAATGGTTAGTTTATTAACTTCTAGATAAACTAACCACTAGTGAAAGATCATGATCATACCACTTTATTATTTTATTTATATCAAGTTGTATGGTTATTTCATTATGGTTGTTTTATCGTGATCACTTAATTAATGAAATTAACGACCACATAAGATAGAACTAAAATAAATTAGATTATGCGTAAATATTATCTAAGGCATGGTTAATCACTTAAGTAAATCCACTTAATATTAACAAGCATGTAATAAAGATAATAATTGTAAATTTATGTATAAAAGGATAAAATCCCTCAATAAAATATTAAGTCAGTATAGCCTTCTATTACTTTGGTTAAAATCAAACCATAGTTCAAAGTGGTTGATCAGATAAAGTTTGGGTTCTTTCAATTATCGTGGAATTATAACTTGAAATTTTGGGTTGACTTAACTTAGTTCATGTCAAGGGTTGACTGCCAAAGCATGACTTAGTGTAACTAAGAGGAAAAAGTTGAGGGATTAAATTCCTTGATGAGTTGCGCACAGATCTCATAATTTTATCACTACTCAAGACCTTCTCCAGTTTTATTGTCAATTACAATATGATAAATAATTATAAGAGTCTTTCAAAACTTCTGACCTTAATTCTCCAAGTGGAAAAGGACATGGGACATGATAAACTCGTAGTCCTTATGCTGAATAAGAAAAGGAAAAACAAGGAAAAGGGGCCCAAGACCTATAAATAGTCTAAATCTCCCAAACACCATCCTTCCAAGAAGGGGAAGATCCAGAGGTAGGGTGAGGAAAAGGAGGTTGTATGTTTTTCATGTGGAAATCCAGTCCACTAGAAGAGAAAATTCACCTAGAAGTAAGGGGAAGCTAAAGGTGTGTTCAATATCGAGTGAAATATTTCCATATCTACATATTGGGTATTAGATATAGCTTGTGGTGCTAACATCTATATCCAAATACAGGAACCAAGTAGATTCTGAAAGATTTCTAGAGGAGAGGTGGATCTGAGATCTACCAATGGAGCAAGGTTGGCTGCCCTATCCATTGGTGACTACAACCTTTTATTTCCAACATGAATGATTTTGGTTTTAAAATATTTTTATTATATACCTATGGTTACCAAGAATATAATTTCTATATCATGCCTAGATACAAATGGGTTTATTTTCAAATTTGGAAAATAAAAGTTGTTTCTTTTATAAATACAACATATGTTATAGTATGAAATATTTAAATAACGGTCTTTATGTATTAAATTATAAAAATCAAGGGTTGTAAATTGATAATGAATCATGTTCACACAACTCATATAACACCCAACTATGGAATCAACATCTTAGTCATGTAAATGAGAATAATTTGATAAAGCTTTGTCAAGATGGTTATTTAGACTCTTCTGAGCTAAAACCACTTGAAAGATGCCATGCTTTTTTACAAGAAAAAATAAGCAGATTGCCATTTATTAGACAGGGTGAAAGTTCCACAGAGCTTCTAGGATTGGTATACACTGATGTGTGTGGACCATTTCTAGTAGAATATAGAGGTATATATTCTTACTTCATAACTTTTACTGATGACTTGATTAGATATGACTATATCAACTTGATGAGGTATAAGTCTGAGTCCTTTGATAAATTCAAGGAGTTCAAGAATGAAGTATAGAATCAACTTGGAAAGAAGATACAGAAAATTTGATCGTATCGAGGTGGTGAATATCTTAACCAAGACTTCATCAACTTTTTATGGGATTTTGGGATTCTATCTCAAATTATACCACCTTACACACCATAGTGGAATGGTGTTAGTGAAAGGAGGAAATGTACCTTATTATACATGGTAAGGTCGATGATGAGTCATGCAGATCTTCCATTATCCTTTTGGTTATATGCATTAAAAATATAAGGTATACATAGTAAACTGAGTACCAACTAAAGTGTAAAATGTAATTCCCTTTGAGTTATGTAGTGTAAAGAAACCCATTTTGTTGTATATAAATGTATGGGGTTGTGAGGAATTTGTTAAGGCCTTCTTAGGCAACAAACTAACACCTCATGGCACGAAGGGTATCTTTATAGGGTATACTAAGAAAAAAATGGATACTACCTATACAACCCCTTAGAAAAGAAAGTGATTGTCGCTAGATAATCCATCTTTATTGAGAGGGAGCACATACTCAAAAAGGATAGTGGGAGAAAGATTGAATTTGATAGAGTTGATGCTCAAGATATACAAGAGTTGGTATAGGAACAGAGTCCACTAGTCCCCATGGAAGAAGTGGTTTCTAAAACATAAGTACTATATAGGAGCATAAGAGAGGTAAGAGAACTAGAGATATATGGTTTTATAGTCACTAATGATGGTGATCATTATTGGTTCATAATGATGAACATGTCTCCTGTAAGGAGGTAGTATAGATCTTAAAATCTACAAGATAGAAAAAATCTTGAATTATGAAATAGATTCCATGTATCAAAACCAAGTTTGGGTTCTGGTTGATGTTCTAGTTAATGTAAAGCTCGTTGGGTGAAAATGGATATTTAAGAGGAAACTGGACATGGATGGTAAAGTAAATACCTATAAAGAAAGGATAGTTGCTAAAGGGTTTATACAGTGTTAAGAAATTGACTATGATGAAACCTTTTCTCTAGTTTCCATGTTTAAATCCATTAGAATTGTACTTTATATAGCATATTACCATGACTATGAGATTTGGAAAATGGATGTCAAAGCATCATTCCTTACTATGAACCTTTTGGAAGATTTCTATATGACAAAAACAGAAGGTTTTGTGACTTCAGGTGATGCCAAAATAATTTTCAAGTTGCATAGATCCATTTATAGATTTAAGAAAGCATCCAGGTCATGGAACATTCGATTTTATGAAGCCATAAAATAATTTAGTTTCATTAAGAATGAATGAGAGTCATGTGTTTACAAGAGGTTTAGTGTAAATATGATTGTTATCCTAGTAGTATATGTTGATTACATATTACTTATTGGAAATTATGTACCAATCTTTCAATTTGTTAAGGACTGGTTAAACAAGTGTTTCTCTATGAAGGACTTAGGTGAAGCATCCTATATTCTAGGGATAAATATCATGCATGATAGATCCAATAGGTTTCTTGGACTAAGTAAAAGTACATATGTTGACTATATACTAAAGAGATTTAATAAGGAACAATCAGTGTCACATGGTTTACATCTTTCTAAGAAAATGTGCCCTCAAACACAACATGATAAAGATATAATGAGTAAGATGGAATACACTTTAGTGATATGATCAATCATGAATGCCATGTTATGTAATAGACTTGATGTTACCTATATATTGATCATAGTAGGCAGATATCAATCTGATCCAAGATAAAATTATTGGAATGTTGTTAAGGTTTTCCTGAAGTATCTGAGAATAACTAAGGATATGTTCCTGTTGTATGGAGGAGACAAGGAGCTGGTCATCAAGGGTTATACTGATGTTAGTTTTTAAACAAATAGGAATGATCTAAAGTCACAATTAGGATAGGTTTTTTGTCTCAACGGAGGAGCTGTGAAATTAAATATTTCAAAGCATCCATTTATCACTAATTCTACAGCAAAGTCTAAGTATATAGCATTTTATGATGCAACCAAGGAAGCCATTTGGATTTAGAACATTGTCTAGGAGCTTGATTTGGTACCCAGCAGTAACGACCCTGTCACGTTGTATTGTGATAATACTACATCTGTGGCTCTTGAAAAAGATTCAAGGTCACACTAATGGACAAATCATATACTATGAAAGTATCACCTCTTAATGGATTTCTATAAGAGGGGTGATGTTGTAGTAAGAAGAGTACCCATGGAAGAGAATGTGGAAGAACCCTTGACTAAAGGCCTATCTCAACAGAAGCATGAGTATCATGTGAGAGCTAGTGGATTGAAGGTTGTTAGCAATTAGATCTAGTTCAAGTGGGAATTTTTTGGAGCTGGTGCCCTAAAACCAACTTCTATATACTTTTTGAATATTAATAAACTTCTTATCACGCCATGATTATTCTTCTACATAACATTGTATGTGATAATATCCCAAGAGTATTTGTCGTACTAAAAGGTCATAGAATTTCTCTATTATGATGAGAACCCAGAAGTGCTACGACACTATTCTTAATATATTTTCTATACCCAGATGATATCATTTGAGGGACACAAATGATATAGTCTATCAGGGGTGGAGACTCATAGAACTTTGAGGTACCTTCTCATGGTGTACTCCCTTGGTAATATCTAGTAGGATATTATGATAATGGGACCCATTATAGTAGTAGGAAAACCACATTTATATGTGTCATTGGATGTTCCTATATGTGGATGTGTGTATTGGTCCTTAGACTTTAAGATTATTATTAATGAATATTATGAGTCACGGACTTTGATGTATTGAAAAAAACCAAGATGAAATATGTTCGCAGTGAGGTAGGATACGTTGGGTACATCTTAAGTAATATTGCATTAATGAATAATGCAAGAAAGCATTTATACCTTCTATTCTTTAACATAAGTTAATATCTCAGGACCTTTGATAAAAATGATATAACCTAAATAAATCCATGTCCATGGTGTTCTATAGGCAAGTTCTATTTTTGGAAAGTCAAAGAAAGTGACATCGAGAACATAGGTTGATGGCACCAGCATGCAACCTGCTTGATATGAGATATTGTGATAAAGAGATTATATTACACAATAATTGTCTGTATGAGGTATTATTTCATTGTGGCATTAAATTCTTTCTCTATGGATTTTTTGTCATGTTGTAATACACTAACCTTGGAATTTAGGCTACTTCACATAATGCCACTAAGAAAGAGTCCTAGATAATTACACACTAAGTGTATCTAGAATCTCAGTTAAATAATATATATTATTTAACAAGTTGAATAAATATTATTCCCAAACATGGTTTAATAATTATTCATGTTTACTTAATTTCATATATTTCATCACCAGTTATTTGAGAGAATATAATGTGAATATAATATTTAATAAATATTTATTTCTATTTAGTGAATATAATATTTATTTATTTATTAGATAATAATGGAGTGATATTTATTTAATAAATAAATAGTCATTAATCAAGTCCTGATAAATATAGAGGAATGGAGAACCAAGGTTTTAGGTTTGATGAGAAATAATAAATATTGAATATTATTCAATTAAATAATATTTAATATAATTCGCAAGTTAAATGCATGTCGAGAAATAATAATGTTAATATTGCACATGAGCCTTATCCCAGTTGGTAAGGACTCCGTAAGTGCATCCAAGCGACCAGGGATCAAATCCAAGCGGAGACAGAATTTCCGGTACTGTAGCAGTACTGTAGCAGGTACTGTAGCGGGAACTATGCAGTATTGTAGTAGGTACTGTAGCGGGAACTATAGCAGGCACTGTTTGGCACTGTAGCAGCCGGGAATATGCCCCCGTTTGGGCATTCGGGCCACCAATTTAGTCCCTAAGTCCTGTAAGGCCTTCGGTCCAGCCAGGCCTTCGGGTCAGTAAGGCCTTTGTGCCACCTCAAGGCCTTCGGGCCACCTTAAATGCAGATGAAAACCATACAACCTATAAGGAACAAGCTCTACAAGGAGGATGAGCAAGGAGCTTTCACCACCGCAGAAGCTAAACGGATTGAAAGAATGAGAGGGTATGGCACCTGCCATCGGGACAAGCTTGTGCATGCACAGGAAAGCCTAGCCGAACATCCATGCGAAGGTGGAGAGCTGATTTCACGATGAAGATGCTGGGGAGGAGTAGTTCCAAGTAGTTAGTCTAGGTTGTATGTAATGTTTGAAAGCCTACAGGCAATGAATTCCTCTAAGGCCTATGGGCCATGTAATACTTACACCTACGGGCCTTGTTATGGTTCCACCTCACCCCTTGAAAGGTGGATTATCAAAAATCAATAAAAAATGAAGGCCTTCGGGCCATTGGAGGAATAATGTTAATATTATTATTTAACATGAGTTTCCAAAAAGATTAAATAAATAATGAAGGGAAATTGTGTTGTTATTTTATTTTAACCCTAACAATATATAAACCCATTTATATTATTTTCTCAATGAGTCAATTCATTTTTTTGGTTGTGCACAATGGATTTGTAGAATCCTCTCAAGCCTAGAGAGCTCCCTTCTCCAAGAACGCTCCTAAGAACGGAGAGCAATATTCCTCCCTCGGATCAAGGAGAATTCTTTGGAAGCGATTCTCATTGAAATCAAAGGCGGATGAGGCAAGTGTAAGGATCTATCATGCTAGCACCCAGAGATTCCTTCAGCAATGTTTGGAGATTTTTGGAACATGTGTGGATCACCACTATAGGGAATTTGCACTTGATTCCTAAAATACAATGACGTTGCAATGCAAATTTGTCACCAGATTCATCAATTAAGAATGAATTCTAACAAAGGTAATTATTTAATTAATTTAATTAATTATAAATAATATGTGATGATCCTCCCTCTAGTTTTAGAGTTCTTACTCTTGTCTGATTTCATTAATCTAATTCCATAGATCACGACATTTATCGTCATGTAGATCTTAGATTGATCATCGATCATAAAAAATGATATGTTGGGCACCACCCATTGCATGCTTCCACTATGCCTAGAACCTACATTTACAATGTTCAGAGTAGACTCACTGTCCCTCCTAGTTTACAACCATTCACAATTGAAATTTCACTGCTCTCTCAACTAAAGTGTTCTCACTTATCCTTCATATGATCTTCCTTTTGATCACATGAATTAATATGCTTCGCACCTAATTTGGTGAATCGTTACGTTTCACTTTAATCCACTTGATAAATACCACTTTACTGTATATTTACTAGGCAATCCTTTTTTAATACTTTTTTGATGCTCACTACTTTCATAAAGCTCACACAGTCTTCATGAAAATTCCCAATTCTTCACAAGTATATATTACCTTCATTAACCTCACAAATTTCACAAAGCTAGCCTCTTTCATGAATCTTAAATAACCTTAGTGAACCAAACTCCTTTCACAAATATCAAACAATTTCACAAAGCTCACTTAGCCTTTATGAAGATCTCAACTTTCAGTTGACTTTTTATAGCCTTTGCGAACTTCAATACTTTCATGATGTTTACAAATTTCAGTCATCTTTCATAGCCTTCGCAAACTTTCTTTCTTCATGAACTTTTTCACAAGAATAAGATTTAAGAATCACCTTCATGAATTCAAAGCCTTTGTATTTTCATTAAGGATTTCTCTTGTTAAATTTGGGGGATAGTGACCTATTTATAGGTGTTTCATCCTATTCTATAAGACTACAAGCTCAGCATGGCATTTTTATAAAGCTCTCCAATTTAGTTCACAAAGCTCCCTATTTTCACGAATCACCAGGGAAATTTTCCATTCAAAAATCTTCTCATAGTCATGGAGATTTACTATCTTTCCATCACATATTTTCAATGCTCCAAACCTTTTTGAAACCCAACATTCATGACACTGAATGAATTCACAAATCTCTATACCATCATGAAACTCCAATCTTCATGAAATCCATATATTTTCCATATTTTTATGAGTCATTCATATAAATTCATATTTCACAATGATTGATCCATTATCTAAATTTTGGACCCCCAAAATTTAGAAAACACTGGGAAATAGTGCTACCTTTTATACACACTTTTTTACACCACCTCTAGAGAATCCATTCCTTTGCATTGGATATTTTTCAACATAAATTGTCAAAAATACCTCTAGAAATCCACAACTAACCTTTTCCACATACTTTTTCAACAAACACTACTAACCCAAAAACACCACAAGGTTACCTTCAGGGATTTTTTTTCAACAATTTTTATTTTCTGGATGGTGGAAATATTCTTGTTCTACTAGTTGTATCCAGTCATGTTAAGGATTGATACAAGAGATTGGTGGTTACTATTGTAAATATATAGAGGTCCATGAAAGTATGAGGTCAATGCAACTGGGTGACTGGATAGACCCACTATATATATGGGGTGGGACCACCTACTAATGTGTAATGTGATTACTTGCTAATAGTAATCCACATGGTTGATAAGTCACTAGTTATAATCATTGTACTTCTAGAGAAATATAATTTTGTAGTGTTCTACCATGGATGTAAAATTGATGTTTTAAACACATTAATCCAAAGTGTTCTTTACTTTTCTATATTTATTTTTCCCATTTATATGATTTTGCATGTTTTTTTATAAGACTTTATGTGTGGTAATTTAGGTTACATTCAAGATTCTTAAGTTTCAGATCTCTTAGACTGGGACGTTTGGCATGTCCGCTACATGTGACATCTAGAGGTTGAATATCCAATAGATTCGAGATCCTACTATAAGGACCCAGCCTTAAACATTACTTAATATTGAATTAAATTAATAATTCACATTGAGGATCTTTTCATGGTTTAGAGTTTTAGAGAATTAGATCATAAAACTTTCATTACATTCCACATTTAAACAAAGTGGTTATATAAAAGATAGTATTAATTTTTCCCATCAACAGAAACATATTTAAAATAAAACATGGATTCTTTCTTGACACTTCCTTGACACTATCATCATATCATGTACCATTCCCTTGACCTGTGAAAAACATTTCAAAAACTTGGGATGAGCATAAAAATATCAGTAAGGGTTATAAAAAGTATGGAAAGGAAACATGAGTACATATATACATAAGAATGAAATCATACTTTACCCATAAAACATATGCGCTTTAACATACCTCATAAAATCCTGAATAAATCATAGAAATCATAAGACATAAAGGTAACTTAAGGCATTCATAACATTCTTACGTAGGGAGTAACCCTCTTGGTTACGTTTGGAATACCCATCACAGTATATTCCCTAAATCTCTTCGGAGAAACCTTAACGTTTAACCCCTTCGTGTTACCCAATGCATTGGAGAGCTATATCGGGCTCACCCTCCCTTAGTTTTTCACGGAACCACCCATCTTCATAATAATTCCCAAGAACCATAACATAATCGTATCACATAAAACATGCATAAAGGAAACATAACATTTCCACCTTTCAATCACAAGATGTCAATACAACACATTGATATAAAAACATTATGAAAACCATTTTCAATACCAAAATAAAAGAAAAGTAAAACATGGTATTTATTTTTCTTTAAAAAATAGGTATGGCTTGTAGAGGAATCCGAAACTCAAATAATGGTCACGGCGGCGGAGAAGTCGTTGTCGCCGCATACGTACGACAAAAACATTCCCTTTTGTCGTTTAGTAAAACGCTTCGTATAAAAAAGATTCCTTTTGGATAAACATAAAATTCAAAGGGGTTTATACACCATATAAAATAAGGTTGTGTATAAAACAAAATATGCCTCAATGAATGGAGATTGAGACGAAGTCCCTTACAAAGACGGTATCCTTGGATTAAAGATAAATCAATTACATAATTATGTGTGACAAACTAATACACCAAATATAAGTGGATATTAAGTGTAAAACAATCAGAGGACATTCACACATATTCATATAATGACATATTCAATGAGTAAAAGTTTATCCCAAAGAATCAAAATTGGGTTAAGAAGTTCCCTTGCAAAAATTCGACAGCCTAACGGCGTCACTTCAAAATTCAGAAAAAGAGTTGATGAGAGATAAAGAGGGTATCTCATCACTTGGACATAAAATTTACATAAATAAGGATATAGAAGAACATATCCCAACATAATATTATGTGAATTAAAAGACATAACAAAATAATTCTTTTAAAAATAGGAGGGTGAAAGGTTCCCTTACCGACTTGGGTAACTTTCGAAACGTACACCACATTGAAGAAGGGTCATACAATGAATATGTAAATACCCATAAATGAAATTATATTACAAAAATATTATAATAATGGGATGTACATACACCACTCAAAGTAAATGGTGGCAAATTTATCATAAATCTCACGGGACTAAAAGTGAGATGAAAAATCCCTTACGGAAACTCGGCAGACTAACGACACCACTTAAAACTTTTAAAAAATGGATTGATGAGATCAAATAGGGTCTCTCATCATATTAAAATAAAATGTACAGAAAGAGGAATATAAAAGAACACCCCCCATAATAACAAAGAGGAGCTTAAAAGAAGTGACATAAAGGAGAGTACTTAAAAAGAAAGAGAGAGGTTAGATCTCTTATGAAAATTTGGCAGCCTAACGGCGCCACTCAAAACTTCCAAAATGGATTGATGAGAGAAAATATGTTCTCTCATCATATGAACATAAAAATTACAGTAGGAATAATATAAAATAACATCCCAATCATAATAAATATGAGCTTAAAAGGAATTACATAAAAGAGTGTACTTAAAAAGAAAGAGAGGGGTAGGATCCCTTACCTCGGGTCCGACTTGACTCGATCATTCTTTAACATCCAGAATAATAAACTTGAGTTAATTTATACTTTCTTAAGAACCTTTTTAAAGTTAATTATTCCTTTTATATCACTTATTGCCATTTTATAAACATTATTTAATCATTTAAGTTAATAATGTTTGTTTTGTCGATATTTGGTTCTTAAGTCGAAAGTGGACTTCTTACAATTACATGTTGTTTGTGTGGTCAAAGGTTCATTATATCCAGAAAGATATTCATGATTTGGATATCATATATATCATATATATCATATATATCCAGAATATACATGTATTTATAATATTACATAATCATTTATAGGTAAGAAATGAAATGCATCGTTCATGGAGACGGTAAGTCGTACGTATGCATGAACGCTACTTTCATTTCTATGTCATATTAATGTAATTAAAACTAAATGAGAGGTATGTATATTTTAATTCCATAATTATATTCATAATTTATATGTAACATACATCATATATAATAACTTTAAATCCATCCTTTATACATCCCACATATGGCATTAACGAATCAAATCACTTTGAGGGGGCGGTAGTCCGCACTTCCTAAAATGAAATTATCATGTTTATCCACAATGGAAACCATAAAGTTATGCCACAAAATAAAAATACATAAGCTTAAGTAAAACATAAACATATTATATATCATATATAAATATAGTGACATCTTAATGGCCACCTTTGAAGGTATTATATGAGTGTTGAACAATCATCATTTCGTGAGGCAGAAATTCTCCATCCACAGAAACAGTATGTTATTTAACCATTAGATGTAGGTTTGTGTAAGTGTAGCTAGAATGATTCTTATAAAAACATCCTAGTATATTTAAGATACTGGATTTGTTACAAAATAAATGAATAAAAATAGTTTAGGGGGTTGGAGAAGCAAAATAAAACAAAAGAACACAAGTGAAGACATTACCTTAAAATTGGGTAACTCTCTTTGATTTGAGCTAAAAGGCTTCCTTGGGAAGACTTCTGCCCAAAGTGAGGATTCTATGACTAATAGAGGGATGTGTAGAGGAAAAATTAGTATGTTTTGGCCGATCCAAAGGCTTGAGAGGTGTGGGTAAGGTGGTAGAGGTGGGGGCCTTTTATAAGAGGAGAGGAGGGGCACTCTTGGAAAGTTACAAAATGTTACTTTATTTTCAAATGAGTTTCGGATTTTAAAGGTCCCACATTGATGTATTTAGAGGATAAGGTGGTAAGGGTTTGAAATATACTCATCCAATAGGTTTTTGAAAAGTGTAAGTTATAGTTTTAACATTATCTTTTCATTTTATTTAAATCCTTTATTAATGAGGTAATCGCTGCATCATCATGATGTCATAAATAATTTAATTTATTTAATGAATAAAATTTATAAAAATAATATCATGATTTAGGAAATCTTTTTAGATTTCTAATGAATATTTATAGTCAAAAATATGACTTTTATAACCCCATTTAAAAAAAAATTAGTGAAACATCTCATGCTTGTGACATTTTTATTTTAACTTTAAATAAAAAGTTATTTATGTCATTTTCCAACCAAAGTGGCTCCATGGGGTCCCCAAGTTGACCCATGGATTTTCTTGGTCGGCCATGACACATCCAATGATGGTAGGACATGTGTCTAGGTCATTTCACATTATTAAAACATTATTTTTACCTTAAATTACACTAATTACCTCTAATCGCGATTAAGAACATAAAAGTTAATATTCACCAAAAAATTATTTTAATCCCATTAAACCACATTTTACTTCCTAATTACAACCATGTATGTCGGATTTTTGAAATTAAAAACACAGAGGTGGCAAAGTTTCATTTATACGAAAAATCGGTTTCTCTAACTACCACTTAGTGGTTTCACTATTCATCAAAAATTGAAGTTTTTCAGAAAAATACCAAAAATTCACCCTAAGATATATTTGATAATCTGAACTCAAAAATGATGTCTATTTTACAAAATTCAAAACATATAAGTTGCATTAATTAATTTAATAATTAATTTCCGCTGTCAAAACAAATAGCGTGTTTTTAAGAAACAATATCTATTAAAAGATTGACACTAGTTTAAGTCCAATTTCAAAGTGAAATTAATTCCAATGACCACTATTGGATTAAATGGTAAAAATATATTCTAATTTTACTTTAAAAACAATTCAAAATATGATCTAATCATATAAATAAATTAGATTAAAAAGAGGTTTTGAATTAAAATACAACATTTTTCACCTCGTGAATACCTTCATACCAGACCATCATGTTCAATTGCGTACTCCGATTTTAATTTAGATTTCTTCCACCTCGTGAATACCTTCATACCAGACCGCACTACATTAGGGTATTTCTCCAGATTCCTCCTTCCCTTCCTTCCACTCACAGTCAATCTCATGTAGCTGATTCTAACCGCTGACATTCCATACCTTCAACCCCCAAAGTGTTTGCAATTTCAGGCTAGTATTGCAGGGATTTTTTTGGTATGCAATTTCAACCGAAGTCACATACCCTTATTTGCATGGTTTTTATGTCTCGTATTCCCTCTGCATCATCATTAAACTTCAGTTATGAACATAACTGTGTACTGGAAAACCTAAATCATTGCAACCCAATTTCTAGTATATTTTCAGTTCTGTAATAGTTCGGCTTTATTTACTATTGTCTAAATATTCTTTTACAGTTTTAATAAAATAAACTTCTACTATGGTTTCCTATACAATTTGTCTTGCAACTTACATAAATCCCATTTTGGTTTAGCTTTTCGATGTCCAAATTCATATTTACTTGTGTAAAATTACATTACCTGCTTGGAAAAAATAAACGTCTACTATGGTCTGTTGTTTGAATTGCCTTGAAACTTATTTCGACTTCAATTTGGTTATGCATGTGGATATACAAATGCATATTTGGTTGTATGATATTACATTTACTGAATGAAAAAAAAAGACCGGTGTGCTCTGTTGTAGCCTATTAGGTCTGATGTGGTCTGTTTTCAATTTCAACCGAAGTCACGTTCCCTTCTCCTCACGCTTGGTGCATCTCATATTCTCTGCCACATCATCTTCGCACTTCAGGTATGAACATAACTACATACTGAAATACCAAAATCCTTGCAAATGCATTTCCGATATATTTTCAGTTCTATAACAGTTCCGGTACATGTACTGTTGCATGAATATTCTTTTACCCTTTTAATAAAATAAACTACTACTATATTTTCTTGTACGATTTTCCTTGCAACTTCTTCCAATTTCATTTCGGTTTAGCATATTGATATCCAACAGTATATTTAGTTTTCTGGAATTACATGTGTGTGTATTTTGTATCTGTAGATTATATATGTTGGATGTTTTGGTATGTGTAGATTATTGTATTTGGGATTTCTCATGGTGTAAATTTTAGTATGGGTTTTCTGGAGGTTTATTATAATTTTTTAATGTTGTATGTTTTTCATGCAGGATGCTTTTCATGCTATATGGTTGGACGATTTTCATGGTGGACGTTTTTTTATCAGTTTTTCTTGCTGGTTGTTTTCCATTAAGTTGGTTGCTACTCATGATTGAATATGATAATGCTGGAGGTTTTTGATGCTGGACGTTTTAATGTAGACTGTTTAGCATGTTTTTTCATGATAGACATCTTCATTGCTAGATGTTTTGTTATATTTTACATTTTTAATTTTGCTGGACGACTTTCAGGCAGGATGTTACTCATTTAATGAAATTTTTTCCCTTCTATTCTTGATTTAATGTTTACTGTTTAGTTTGACTGTTTTCTAATTGTTTTATCAGTAGATGAGAATACAATAATAGGAATTTCAAATGAATGCAGGTATTTTGTCATAAAATCGTGGAGTTAATGATAGAGCATTGTCGTGGGCGCCCTCAAATGATTAATGTGATTTTGGGGTACTTAGGTGCAGCAGAGTGGCTGACCAAGGTCATCTCTCAAAGGAGGAAGTGAATTTAACAACTTATTAAAGGTATTCTAAAAATAAAATAAAAGAAAATAAAATAAAAACACTACTTTAAAGGATTGGGGTTTTTTTATAGTTTATAAATCTAGAAGAAGTTTGCTGGAAGAAGATTGTGTATTTTTTTGTTTTTAGTTTTGAAATGAATTTCAATTAGAATGACACAACAAGAAGATGTTTTTTTTAGAAATCTATTTTAAAAGGTGTAATCGATCTAACTCTACCTCTTTATTCACTTATTAATCATTATCATTTAAATCAATATCCACTTAATTATTATCCCCTAATTTGTTATCCCTCGAACCCTATGAGAGTTAACTTAACCAGAAAGATGAAATTACTTAAACCCTAGGCTAGCTTCGGAACACGCAATCGCAGCACCCTACTTTGATTGTTGTTCTAAGGATAGCATATGGTCAGTGGTTAATTAGAGAACATATCCATTCTGGAAATGAGGATGAATTTTTTTTAGGGATTATATTTTAACTCTACAAATTTATCCCATGTGGTCTTGTATTACCGATTAAGATTACGCTCTCACAATTTACACAAAATCCCGACCTCGCGTGTTTTTGTGTTAATTGTTCAATTGCTTGCTTAGTTTCTTGTAATTTAAAAACACAATTCATGGATCATATTATGTGAATTATAGTATCTCATTGATTCAAAATAATTAAATGAATAGGGTAGAAGATAGATCGATTACTAAAAGACTACTCTTCCATGGGTGGCGTAATCATCGTAGAAGCGTTTTGCATGTGCAAAGGTTTATAATGGGTATAACCCAATAACGCTTCTACTCAAGAACTCCATCCCAAACAGGAATATTAAGAGAATAAGAAATTTAAACAAAACAGAAGAAAAGAGAAGAAATAAAAGAAGAACAAAGAAGTTTATTACATAAATGAAAACATTACAAAATGAAGAAGAGAATGAGGCTTCGATGAGGGGATCCTTGCTTCAAGAGCTACCCCTCTTACAATGGTTGGAGAATTTGGGTGAAACAAATTCTCCTCTGCCTCCAATATCCTAATTCACGTCCCAACCCCTCCAAATGAGAAAAACTCTAATTTATAGAGGGGAGGGGAGGGGAGGTTACAAGTGGTTTCAAGTGTGAATATGGAAATTCGGACAAATATTTTATTCCAACTTTCACCGCCTATTTGACCTCCAAAACGCGTGAATTGACCATCCTTCCAGAAGTATTCTTTGTTCCAAATCATGTCCCAGAGCTTTCCTCAAAATTTGGGATCAATAAAATCCCGTATGTAGAAGATATGGCCTAAATACAGAACCCATGTCCATTCTGCCGAGTCCATCCCACCATTTTCTTAATGTCCCATTTACTCCATCCAAATGCACTTATCAGCTCTAGTGTCCTGAATGAAAGTTGTAGAAAATTAAGTTAGGAACACTGTTACAAAATTTAAAATTCAAATAAAAAATATAACAATATTTATCTTCTAAATACTACAGTGCACTATAAAGGGTAAAACTGGAATTTTCTCCAAATTTTCAAATGAATGATCAAATCCCAAATATTTTATAAATAAACATATTTAGCACAATGTGGGGAAATTATATCATTTATTATCAATAAAATATTCAACAAAATAGTGTTTTATCAGTTAACCTCCCTTTCATCCAGCATTTTAATGCAGGTAATTTGTTTTCCCTATTGACTAAATAGTTTTTTTATGCACTAAAAGCATATGAAACAAATGTGTTCTAAATTTCCTACATTTTTTTCATGCGAGTATAGGTGACTAGGAAACTAACATAGATATGTTCTTGGATAAGAATGTGCTCAATAAAGAACAACACTGGACAATGTTGCCTTCAGTATTAGTTGGAGCTCAGAAAGGATAACTTTCCTCTTCAACTGATTGGTATGTGATCTGAATGTTATATGAATATCGGTAGTTGACTTACTGAGTTAGATGTTGCATATGCAGTTTTTGGATTGCAGGTTTCTTTTATCAAATTCTTTAATTATGTAATTCTATAATGCTCTGTCATCAGGAATCTTTGTTTCTTCTTCCTTACTGTTCACGAACAGGTTCCTTAGATGGAAAATTGTCAATAATAATGTATGATGATCTCCTATGGAACCATTAAAATATTACTTGTATGGGAGACTCATGACATAAACGCCTTCCTTTCCAGGATAGTAATTGAAACAAAGAAACCAACTTCATATGTTTTTTTTTTCTTTATTTTAGATTTCAATATGTGGAAAATCATAGGATATTCTTACAGATTCCAGGTGGTCAGTGTTTGGGAATTTTATATGTCTTCTACAATACCATTCATTCTATAATTGGTACGTCCTGTGAATTTTCTCCATTCTCTAACTTGCTTTTCATTAATATGAATACTCTATTGCAGTAGATAAAGTCTTATTCACCTGGATATTTGTAAACTATTCCTTTCTTGACACACCCACAGGTTGTTACCAAAATATTTAACACAACCAGATAGGTAATTCCACACATTGTTAATTTTATTTTGATTAAGTGTGAGTTTTGATTGTTGAAGTTAACTTAATTATAATAGAAGATTCTTTCTGTTCATGGTTTGTCTTTTCAATTGAATATATCTTTCTATTTTTTTATAAACAGTTGAAATGTTACATATTATTGTATTAATGATGTTATTATATATAGATAATAGAACATGTGTTCCGTTGCAGTATGTTTATTTTATATACCAAACATGTATTCTTTTTTGTTTAATTTGTTTCCAAATAAAATTTCAATTATAACTATTGAATAGTAGTACATGTCTGGAAATATGCTAATTACATGTAAAATGACACAAAAAACTGGTGACCATGAAGTACACAAGTAAATACACATCTTTACACCCATCTTCTCATCTCAATCCATCAATAATTTCTCCCCATCCTCTTTGACATAGATTTAGATGAAAACCCAAAATGGTGTGACCCCTATTTTCCACCCTGTGTAGCGTATGAAATATTTCTTAGTTTATGTTCTTTTTTATAGTTTCTATGGACTCATTCATATGTATTCATAGTTTTGTCGATCATGGAACCAGTATTTAAAAGAGACTCATGGCGTTGCATGTGGAACATAATTCAGGTATTTAAAAGCTTTCCATAATTCGAGTTCCTTGTAATATCTTAACCATCTTTGTAAGAACTAAAATATATATTTATAAATGTAGAATGATTTGGTCCATGGATGGGTGATTGAATTTTTCCTTAGAAGATGCATGGAGGTTGATGAAAAACCCTAATTTTCTCCATTTTTATGTCCTTCAAATTTGTGTACTTGATTATCATTAATGTGTTTTTGAAGCAGTCCGCTCATGAAAAAATTGGAATTGTGGATTCTCAGTGGATTAATCACCATTGGTTTCCTTCACTTGTGAACCAGGTTTGAAGAACCATACTTTACTATTTGATATTTCATTAGCCCTGATTGAAAATTATAAACCTTTTTTTCTCTTTTTTCATATATTTAACTGGGGAGCTTCATGATGGGAAGTCATCGAGGACAACGGTATTTCATTGACGTTTCCATTTGTTTCATATTTAAATATATAACTGGTATATAAATTGTATATATTCATGGGATCAATTAATCTAGAAGGATGGGCATGTAGCATTGAATCATTAGGTAATGCCTCGCCTCCAATCATCAACACTAATTCTTATTCCTAAGTAATGAAAAGTTACCACTTGCATTTAGGCTTCATTTCTTATTATGTGTGGAAGTGGTGAGTAAATGGTTGATTTGATCTAATGATGAATATATATTTCTGCATGTAAGGGTGTCAACTATAGCTTTTCTAAAATAAATGGATGGATGTAAGTAAGAAACCAAGATGGGGAAGGTGAATGGGTAAGACCATATCCACTTGGTTGAGGCCAGTATCTAGGTTGTCACTAGATCAATCCCAAGAATTATCACCTTTCCTCTTTCCATTTCTTTAGTTTATTAGCCAGTTCATTGGTGTGTTCTTGGGAGGGCATGAAATTGGGCCCACTAAATGTGTTCAAGTGCATTATTAAATTTGTGCCACTTTTCATTCAGGTATTGGTGGCCAATTCCAAAATCATGGTCCCATCTTCTAGGAACATGTAATGATGCATGCCAGTAAATTAAATAATCAGGAATATTGCAGATAATTTGACATATGGTATGTTTATTCTTTATATTATCAATTGTACATATGAATATTATTCTGAACCATCCTTTTCTTATTGTATCATTTATTTGAGAGGAAGAGGTAACGGTAGATTCTCTTTATTCTCTCCATTTATTAAAGAATCATATTGGTGTTGACCATATTTTCAACTGCATTTTCTACAGAATGTGATTTTACTAGAGGGATATACTGCTTCAGTGTGAGTTCGACAAGCATTATTGTCTTCCTGCCTCTTTTCATGCAGGGATCTGAACGTTTTGAAGCAGATTTCAGTTGTAGGTTTCATAAATGCCTCTAAATGTGTTCAAATGCATTATGTATTCTTGCATCTATATGTGTTCACCAGCATTTTCTTCATATTAGATGATTCTATTAACATGCACCCTTTCTTACCTTAAATCTTACATCTGCTATTTTTTTTCTATGTTTTCAAATTTGAATTTTTTATAACTAATGCTAAATACTAATTAACTAACCGTTTTAATTGAATCAGTATGATCGAGACAAACAGGTAATGAAAATATTCGGTATATATAATATACGAGCATGGTTTCTATCCTTCATATATAGTTACATAGAAAACTAGAAGTTGAATTTGTAGAAACACATTGTCCTAGAAGACTTGTCCAATGATGAAATTTCAAGCAGTGGGTAAAAATATTTTGTTACACTACTTATCAACTCTTACTTGTATTTACTATGAGTTGACATTCAATTTTTTTGGACTGCTTTTTAGGTATCCTAATTCCCCTTACGGACTTCTCTATCAAGTTGCAGTACCATAACAGGATCGGGTCTACAACAGGAAGTGAACAAAAAAAACGCATGCCTCTCTACAAGGATTCAAACATTGGCAATAAGAAGGATTATAGAAATGGTAGTTAGGATGATAAAACATTTTACAGAGCTGCATATTTAGCAACAATGTACACATACTCTAAAATCGTTGCCCATTTTTAATGTTGTCACACATGTTATTGCAAAGAAAGCCTTATCTATAGACAAGTTATTATTTATCATTAGTTTCAAAAGAATCTGTAATATGTTACTATCATAATTTCATTTTTAATGATTCAATGTTGATTTTCATTATTTCTTATTTCAAATTTCTGATACATCATTTCTCTATGGTGAAAATAATGTCTTATTCCCTTTGATATATACTTAATGATACATCATGTTTTTCTATATCTTTTTACATCAAGTTATTTTCTTTCCATTTCTTTTCATATATATTTTCTGATACATGTTCTTATTTTCCATTAATTTTCATTATTATATATCAATAAAGCTGTAATTTTAACATATTTTATCTAAGTTTCATTATTAACTACTCAAACTATTGATACACTTTAAAATTATATTTGAATTATAGTTTCGTGCATATGCACGGGCGAGGTACTAGTATTATATATTATAAATAACACACATGCGCACAGGTGTATATGCATGATTGATGATTTTTTAAATATGTTTTTTTTTCAATAACTACACATTTACTAGTACTAAAAACAAAGGAGGCCAGTAAATATTTACTTTCTTCATTTTCCCCCCTTCCATTTTCACACCAAACTTTTCACCCAATCTCCGCCCACAGGTTCTCCCTCCGGTCCGGCCTCCGCCTCGCAGCTCCCTCACCGTCAAGCTGCCGCTGTCGCCGAGTCCATCACACCTCCCGTCCGCTCTGCTTTGAGTCATATCCACCTGCATCTCCCAGCCCCCAACCCCCATCCCCCACCCCCCATCCCCCAGATCCCTCGTAGTTCTGTCCTCTCCTAGCCGCTCGCCCGCGTTCCTCCCCCAAAACCCTAGCTGCCACTTCCAAACCCTGGCCGTCCAATTTCCCAAACCCCAGCAGAAGGTATTTATTTGTTCATTCCCTTCCTGGGTATAGATTCACGAGTCTATCCCGAATTAGACCCCCCCTCTTTATCTTGAAATTGTTGGCACCGAAGATGGTTGCTTTTTTGTCATCGGACTCGGATCAGATCTCCATATCTGATCAACTCAGACTGGGAGATGCCCGAAGATGGGTTCTTCACTCTCCCACATGGCCTCTCTCCCTCCCCATTTGGAAGATGTCCAAATCCATACCATTTAAATCTTCCACCCCGCAAATCATATCCGCCCTGTTTTTTGAAGTACTCGATTCTGAACATGTTGTATTTGTTCATGCAAATTTCTAGTTCACATGTGCTATATCCAAATTTTAATCCTTGTCTCCTCCTTGATTGCATACCATAGAAACCAGGATTGTTTAGTATTTTTGTAAGTCTTCAAGTAATTTTAACTTTTTTAATCAATTTTTAGTTGTAGTCTTATAATGGTTGCGCTGTATTTCCGGGGGAACCAGGTTTACCTATCAAATAATTTCCTAAGTCCTAATATTTTACCAGCGTTGTTTTTAATCTGAATCTTTTGAAAATTTTAGGAATTGAAACTTGATTTTCATCATTACATGAATCTTTGAGATTAAAATATACGCAAGTGTTTTTCTCCCTCTTCATTTAATGCGGACAAGCATTTGTTTTTTGGGAGAATGACATCCCAGGACCGAAATTGGGAATTAATTGTTGTTAAGGACCATTGTAGTTATAAACTCACTCCGAAAAACAACTGCAGCCATCCTTAACTGAAATAAATTCCTAGTTTCAGTCCTCCAATGTCATTCTCCCTTGTTTTTTCCATACATTTGACTGATGCTTAGGCAATGCTTTTTTTAGAAGAAAGTGGATTGAAGAAGCCACTTGTTTTGGCCCAATCCAGGATCAACTTGACAATCAGATGTTGGGCTCAAACTCAGGGTGAGTGTTTTTCACATTTCTATTTTCTTTGATTCAAATCTTCCAAATATTTTATGAATTTTAGCATTTTCATTGCCTTATTTTATCTTTGGTTCTTTATGTTTTTAATTTTTTTTTCTTTGCATGTGTAATTGTTGGAGATTCTGAATAGTGGAGAACAAATAGGCTTGAAACACTTTCGACAAGTAAAACCTTTCAGTTTTGGTGTCACTGATAGGTTTCTGTGTTTATAATCCATTCACAATTTTAATTTTATTAATAAAAAACTATGGGTTTTTAATTTTTTGAATTGTGTTTCATTTGGTTCATAATTTTATTTGCAAATTGGGCTTTTCCATACAAGTGTGTAATTGTTAGTTTATAAGGGTTGATGGAAGGATTGATTCTTTGCCCATGCTTTCTTACAAATGGGTCGTTTCTGCAATTCTAGGAATTTATTTCAGTTAAGGACAGCTGCAGTTGTTTTTCGGAGTGAGTTTATAACTACAACGGTCCTTAACAGTAATTAATTCCCAATTTCGGTCCTGGGATGTCATTCTCCCAAAAAATAAATGCTTGTCCGCATTAAATGAAGAGGGAGAAAAACACTTGCGTACATTTTAATCTCAAAGATTCATGTAATGATGAAAATAAAGTTTCAATTCCTAAAATTTTCAATAGATTCATATTAAAAACAATGCTGGTAAAATATTAGGACTTAAGAAATTATTTGATAGGTAAACCTGGTTCCCTAGGAAATACAGCGCAGCCATTGTAAAACCGCAGCTAAAAATTGATTGAAAAAGTTAAAATTAATTGTAGACTTACAAAAATAATGAACAATCCTGGTTTCTATGGTATGCAATCAAGGAGGAGAAAAGGATTAAAATTTGGATATAGCACATGGGAACTAAAAATTTGCATGAACAAATACAACATGTTCATAATCGAGTACGTCAAAAAACAAGGCGGATATGATTTGCAGGGTGGCAGATTTAAATGGTATGGATTTGGACATCTTCCAAACAGGGAGGGAGAGAAGCCACGTGGGAGAGTGAGGAACCCATCTTCGGGCATCTCCCAGTCTGAGTTGATCAGATATGGAGATCTGATCTGAGTCCGATGAAAAAAAAGCAACCATCTTTGGTGCCAACAATTTCAAGAGAAAGAGGGGGATCTAATTCGGGAGAGACTCGTGAATCTATATCCAGGAAGGGAATGTACAAATAAATACCTTCTGCTAGGGTTTGGGAAATCGGTCGGCCAGGGTTTGGAAGTGGCGGCTAGGGTTTTGGGGGAGGAACGCGGGCGGGCGGCTAGGCAGCTAAGTGGCTAGGCGGGGACGGAACTGCGGGGGCTCTGGGGGATGGGGGTGGGGGATGGGGGTTGGGGTCTGGGAGATGCGGGTGGATGCGACTCAAAGAAGAGTGGGCAGGAGGTGTGACGGACTCGGTAGTGGCTCGACGGTGAGCGAGCTGTGAGGCAGAGGCCGGACCGGTGGGAGAACCTGTGGGTGGAGATTGGGTGAAGGTGAGGTTTGGTGTGAAAATGGAAGTGGGGGAATGAAGAAAGTAAATATTGACTAGCCTCATTTTTTTAGTACTAGTAAATGTGTAGTTATTAAAAATAAACATATTTAAAAAATCATCAATCATGCATATACACACGCGCATGTGTGTTATTTATAATATATAATACTAGTACCTCACCCGTGCATACGCACGACGCTATAATTCAAATATAATTTTAAAGTGTATTAATAGTTTGAGTACTTAATAATGAAACTTAGATAAAATATGTTAAAATTACAGCTTTATTGATATATAATAATGAAAATTAATGGAAAATAAGAACATGTATCAAAAAATATATATGAAAAGAAATGGAAAGAAAATAACTTGATGTAAAAAGATATAGAAAAACATGATGTATCATTAAGTATATATCAAAGGGAATAAGACATTATTTTCACCATGGAGAAATGATGTATCAGAAATTTGAAATAAGAAATAATGAAAATCAACATTGAATCATTAAAAATGAAATTTTGATAGTAACATATTACAGATTCTTTTGAAACCAATGACAAATAATAACTTGTCTATAGATAAGGCTTTCTTTGCAATAACATGTGTGACAACATTAAAAATGGGTAATGGTTTTAGAGTATGTGTACATTGTTGCTTAATATGCAGCTTCGTAAAATGTTTTATCATCCTAAGTGATTTCTATAATCATTCTTATTGCCAATGTTTGAATCCTTGTAGAGAGGCATGTGTTTTTTTTTGTTCACTTTCTGTTGCAGACCCGATCCTATTATGGTACTGCAACCTGATAGAGAAGTCCGTAAGGGGAATTAGGATACCTAAAAAGCAGTCCAAAAAAATTGAATGTCAACTCACAGTAAATACAATTAAGAGTTAATATGTAGTGAAACAAAATATTTTTACCCACTGCTTGAAATTTCATCGTTGGACAAGTCTTCCAGGACAATATGTTTCTCCAAATTTGACTTCTAGTTTTCTATGTAACCATATATGGAGGATAGAAACCATGATCAGATATTATATATACCGAATATTTTCATTACCTGTTTGTCTCGATCATACTGTTTCAATTAAAACGGTCAGTTAATTAGTATTTAGCATTAGTTATAAAAAATTCAAATTTGAAAAAATAGAAAAAAATTAGTAGATGTAAGATTTAAGGTAAGAAAGGGTGCATGTTAATAGAATCATCTAATATGAAGAAAATGTCAGTGAACACATATAGAGGCAAGAAGACATAATGCATTCGAACACATTTAGAGGCATTTATGAAACCTACAACTGAAATCTGCTTCAAAACGTTCAGATCCCTGCATGAAAAGAGGCAGGAAGACAATAATGCTTGTCGAACTCACATTGAAGCAGTATATCCCTGTAGTAAAATCACATTCTGTAGAAAATGCAATTGAAAAGATGGTCAACACCAATATGATTCTTTAATAAATGGAGAGAAGTAAGAGAATCTATTGTTACCTCTTCCTCTCAAATAAATGATACAATAAGAAAAGGATGGGTCAGAACAATATTCATATGTACAATTGATAATATAAAGAATACACATATCATACGTCAAATTATCTGCAATATTCCTGATTATTTAATTTACTGGCATGCATCATTACATGTTCCTAGAAGATGGCACCATGATTTTGGAATTGGACACCAATACCTGAATGAAAAGTGGCACAAAGATAATAATGCAGTTGAACACATTTAGTAGGCCCAATTTCATGCCCTCCCAAGAACACACCAATGAACTGGATAATAAACTAAAGAAAGGGAAAGAGGAAAGGTGATACTTCCTGGGATTGATCTAGTGACAACCTGGATACTGGCCTCAACCAAGTGGATATGGGCTTACCCATTCACCTTCACCATCTTGGTTTCTTACTTACATCCATCCATGTATTTTAAAAAAGCTATAGTTGACACCCTTACATGCAGAAATATATATTCATCGTTAGATCAAATCAACCATTTACTCACCACTTCCACACATAATAAGAAATGAAGCCTAAATGCAAGCGGTAACTTTTCATTACTTAGCAATAGGAATTAATCTTGATGATTGGAGGCGAGGCGTTACCTAATGATTCAATGCTACATGCCCATCCTTCTAGATTAATTGATCCCATGAATATATACAATTTATATACCAGTTATATATTTAAATATGAAACAAATGGAAACGTCAATGAAATACCGTTGTCCTAGATGACTTCCCATCATGAAGCTCCCCAGTTAAATATATGAAAAAAGAGAAAAAAAGGTTTATAATTTTCAGTCAGGGCTAATGAAATATCAAATAGTAAAGTATGGTTCTTCAAACCTGGTTCACAAGTGAAGGAAACCAATGGTGATTAATCCACTGAGAATCCACAATTCCAATTTTTTCATGAGCGGACTGCTTCAAAAACACATTAATGATAATCAAGTACACAAATTTGAAGGACATAAAAATGGAGAAAATCATGGGTTTTCATCGACCTCCATGCATCTTATAAGGGAAAATTCAATCACCCATCCATGGACCAAATCATTCTACATTTATAAATCTATATTTTAGTTCTTGCAAAGATGGTTGAGATATTACAAGGAACTCGGATTATGGAAAGCTTTTAAATACCTAAATCATGTTCCACATGCAACGCCATGAATCTCTTTTAAATACTGGTTCCATGATCTCGACAAAACTATGAATACATATAACTGAGTCCACAGAAACTATAAAAAAGAACATAAACAAAATAAAAATAAGAAATATTTCATACGCTGCACAGGGTGGAAAATAGGGGTCACACCATTCTGGCTTTTCATCTAATTCTATGTCAAAGAGGATGGGGAGAAATTATTGATGGATTGAGATGAGAAGATGGGTGTAAAGACGTGTATTTACTTGTGTACTTCGTGGTCACCGGTTTTTTGTGTCATTTTACATGTAATTAGCATATTTCCAGACATGAACTACTATTCAATAGTTACAATTGAAATTTTATTTGGAAACAAATTAAACAAAATAGAATACATGTTTGGTATATGAACTAAACATACTGCAACAAAACACATGTTCTGTTATCTATATATAAGAACATCATTAATACAATAATATGTAACATTTCAACTGTTTATAAAAAAATAGAAAGATATATTCAATTGAAAAGACAAACCATGAACAGAAAGCATCTTCTATTATAATTAAGTTAACTTCAACAATCAAAACTCACACTTAATCAAAATAAAATTAACAATGTGTGGAATTACCTATCAAGTTGTGTTAAATATTTTGGTAACAGCCTGTGGGCGTGTCAAGAAAGGAATAGTTTACAGATATCCAGGTGACTAAGACTTCATCTACTGCAATAGAGTATTCATCTTAATGAAAAGCAAGTTATAGAATGAAGAAAATTCACAGGACGTACCAATTATAGAATGAATAGTATTGTGGAAGACATATAAAATTCCCAAACACTGCCCACCTGGAATCTGTAATAATATCCTATGATTTTCCCCAGATTGAAATCTAAAATAAAGAAAACAGAAAAACATATGAAGTTGGTTTCTTTGTTTCAATTACTATCCCGGAAAGGAAGGGGTTTATGTTATGAGTCTCCCATCCAAGTAATATTTTAATGGTTCCATAGGAGATCGTCATACATTATTGTTGACAATTTTCCATCTAAGGAACCTGTTCGTGAACAGTAAGGAAGAAGAAACAAAGACTCCTGATGATAGAGCATTATAGAATTACAGAATTAAAGAATTTGATAAAAGAAATCTGCAATCCAAAAACTGCATATGCAACATCTAACTCAGTAAGTCAACTACCGATATTCATATAACATTCAGATCACATACAAATCAGTTGAAGAGGAAAGTTATCATTTCTGAGCTCCAAATAATACCGAAGGCAACATTGTCCAGTGTTGTTCTTTGTTGAGCTCATTCTTATCCAAGAAGATATCTATGTCAGCGTCCTAGTCACCTATACCTGCATGAAAAAAATGTGGGAAATTTAGAACACATTTGTTTCATATGCTTTTAGTGCATAAAAAAACACTGTTTAGTCAATAGGGAAAACAAATTACCTGCATTAAAATGCTGGATGAAAGGGAGGTTAACTCCAAGATTTTACGACAAAATACCTACATTCATTTGAAATTCTTATTGTTGTATTCTCATCTACTGAGAAAACAATTAGAAAACAGTCAAACTAAACAGTAAACATTAAATCAAGAATAGAAGGGAATTTTTTTCATTAAATGATTAACGACCAGTCTGAAATTCGTCCAGTAACATTAAAAACGCAAAATACAACAAAACGTCTAGCAATGAAGATGTCTAGCATGAAAAAACCATGCTAAACAATCTGCATTAAAACATCCAGCATTAAAAACCTCCAGCATTATCATATTCAATCATGAGTAACGACCAGCTTAATGGAAAACAACTAGCAAGAAAAACCGATAAAAAAACGTCCGCCATGAAAATCGTCTTACCATCCAGCATGAAAAGCATCCTGGATGAAAAACATCCAGCATTAAAAAATTATAATAAACCTCCAGAAAACCCATACTAAAATTTCCACCATCCCAAATACAATAATCCGCACATACCAAAACGTCCAACATATACAATCTGCAGATACAAAATACACACACATGTAATTCCAGACAACTAAATATGCTGTTGGATATCAACATGCTAAACCGAAATGAAATCAGAAGAAGTTGCAAGGCAAATCGTACAAGAAATTCTAAACCCTTACAAATGGGTCGTTTCAGTCCTCCAATGTCATTATCCCTTGTTTTTTTCATACATTTGACCGATGCTTAGGCGATGCTTTTTTTAGAAGAAAGTGGATTGAAGAAGCCACTTGGTTTGGAGGATCAACTTGACAATCAGATGTTGGGCTCAAACTCAGGGTGAGTGTTTTTCACATTTCTATTTTCTTTGATTCAAACCTTCCAAATATTTTATGAATTTTAGCATTTTCATTACCTTATTTTATCTTCGGTTCTTTATGTTTTTAATTTTTTTTTCTTTGCATGTGTAATTGTTGGAGATTTGAGAACAAATAGGCTTGAAACACTTTCGACAAGTAAAACCTTTCAGTTTTGGTGTCACTGACAGGTTTCTGTGTTTATAATCCATTCACAATTTTAATTTTATTAATAAAAAACTATGGGTTTTTAATTTTTTGAATTGTGTTGCATTTGGTTCATAATTTTATTTGCAAATTAGGCTTTTTCATAAAAGTGTGTAATTGTTAGTTTATAAGGGTTGATGGAAGGATTGATTCTTTGCCCATGCTTCCTTACAAATGGGTCGTTTCTGCAATTCTAAACCCTTGATCCACCACTTGTGTTCGTCCCCCTCTTGATCCAACAACCATTCATCCTCGGTAACCCATGTTCATCTCAATCCAACCCCTGGCCGCCCGCCTTCAATATGAGCTCCCCCACATTTTCTTTTCTAACCCTTGTTCAACCCCAACTGTCCATGCGATCGTCATCGCCTCCCATCCCGACGTTGACCTCTCACCTCACCGATCTCAATCTCTTCTTACCCGGGGTCAATGGCATCATTCCACTGTGGGGATTAATTCTTATCTTACCCTGCAATCTCACCCACCCCCGTTGCAGGATCGACGTCACGATCTCTTCCTTCTGCCGTGCAATTGACATCTCCTTCTCTTAGTTTTGTATCGGCATTCAAGCTTCCTCTGACTCAAATGAACAACGATAGGCTCTTGATTTCTGATCATCACTTATCCCGAGTAGGAATAGACCACTAGGGCCATGGTCCGTTGCAATTTTCTTTCCAATTTTGTGGGATTCTGATAGAATACAGAGAACATACTACTTGTATATCGAGAAATGGGAACAAAAATACAGGTGATGAAAGGAGAATAGACTCGAAAGACCTCCTGGCACTCTCACCCAAGCCTCAGTCGAATTTGCCTAGGCAGCCCAAACCAATATTCTCTTTTTCCCCTTCTTCCTCACCCTCCGCTCCTTATTTATAACTTAACCCTTCCTCCCCTCTAACAACCCAACAGATTCCTGTATTCTCCATGTGGGTCGAGATTCCCCACTCCCCTAACAAACTAATAATACTTCCCAGCCACGACCCTTTTACCCTTGGTGTCTCTTACTCTATCACTAGACTACTTGTATATTGAAAAATGAGAACAGAAATATAGGCGGAGGAAGAAGGTAGATGGAAGGAGAATAGAACTCGAGACCCCCCAGTATTCTCGCCCAAGCCTTATCTGAATCTGCTTAAGCAGCGCAAACCAATATTCTCTTTTTCCCCTTCTCTCTCACCCTCCACTCATTATTTATAACCGGACTCTTCCTCCCGTCTAACATTGTAACAAATTCCAGTATTCTCCATGTGGACCCAAATTCTTCACTCCCCCAACAAACTAACAATACTCCCCAGCCATGATTCTTTTACCCTGATCCTTTTACCCTTGCTGTCCCGGATTCTATCACTCGTTTCCCCTTGAAATCAGTCTTATCTGCAAGATTGGTTGAAGGGAACCAACTCCTCTTGTGCTTGGACTGCTTCCTTGACCCACTCAGCTCTACCACCTTGAACACCATCTTCATCTTCCCCCAACAACAACACTCGTAGGCACGCTGGTGCAGAGTGCTATAGGGTCGCCCACACCTAAAACACAAACCCTTGCTCCGACGACCCTCCCACTCTTGGGTTGTCTGATGCTGAACCCCTCTCCCGCCAGGAGGTGTTGGATTTGGAGCCTCCCGTTGAACTCCTATCCCAATAGCTTCCCCTCTTCAAATTGGTGGGAGAGTGGTCCTTTTCCGCAGGTGTCTCTGAACGACGAGGTGACTGCCATGGTTCTGTTTCACGTACTCCATGAAAATGTTGCGACCTATCTCTTCGGAACTGAGTGCCCTCACCTCATGTGTGGCGAGCTCCACACGGCAAGTCATTCGCATGGTTTGCAGTCGGGTCATTGGGTTGTGATTGGGAACCCAACTTCGTAGGTCTTCGCGTAGGCTATGCAAGAGCCAATGCATTGCGGTTCAAGTTGGCGGGGTAGCAGAGACGCCAAATATTCAAATTGTTTGATATACTTTTGAACCGGTCCCATCTACTCGAGAGCTGTGGGTTCGTCGTATGGATTTTGAATTCCCAGTCCGCTTGAACGTGCCTTCAGCTCCTCTTTGAACAACACGCATGTAAAATGTTGGTGCATCTGGTTGAGCATGGTAAACCAGTGTATAGCAACACCTTCCATACTCAAGGAGACCTTTGTTTCCTCCAAGGTTTGGTTGATGCGGAAGTAGAGCTCGATGCGCGTGATCTAGCCGCGCGGGTCAGTGCCAATGAAGATGGGAAGCTCAGCACGACACACAATAGAGGGATGATCGTAGGTGAGGCCAGGCAAAGGTGTAACCGCCACCTTTTCATGCCCTTGTGCCTTGAAGGTGCCACCACGAAGGCTCCAGATGCAGCGGTAAGGGCCGCTGGCAGGTCCGACGCCAGGGAAGGTCCGCTGGGCTCCTGTTGCGACGATTTCTCGAAGCAACCGAGTCTGAAGGTGCGGAATGTGGCTTGCTTGAGCTGTTCCTTGTCCCAGTATTGCCGAGCCTGTGTGATGGCTGTACTAAGCTCGGAAACAAATGATTCCAGGACGCCCATGCACTGCTCGAGGGAGTCGAGGCGAGATTGGTGGTGAGTCTCTATGGCGTTGAGGTTGGAGGTAACAATAGAAAAGCGGTAGGGCGCGTTGCGCTGAAACACAAGCAGTCGGTGTGCACCCCCTCAAATGTGAGTTGGCGGTGCACGCTGCCTCTGAAGGCGGTCCGTCAACACGCGTCACCTTCCGCGGAAGTTGCCGGCAGTGCGTGGCTTGTCTGGACGTGAGCCTGCAGCGTGCACCTTGTGCAGACAAGAAATCGTTCAGTCGGCCGTTCTAGAAGAGAATCGTGGTGCACACCTTGTTCGAACAGGTGGTGATGACAATGGTGAAGGGGGAGGTTGCAGTGCGTGTCGTGGGTGACGGTGAGGCGACAATGCACACCTCAAAACTTATTCAAGCGGTGCGTGTCTCCTCCGATCTAGATGAAGCAGGCAAAAGAAGGCGATGAAGAACGGCGAACCGCACGTCTGAGGAGGGAGATAAGAACGATAGGTTGCACCAATTGATAGAAAACAGAGAACAAACTACTTGTATATTGAGAAATGGGAACAAAAATACAGGCGGAGGAAGAAGGTAGATGAAAGGAGAATAGAACTTGAGAGACCCCCCCCCCCCCCCCCCCGGTCCTCTCGCCCAAGACTCAGCCAAATCTGCCTGAGCAGCCCATGCCAATATTCTCTTTTTCCCCTTCTCTCATACCCTCCACTCCTTATTTGCAACTGAACCCTTATTCCCCTCTAACAGCCTAAGAGATTCCAGTATTCTCCACGTGGGCCCAGATTCCCCACTCTCCTAACAAACTAACAATACTTCCCTGTCACGACCCTTTTATCCTTGCTGTCCAGATTCCTTCAAAGAGACTTCATCAACGTGATGCTTGAGTATCTCGCTGCACGAATAGATACACATTCCTGCACTGGTGGCTAAACCTTGGGACAAACATAAAAATGAGGGTCTTCCAGGCAGCACACCCCCCACATGGATTGACATCGCTTGTGTTATGACTGAGAATGAAGCCACCCCTTCTCGGAATGAGATTAAATCATAACTGCTGCACAATCTACTCCCACCCCGCTGCATGATATTCTCCAACTGTGCCACAGTAGCTCCTCCTGTTCAAGTAATTCCCGAAACTGCTGAAGGTTGATTTCTTCCTAGCAGCACGTTTCATATTTAATGATTTTTTTGGATATTTGTAGGACTCAATTTTGTTAATTGTCAGATTGTCAGTGTATGTTGCTTTTTTAATAAGAGCCCTATCCCACCATACCTGACATAATTCCAAATTTTATTCAGAGCCCTCATTAATGGCCGAGGGTAAACCATGGTTATACAGCCAATGAAGAGGGAGCACACGGTAAAGTTTGGATCTTCCCAAACATTAAAGAAAATCAATACATTGGAGCAGAAAATAAAAAGTGCATAAAGGAAACTGAACAGAAAATCTCGAAACAGTCCCACTGATCAAGCAGAAATTATCTGGAGAGCCGTTTGAGAAAAGCAGTGTATGTTGGTTTTACTGTTATCTCATGGGGCTTTCATAGGACTGGTTTTTCGTCAGTTAAAATTAAGGAAAAAGGCTATGGATGTGGCATATTTTTTTTTTTAAATTTTGAATTATTATTTTTTTTAGTTTGAAATTTCAATTATTTTGTTTTTTCATAACAGAGAAATATGGTTAACAATTAATTCAATCAAAAAAAGATGAAACTGATTTTTCAAAATTCAAATCAGTTGAGTCAGTTTCAATTTTGAACACAATTCGGGTTGGTTTTGGATGGTTAAAAAAACAATTCTGCTAAATCAATTTTTAAATAAATTGGACTAAAAAATACAAACGTTTTGTACTGTTTCTCTCGATGGATGGGCGTGTACTGTAAGTTTTGTTTCAACTGTTAATCAAATATAATTTTTTAAATTTTATTTTCATTTCCTTCATTCACTTGCCTTTTATTTCTTTTTTCCCCAAATGCCCCTAAACCATGATATTCCAAAACTGCTTCTGCAATGTTGATTTGCTTCAAACACTTAACCTGTGAAACCAATTTACTTGCACGTTTTCCTGTGATAATAATGGATACCAGTAATTTCAAAGCTTAATTTAATGCATTTTAAGAGCTGTGGTGATAATGGATGCCCATAATTTCGTGATGCATCTGATCTGATATCCCATAGAAGCCCATTACAACCCATTTGCATTATTGTTTCCTTTTCACCATTTGGGGAATCCATTTACATATTATTGTTACTCTTTGGGGGTCTTCCGTAGGTGCTTGTCTTTTCTCCAGCAATGCAGGATTGAAAAATTGATGGATAACTTTATGAATTGACAGGTTGCCACCCTCATTATTGCCTGTTTTTTATGGAGGAATTTAAGGGTTTTTAGGCTAAGCCAATAACTGGTGCAGGTTTTTTCATGCCGTCTCTATGGCTTATAGCTAGACAGCATACAAGGAGGGATATATGGTTGCTTTGATTGATTTTTATTCTGTTTTCCTTCTATTTAAGGGCGCTAAAATGTTTTCTTATCCATCATTGTTTGGTGCATTGGGATTTTCTTGTCTGGTCGTTTCTTTTTCCTTTTTCTCTTTCTCGTCTCACAAAAAAAAACTCTATTATTGTGTTACTTTTAACTGACTGAAAGCTAAACAAAAGGTACACAAAGATGTCCCTTCCTTACCATAATCCATTATCACAACCTTTTTTTTTGCCCTTCTGAATTCAGTTGTTGGCTATTTTAATTGTAACCCCATCATCATAGTGCTAATTTATTAAATAGCCAAAAACTCTATGGTTTTGGAAATGGCCAGTTGAAAACTAAGTTTGTCGTTTCTGCTTTTCAGTTCTGTAAACGGCCAGTTAAAAATTGTGGCTGTTGTTTCTTTTTTTCTGCTGTTTTCGAGATGTTTAGTTGAAAACTGAGTAGGGGCTTTTTGTTTATGTTTTCAGCTCTTCTGGAGATGGCCAGTTGAAAACTGGGCTTGCTGTTTATGCCTTTTTAATTTTCTGGAGATGGAAAGTTGAAAATTGGGGTTCTTTCTTCTTTTGGTCTTGATGTTTCTGCTTTTTTTGATGTTCTTGAGATGATCAATTTAAGTTGTTATTTTTTTCATTAAAAACCGTATTAGTAGAATTTTTTTTATATCATAATTTTTTTTATTAATTAAAATTTATTTCATCTTCATTTCCAATTAAAGTTCACCTTTTTTAATTTACTTTTCATTTCATATTAAACGTTACTGTTTTTGATTTCCCTTTCATTACTTCATTTTCCTTTGAATTATTTTCCTGCAACACTTCCTTTCCAGTAGGCCAAACGTCTCTCACAGTCCTCCCCCTCTATCCCTTAAAAGAGGTTGTGTATGTTGTTTATAGATGAATAAAGGAGTACAAATAGAAACATCTATTGATGTTAGACTCAAATAATAAAAAGCAATAATGATGGGTTTAGCCCACTAATCTAACCCATCTAGTTACAACACTCCCCTTCAAGTGGGGACATATATATTTATCATGCCTGACTTTTAACACTAAAACTGGACATGTGCTGTAGGAACCCCCTTTGTGAGAATATCTACAAGTTTATCAGAGGTGCGAATGTGGCCGAAAGTTACCCCCTTTGTGAGAATATCTACAAGTTTATCAAAGGTGCGAATGTGGCTGAAAGTTATCCCCTTCTCCTCATACTTATCTTGGACAAAGTGACAGTCAATTTCAATATGTTTCGCGCTTTCATGGAAGACCGAATTTGTAGCAATCTTGATTGCAGCTTGATTGTCGCACCAGATATGTGCAAACTTCTTGATAGAATTGCCGACCTCCTGTAACATCTGTTGCGCGTAGATAATCTCTCCAATTGCATTTGTTATAGCATGATACTCTGATTCTGCATCGGATCTAGAGATGGTTGCCTGCTTTTTTACTTCGTCTGGAGATCATATTACCTCCAATAAAAACCACAAAGCTAGGTAGATCCCCTGGATGAGACACATTGCGTGATCTGCATCACAAAACGCTTTAATCTTTGTGTGTCCATGATCAGAATATAGAAGACCGAGGTCAGATTCTCTTTTTACATATCTAACAATATGAAGAACAACCTTCCACTGCAACTTTGTTGGATTTTCCATGAACTGTCTCACTTTGTTAACCGCACAAACAATGTAAGGTCGAGTCATTGTCAAATAATTAAGATTTCCAACAAGTTGTCGATATCTGTCAGGTGATGTGAACACTTTACCGTCTGTGAAATGACTTTTCTCCAAGTTCCAAGAGTGAGTCCAAGTGCGAGTCAACCGAGTCAACTTGGGTCATGTCGGTCTCCTACAATAGATCAAGAACATACTTTCTCTGTGATAGAAAAATTCCTCTCATACATCTAGAGACTTCAATCCCCAAAAAATATCGTAATGGACCGAGATCCTTTGAAAATTTTGATCAAAGATTTGAGTCGACCAATGTCAACACCACCATTGCTATTAATAACGATATCATCAACATAAACTACCAGAAGAATGCTCCTCATGGAAGACGGATGATAAAGAACAGAAGGATCCTTCATGCTTTGACTTATACCAAAGCTGGTTGCAACAGTGCAGAAGCGGCTGAACCTGACATAGGTTGACTGATTGAGGCCATATAATGAACGGTGAAGACGACAACCTTGGAGGACTCTCCCTAAGCAACAAACCTTAGTGGTTGCTCCATGTAAACTTCATCATCAAAGCTATAAATGTCATGTCTGGGCAAAGCCCTTGGCAACAAAACGGACTTTGAGGCAATTGAAAGAGTCATCGATGTTGACACGCACCGCATAGATCCACTTGCATCTGACAACCAGTTTACCCGAAGGTTGAGAAACAAGATTCTAAGTACGGGTGACAATCCAAGACATGAAATTCTTTTTGCATTGCTTTTAATCAGCCAAGATGGGTTTTGGCCTCTACGACTGTGCGCGGTGTGGAGCAGCCAATATCGCAATGAGCAGAGAGTTAATTGTAGATAATCCTTGATAAGAATGAGAGGAAAGAGATTTTTGTTGACCAAAGCTTGTACCTTTTCAAAGTGCATCTGGTAACTCTGTCGGCGTAGGATCAGGAGCAGTTGAGTCATCAGGTTTTGTTGCAACATCAAGCCCTTGGTTGACAGGTACACGAGCCAGACGAGTGTAGGCATGACCAAAGCGTGATCCTGCAACATCACTAGAAAGAGATGGTGGTAGAGGGGATTCGAGAGAATACGAGAGGGTAACTTTGAAACCAGTATCAAGAAGTGTTGTTTCTAAATCGGGAACATCAAAAATGAAGGATTCGATAAAGGAAACATCGCCCGAGAGAATATAACGACGCAAATCCGAGGAGAAGCAGCGATACCTGTGCCGAGTACGAGAGCATTGAAGAAAGATGCATTTAAGACCGCGGGGATGAAACTTGGAAAGTGAGGGGTGAGTATCACGAGCATAACACTCACAACCAATGAGGTGATGATTGTAGATACAAAGTATGAAATGATGTCTCCTCATGAAGAACATAAGAGAGAAGTTGGTTTATAAGATAGGTGACAGTGAGAATGACATCACCCCAAAAAACGGTTCGTACATTCATTTGAAATAGAAGTGCACGAGCAATTTTGAAGAGATGACGACTTTTTGTTCGACAATACCATTTTGTCGAGATGTATCAGGATAAGAACTCCTGTATAATGCCATAGTCATCAAGAAAAGACTGGAACATCCTAGAAAAATACCCACGAACATTGTCAGAACGCAAACATTGAATTTGAGTCAAAAAATGAGTAGTTATTTCATGGTAATAGGAGCGACACACACTAGAAATTTCAGAACGATTTTTCAATAAATATATCTAAGTTATACATGAAAAATTATCTATACAAGTGACAAAATATCAATGACCCAATTTACTAGGATTGGGGCTGAGTCCCCATACATCTGAATGGACTAAATGAAAACGATTGTATGTACACGCAATCGCCTGGGAACATAGGTAACCCGATGATGCTTTGCGCAATGACAAGACTCGCAATCAAAAGAAAAAATATGACCTAATTTCGGATAAAGCTTCTCAAGTATGGGCGCAGGGGGGTGACCAAGGCGATAATGAAACTGTAGGACACAATCTGGAATGACATGACAAGCAGGGGGCGAAGCCGAGTCAAGCATGTGCACACCACCTTGAAGCCGACTATTACTAAGCACTCGAGTCGTCGAAGGCTCCTGAAAAATAACTTAAGTAGGTGAGGACATAGCCTTGTACTTTAAATCAGTAGTAATTTTACTAATGGATAATAAATTAAATGGACAACAGGGAACAAGGGCCATGGAGGAAAGCGCAAATAGCTCCCATAACCAACAATCTGAACGGTCAAACCATCCTCTATAGTAATATGTCCACTAATCTAAGTCAGGTGATATGACTAGATAATACCTGCATTCCCAATGATTTGCTCAAGAGGCTTCGAATTCAAGAATCCAGGAGGTGGAGCGCTGGGATAAATAGACAACAGGAACATTGTCATGGGAAATAGTGGCGCAGATGACGTGGAAGCGTGTTGGGACCGGAGAGACTGATACTCATCATTTGAGAGATCAACGATACACTGAATGCCAGATGGAGCCAAAGTAAGGAATAGCTTGTGCAAAACGAATGCACCCGGGAGCGGGTGGGCCATCTGAACGACCATGCAGGAGACAACAAGTATCAATGGTATGATAATCTTTCCCACAACGCGTGCAATGTTTTCGGGAGGTGGGCCGACCACGGTGAGGATCGCGAGAGATCATAGAAGCACGATCAAAGTGCTTAGTGGAGAGCGATAACAAAGGTTGACTAGCACAAATCATGCGATAATACACTAATGATGGATGTAAGGTGGTGGGGCTAGCCAACATCTCCGTAACCGTGGTTGTGAATTCCTTATTGAGGCCATGTAAGGGAGAGAACAAGAATAAGTGGTCTCGTTGAGTACTTACGTCGTTTGGAGTGTGTGGAATGAGCCACAGGTCATTGATCTCATCAACAATGAGCTTCGATTTACTATAATTTGATGGAATGAGCCGAGTTCCCTGTTGAAGGGAAAATAGGTGTTGAAATAAATCTGAGATGTGAGACAAATTGTTTGTCTCAAAAAACATAAATAATAGTGTCCCACAATTCCTTCCATGTGTTGGCATTTTTGGCAACATGTTTGATGGACTGGTCTATGGAATTAAGAAGCATGGAGAAAAGTTTGGTGTTTGTCTGCTCCTATTGCACAGAGGTGGCATCTTTGAAATCCGAAGGAGAAATAATTAGATGACTATAATGTCCCATGCCTTTGAGCGCGACAGTAACCGTTTTCTTCCACATAATAAAGTTTGTGGAGTCAAGGAATTCGTCCACCAAACGGGTAGAAGCAGTTAAGGTATCCGGAATAGTGGAGGTGGATGAAGCCATTGCACTAATATGCAGTTAAATTAAAAACTGCAGTGCGATCCGTGTCACAAATGAGACGCTGAAGGGTGCTGAAAGGGCTCCAGGCAGGATCATTGGATAGAGTGCGGAAGATGCATGTTATGCTATGACTTTGTGCAGAACAGACACATTAGGTAGAGAATGGGTGCTGGAATTGAACAACTGGATCATTGAGTGACTAAGAACATGGATAAGAGGTTAGAAGCATTGGTACGACAAGGAGGCTCCTTGTTCACAAGTAGCGGGACAAAGAGAGAGACACAACAGGGAGAAGGCGTGCGACAGGGAGCTGAAGCAGGGAGGGGGGCGCATCAGGAGGCGCGCGACAGCAAGCGTCGGTGCCTCGCGTCAGAGAGGGGTGACGAGAAGGGGTGTTGAGTCAATGACTCATTTTCTTTCTTTATTTTAGAAATCACAATACACTTTATATGAAAATGATTTAACTTGTGTTTTTTGCTTAAGTTATGAATGTGTAGAATGAACTTCCGTAACTAAAATGCTGGAGAACTAAATCTGTTCTATGCAAATTCTGTGATATGAAGTTTCATTCCATATTACATCCATCGGATTTAGAAGCACTATAGCAGTTCTGATTTAACTCATTGGTAGAAGAAGAAGGTGCCGCAGATGCAGTTACAATTGACTCTGAGTTTTGCAGAATCCGACCGTTTGAGTTTGTTACAACGATGCCTATAAATAGAACCACACCTCGAGCATCAGAAGTAAATGGATGGACATCAAGATCGAGCATTCTGAAAGTTGATGTTTGTTTTGAAGTTTTGTAATTTCCTATTGATGATTGCTTTCGATCAATGCAATATTTTTCTTTCTGGGTATTTATGTTAAAAGCTACGCTTGTAAGGTTTGCATTGTAAAACTCTTCCGTTGTATTTGTCCTTCTTCCGATCCTGTGTGATCGAGGGCTTACAAGGGGATAAGAAGACAAAGGTTTTTCCAATCATCTTGATCGAGAGATTCTGTGGTTAGGAAGACAAAGCCCAAGTACTTTCGGTGTGTGGAAGTGAGCTGCTACCGACAGGTTTATTTGAGAATTTTTGGAGATAGGAAGACATACCTTCCCTATAGGTATAAAATCAGGGATACCTTACGACAAATTTAAAATCGTGAATACCTTGGATCCGATCTACAGATCTATCTTACACTTTGGTTTAAAAGTGTGGTTTTAATAACATCCTTTTATAATAGTATTTGGTTTGCTGACCAATACTTAGTGTTTTGTTTTCAATTTTTCTCCGTGTTAACTTTTTCATCGGTAATAGTTAAAATACTGATCTCTTTATTTTTGATGTGTTAATTGTATTTCTTATAGTTTATAATTACGTTTCTTTGATCTTTGATTTGATCGGTAATTCAAAAAACTGATCGACATAATATTTGAGGATGAAAAGTGTAAGTTTGTTTTAAAACTACAATTCACCCCCCTCTTGTATTTTATTAACCATCATACTTGGACAAAAATTGGTATCAGATGAGTCTTTACCTAGATTCTAAGATTTATTAGCAATTTTTTTAATTTAATATTTCCCTTAGTTTATTGGATTTTCAACTCGGTTTCCTTGCACTAGACCATCTATTTTTTATGTAGCTGATTATGATTACTGTCGTGATCGTATGAAGTCCTATATCATTAATACCATAGGCGACAACTCTATGATGGCGACATGAAACTATAAAGTTCCAGAGAAGGAGATTGTTCAATTCTCTTGTGAAGAAAAACTTGAATATCAAGTGAATTGTAAAGTTCATAATACTTTATTGTGTTCTATGACCAAGAACATCTATAGCCATATATTATCCCGTGAAACGACAAATGGAATTTGGAAAAAGTTGGAAAAAGTTGGAAAAAGTTGAAGATTACACATTTTGGAACTTTCACAGTTTCGGAAACTCGTAGAGCCATGCTAAGAGCTGATTATCAACCCTTAACTTTCTACCTGGAGAAACAACAACTCAAATGCATCAATGCTTTATGACAATAGTAAGCAGTTTACAATCTTTGGGTGAAAGAGTTATCGGAAGATCAACTCATTGAAAAGATTATTGATATTATGCCTAAAGAATGAGAGTCCAAAAGGACAACAATCGACGATACTAAAGATTTGCCAAAGTTAAGTCTGAATGACTTAATTGAAACATTAATGCAATATGAGGGTAGACCAAGACGTGATGCTGAAAAAGAGAAAAAGAAGAATGGAGTAGCATTCGCTTCTACTTCAAGTAACCTTAATTCCAGTACCTTAAATGCTTGTAGGAATGCTTCTAAATCTCTTATTTCAAAGAGAAAATTTAAGCATACAAATCAAAGTGATTCAGATGATGGTAACAATGAACTTGTTCAAATTCGAATTTCTGGAATGTCCATCAGAAAGATAGGAAAACAGGAAAAACAAGGAATCTTAATTTGATATGAATGTAAGAAGGAAAGTTATATTAGACCAGATTGTCCAAAATTAAAGAAGAAAAATAGAAAACCAAATAGGTATTTTAAAATCAAAGGAAAGAAAAGCTTGAAAGTTTTAGACACCTGGAGTGCTAGTGAAGGTGAAACGTCTTTAGATAGTTCATTGGAAGATAGTGGAACGGAAAGCCAAAAAATAGTTGGTTTCTATTCAAATATCCCAAGAAATGAAAAATGCTTCATGGAAAAGGTAATTGCAGAATCCCTTACAAATTTAAGTCTACATTCTAAATTCACTTATAATACTGAAGATGATTATTCAACTTCATCAGAAGATGAAAAAGTTAATCCATCAGATGTTGAAAAAGTAAATTCGTCGGAAGATGAAGAAACTTTACCCACTATAGTTGAAATGACTAGATATGCAACTCTCATGAATAAAGAAAATAATAAACTGAAAAGTACATATGAGTTTACTGAATCAAAACTTATTAAAGCTAATAAAAGAATTTCATAATTAACTTAGAAATTTCAAAACTTTCAACCGAATAGATTCAAAAACTATTTTAGTTGATTGAAATTTAGTTGATCGGAAATTTGTTGATCAAAATTTAGAGAATCAGAATTTGATTGTTCAACTTAAATCCGAAGTTTGATGTTTAAAGAAACTTTTATCTAACTTTACTTCTGGTAGAGAAAATTTTGATAAAATGTATAATCTAATAAGACTCTCTAGAACTTCAAATGGAATTGGTTATAATTCTAGTAAACCTTATTTTCAATCAAACTATTTTATACCTAGAAGTGCAACTTTTTGGATTAATTGTTAAAGACGAGATTACTGGAATAAGTATTGATCTCTAAACAAAGTTCAGTTTTTTGGTTTCCACAAAGCTTTTATTTCAAAAGAACCATCAGCTGTACAACATAAAAGAGTTAGGTAGATATGAGTTCCTAAAATTTTATTTGCTAATGTCAGTGGATCCAAACATGTGTGGGTACCAAGAACTTAATTTTATTTTTTTAGGAAAAGAAGCTGAGTACCAACAACATAAACAAATGGTATATGGACAATGGTTGTTTTCGACATATGACTGGACACAAGTCCAATTTCCAAAATTTAAATAAACTAAAAGGAGGACAATCACTTTTGGAGACAATGCACATAGTGAAATCATCCGAATCAGTGATGTTTCTTTTCTTAGAAAAACTTTAGTTTCAAATGTTTATATGTTTTAGGACTTGAACACAACCTTATCAGCATAAGTTGGTTATGTGATGAGGGATATCTTGTGAACTTCAGGAATCATAAATCTATTGTTCAAAGTTTAGAAGACAAATTTATTTTATCTAACAATAGGCATGAAATTGTCTACACACTGAGAATTATGTTATCAGAATTTACCTTGTTTAAGTGCAACGGAAGGCTTATCCTTGTTATGACATAGGAGATTATGACACTGTAACCTTCGAACTTTTAACTCAACTTTCTAGGAAAGGACATATTAGGGATCTACTGGAGAATCTGTGATTCTTATCAATTCGGTAAGCAACATAAATCATGTTTTAAATCTAAAAGTAAAGTCTCAACTATCAAAGCTTTATAGTTAGTGCGTATGGATTTGTTTTGTCATACACAAATTGGAAGTATTGGAGACAAATACTGTGTATATGTCTTTATTGATGATTACTCTAGACTTATGGTCTATTTTCTCACTCAAAAATCCGAAACTTTTAATCATTTTAAGGTATTCCATGCGTTAAAAATGAGAAAAATCTACCTTTGGTTACTATTTAGAGTGATCATGGTGGTGAATTTGTTGACTTTGAATTTGAAACTTTTTTGTATTAAAAAGAGTATTGTTCATAATTTTTTCACACCTAAAACACTACAGTAAAATGATGTAGTTGAATAAAGAATCGAATTCTTCAGGAAATTACTCGAACTTTGCTAAGGGAGTATTATGTTGCTAGACATTTTGGGCCGAGGCTGTGAATACTACTTGTCATACTATAAATTGAGTTTTGCTCAAATCTCTTCTTAATAAAACTCCTTATGAGTTGTGGATCGGAAAAAAGTCAAAACTTTCTTACTGAGTTTTTTGATGTAAAGTATTAATCCTGAATACAAAAGACTAGTTACATAAATTTGATCAAAAAACCGATAAGGATTTTTAATAGGTTATTCTACAACTAGTGAGACTTACAGTTTGTAATAAAAAAACCAATGTTGTTGGGGGAAACAGTTCATGTAAAATTTGATGAATATGGTCCTTTTGTTTCTGTAAAACCATTGGAAATTCATAATTCTGATGATGTTTTTAAAAATCTTTCTTTTGGTTTACCAGAAAAAAATTTACAACTACCGATTTAAATCCTCCATAAGTAATACCATCAGATTTTCAATATTCAGAAATTACTTCAATCGAAGATTGACATTCATTAGTTGAAGATCAACTTACCATTTTACCCAAAAATCAGTTGATCTTAAAGAATCATCCCTCCGATTATATTATTGGAGATGGAAGTCAACTGGTGAAAACTAGAAGTTTCTTTAAGAAATCAATGTGAGCATCACAACTTTCTATCACAATTTGAATATAAAACAACAGATGGTGCTTTAGGTGATGAAAGTTGGATAAGAGCCATCCAAGAAGAGGTGAATCAATTTGAACGAAACCAAGTTTGGACCTTAGTTGAACGTCCTACAGATCTACCGGTAATTAGAGTAAAATGGGTTTTTAGAAACAAATGTCATGAAAATGTAGTTATTATTAGCAATAAAGAAAGACTTGTTGCTTTAGGCTATTGTCAAGAAAAAGACAGAATGGTAAAACTTTTGCACCGATAGCTAGATTAGAATCTATCAGGATTTTATTAGCCTTCGCAACTCATTTGAATTTTACTTTATTTCAAATAGATGTGAAAAGTGATTTCCTTATTGGTTATGTTCAAGTGGAAGTTTACGTTGAACAACCTCTTGGTTTTGAAGATATTAAATTTTCGGGCAAGGTATTTAAATTTACTGAAGCACTTTGTGAACTTAAACAAGCTCGAATAGTTTGGTATGATAGACTTACCAGATATTTGTTTCAAAATAATTTTGTTAAAAGTGATGATCCAACCCTTTTCATAAAGAAAATTTTCAAATACACCATTGTTCAAATAAATGTTGATAGACATTATTTTTGGTTCAACTTAAAAATATCTTTCTGATAGTTCTTCTAAACTTTTGAAAAATGAGTTTGAAATGAGCATTATGAGAGAACTTAATTTTTTTTCTTGCTTTTCAGATTTTTCAAAAACTAAGACGAAATATTTTAACTGAACATAAATATATTAAAGATTTACTTTGCATCAAACATAAGTACTCTAGTAGTAACTTCCATCAAACTTTATCATGATGAAATCGGTAAATCAGTAGATTAAAAACTTTATAGAAGTGTGATCAGAAGTTTACCATATCTTACTGCAAGTCGACCAAACGTTATATTTTCAGTGTGTTTAGGTGCGAGATTTCATGCTAATCCAAAAAAATCTTATTCGAAAGCGGTAAAACGCATTTTCTTATATCTTAAAGGTACTTCAGTACTTGGATTATTCTATTTATTTGGAAATGATTTTGTTTAAAAAAGTTAATCAAATGCTGATTTTGGAGTTCCTAGGTTAGATAAAAAAACTAATTCTGGAACATGTCATTTTTTAGGAGAAGCTTTAGTCTCATCGTTCAATAAGAAACAACATTCTCTAGCATTTTCCACTGCTGAAGCAGCAGTCAGAAGTTGTTGCGTTCAAGTGTTGTGGATGCAAAACACATAGATTTCGATTTGAGCATTACCCGAACTTCAATTCCTTGTGACAATACCAGTGATATTTTCTTGTCTAGAAACTTGACACATCACTCATGAGCAAAACACATAGATGTAAGACACCATTTCTTTAGGGATCACACACAAAAAGGATATATTGTTCTCAATTTTTTCGGAACGAAAAACCAGCTTGTTGATATTTTTACAAAACCTCTTGGTTCCGATAGATTTGGATTTATTAAATAGAAGTTGAGAACGATCAAATTTAAGTGATATTCAATTCACTTCTTGTTTAATCTATCTTCTTATTTTACAAACTCCACTAGTAAAAAAAGGGGGTAATTTTTTTCAACCTTGTGGGTTTTTTAGCTTGATTAGTTTTTCAACCTTATCGGTTTTTTAAACCTTGTCGGTTTTTCAATCTTCACGTTTTTTTTTCTGTAAAAGATTTACAATTTTTGCAAAAAATGTCCTTGGACCATCCTTAAAAGAGGAAGATCATCCATTGTTTTTGGATGATGACTTCAAGGAGGTTTAATCTTTTCAACTATGTCTTTTACTATTCCCTTGTAATCATTGTTTAACAAAAGGGTGGATATTCAAAATTCATAAATTTGCTTAATTGGGAAGTTTTTTATTACTTCTCAAAAAGGTAACTTATTTCTTTTCCTATTCAGAGCAATTTTAAATTTAATTCTTAAAAGAATCTGTACGACATATGTTTTGACCTTTTATTTTTGTGGGAAGTTTTTTATTGCTTCTCAAAAAGGTAACTTGTTTCTTTTCTTTTTCATAAAAATTTTAAATTTAATTCTTAAAAGAATTTGTACCACATATGTTTTGTCCTTTCATTTTTGTGCAAGTTTTTGAGAACCAATCATACAACAAAGGGCAACTTCTTGGATAATAGCAATCTTAAAAGTCTATGTAAGGACTGCACTCTCAAGGCCTTTTCTATGCTGAAATGTTTCTGATCAGAAGTATCTTTATAAGACTTTATTCGAAGAAGCTCAAAAGCCATCCATGAAGCTTAAAGTTTTCCTTGCCAATGTAGTAAGAGCATCAGATGTAGCCGAAACACTCTCCGATCATTGGCGATGAAGGTGAAATTCAAAGTCTATCATGCAAAATTATGTCTACTATTGTATGGAGATTTTTGATAAGATCCATAAGATTGGTGGAGAAAGTGAAGTTTAACCTCAACTCACTTTATAAGAAGATCTTATTAGATAGGGAAACATGGTCGCAATGGAATTAATGTAGACAAATTTGATTACATCAATCATGCTAAAAATGATTTTTCTTGAAGATGGAAAGAGTTTCAAAAAGTTTCAGAAGCAACCGAAACATATGATTCCGATTGTATTTTTTCTTTCTGTATTTCTTTTCTGTATTTATTTATGATTTTTTTGATCAATCTTTTACAAAGGGGGGTACATTTTTTCTAATGAAGTTTGTTTAATTTTTGTTTCAAAACAAAGGGGGAGAAATTCTCTATCATGAAGATTATAAAGAGGTTTCTTTACATATTTTTTGTTTTCCAAAAAGGGAGAGATTGTTGAGTTAATGACTCTATTTTAGAAATCACATGACTTGAGTTTTTTTGCTTAAGTTATGATTGCGCCTAATGGACTTCTAGTAACTGAAATACCGGAGAACTAAAACTATTTTACAAAAATCTGGTGATATGAAGTTTCATGCCAGATTACATCTATCGGATTTAGAAGCACTGTAGCAGTGCTGCTTTAACTCATCGATATATGAAGAAACTGTTGTCGATGCAGTTACAACTGACTCTGAGTTCTGCAGAATCTGATTAATTGGAGTTTGTTACAACGATGCCTATAAATAGAACCGCACCTTGAGCGTCAGAAGTGCATGAATGAATATCTGGATCGAGCATTTTGAAAGTTGTTCTTTTTGAAGCTTGTAATTTCTTGTTGCTGAGAGCTCTTCCGATCAGTGTAATCCTTTCCTTTCTGAGTGTTTTTGTTAAGAGTTACCGTTGTAAGGTTTACATTGTAAGGCTCTTAGCAATTTATGTTGTATTTGTTCTTCTTTCGATCATATGTGATTGAGGGCTTCTGGAGATATGAAGACATAGGTTTTTCCGATCATCTGGATCGACGGCTTCCGTGGTTAGGAAGATAGAGCCCAAGTACTTCCGATGTGTGGAAGTGAGTTGCCACCGACAAGTTTAGCCGATGACTTCTGGAGATAGGAAGACAGACCTTCTGATAAGTATAAAATCGTGGATACCTTACGACAGGTTTAAAGTCGTGGATACCTTGGATTTGGTTTGCAAATTCACTTTACACTGGTTTAAAAGTGTGGTTTTAATAATATCCTTTTATAGGAGTATTTGGTTTGCTAACCAATTCTTCGTGTTTTGTTTTTGAATTTTTGTTGTGTTAACTCTTCATCGATAATAGTTAAAATACCTATCACTTTATTTCCGCTGAGTTAACTGTATTTCATACAGTTTATAAATGTTTATCTGATCTTTGATTTAATCGGTAATTCAAAAAACCGATCAACATAATACTTGAAGTGGATGGAAATCGTAGGTTTGTTTTAAAACTACAATTCACTCCACCTGTATTTTATTAGCCATAATACCTCAGGACAACAAGGGGCATTGCAAGAAGATGCTTCGCGTGAGGGAAGGCGGTGCGCGAGGGAGGGCTGAACGCGAGGATGGGCTCGCACGAGGGAGGGAGTGCGTTGGAGGAAGTGGGATCAGTTATTGAGAGATTTGAGTGAAGACTAGTGTTGGGAACACCCGCTTTGATACCATGTTTGATGGAATCCCGTACCTTGGAAAGACGTTGGGTCCGTTATTTATAGACGGATAAAGAGTACAAATAGAAACATCTATCCATGTGGGACTCATATAATAAAAAGGAATAATGATGGGCTTAACCCACTAATCTAACCCATCTAATTACTAACAATTTTGATTAAGAAAAAAAATCTGTTCATGTTTTTTTTGTTGAGGCATTATCAGTAAGAGGAAATCAAAATCAAAATTTGATTCTTGTAATGGAAAGATATCAAGATCATGTAATTGCTGATCGTTTTATATTGATTCTGGAAAAGTAAATTTGGATTTCTTTTTTTCTTAGTTGTTAAATTGTTTTTTCTTAAAAATAGTTTTCATTGTTATTGTATGTGCTAACAAACAAGAAGATTTTCTCAACAAAGTTATTGAACTTTTTCTTGTTGCTTCAAGTTACATTGAAGAGACTCAGTTTTCCCTCATTTTTTTCTTTTGTTTTTTATTTTTCCAGTAAGTTTCAAAGTGATATATCAAAGAGAAACCATCCCTGATATTGTCACTGGTGCCAATGAGAAGTTTAACTTCACTGAGATCATTGAGCTCCAACTTGGGCTTAAACACTATGATCCTCCAAAGTTCCAATGTTGCTGTGGATTTGTGAAATTGACACTGATCTCTTGCTCTAAAATGAAGGTTTACATTGTTGATGATGCTCAAAATGTGGAAGAGGTAATCTTTCCATTGGCCCTTTTGAAAGATAGTAGTAAAAAAATGTAAACTAGTTCTCTTTCTAGAGCATGATATTTGTCACATAAGTATAATTCGATTCTGACGTGTTTTATGCAAGCTGTTTTTAGTTGATTACCAATAAACCACACAGATGTATGTTTAATACTTGTTTGCTGACTATGACTAATTCCTGTGCATATATTTTGAATTTATGAAGTGTCTTGAGGCATGTGATGATTTGAAAATGTGAGTTTTTCCTCCTTATACATTGCATTATCATTGCCTTCTATTAAACCTGCCTTGCCATTTCATTTTTCTATAAAAATGTTCATTTTATAATCATTATTACAAAATGATGATAAATTAAACTTTCATGTAGTTTATATAACCAATTCATCAACCCGCTACCTCTTTTAGTTTTAGATCTATATTTTATGAAAAAAATACTTGTAGTGATTGTTCTCTTAATTATGTAATTATTTGTTATTTTTGTATATTACTTTGACATTTTGTCTAGTGTCTTATTTTTGTGCTTTGGTTATTGTTGAATGAAATTCTGTACCTTGTAAAGAGGATGAGTCCTTTATTTATAGATGAATGAGAGGTACAATGGGAACATCGTCCAATGTGGGACTCAGTCAATAAGGACTCAATTAATAATAATAATAATATGGGCTTAGCCCACTAATATAACCCATACAATAACACTCCACCCAAACAATTACACTCTAATATAACCCATACAATAAAACTCCATCCATACAATTACTCTCCCCCTCAAGTTGGTACGACATGGAATATACAGTCTCACAATAAGAAGTTTTAGATAAGATCCCCTTAAGCTGAGATGTAGATATTGTGCAATCCAAGCTTGGAGCTGAGAAAGTGTATTTGTGACGTTGTCTTGTTATACCTTTGGTTAAGATGTTAGTAAGTTGATTGACCATGCTGACATAATCAAAGGCCATTGCTTGAAGTGTTTGATGATTAAAATGACAATCGACTTCGGTATGTTTTGTGTGCTCATGGAAGATTGGATTTGTCGCTATCTTTGTGGTGGCCTGATTGTTACACAGTATTTGGGTCGGGCGACGAATTGGGATCCTGATCTTGTGAAGTAATTGTTGAGCCCAAAGAATCTCGGCTCTGACATGAGTCAGAGCGTGATACTCAGGTTCAACACTGGATCAGGAGATTGTAGTTTATTTCTTGCTTCTCCAGGAGATGAGTCCGCTATCAATTAAAGCTGCAAAACCGAAAGTGGGCTTCCAAGAATATAAGCATCCGACATAATCAACATCGCAAAATGCCTTAATAAGCGAGTGTTTGTGAATTGAGTAAAGCATACCATGGTCGGGCTCCTGCTTAATATAGCGGACAATACATAGGACGACCTCCAACTGAGATTGTGTAGGGTGCTCCATGAATTGGCTGACTTTGCTCACAATACAAGCAATGTCTAGCCGAGTCATAGTGAGATAATTGAGCTTACCAATGAGACAACGGTAGCGATCCAAATGGGGGAAAACTGTATTGTCGACATGTAAGGCCTTTTCACCAAACTCAAGCGGCATTTCAAGAGAAGCTGCTTGGGATAGCTCAGTCTTCGAAGGATATCCCGGGAAATAGCGCTGTTGGGAGAGAGATGCCCCGTGATTGCGGGATACTTCAGTTCTGAGAAAATACTTCCGTGGGCCCAATTACTTGGTGTGAAATTTCTATTGCAGATGGAATTTGTGATTATCAATCCCAAGTGAGTCATTACTAGTAATAATGATATCATCAAGGTAGACCGTTCGTAAGGTGCAACCAGATATAGTATGCTGGTATAAGATGACGGAATTTTTAATACTTTGATGAAGCCCAAAGGAGGCGACCATACTGCAAAACCTGCCAACCCAAGCGTGAGGGGGTTGTTTGAGGCCATAATTTGAGCGCTGAAGTCGACATATTGTGAAGGAGAATCGGAAACCACAAATCCAAGTGGTTGTTGCATATAAACTTCATCTTTCAGAAAATTGTGCAAGAAAGCATTCTTGGCATGGTTTATGAAAAGGCCAATGAGAGGATGCGATCATAAGCCTGAGCAGATGAACCGAGACAACTCCTCATCAAAATGACCCCCACTGCCTGTTTTAGTTGTGACACATGAAACACCAGATGGACTCGACTTTCCACAGGCAGCGCCAATCTGTTGGCAACATTCCCTACACGTTCAGTAACTGGAAATGGTCCATAAAAGTGTGCCGCCAGCTTAGGACGAACTTTAGAATTGGTAAAATGAGGCTGCTGAGTGCACAACTTCACAAAAACTTTGTCGCTGACATTAAAAGTCCAAAATATGCTGCTGAACAGCGAGTATACTCACACAAAGTTGGTGCAAAACTTCATTTCGATCAAGCAAGGTTATTGCCACAGCTTCCACAGCAGTCTCCCCTTTTAGTGAAGCGAGTCAGAGTAGGAGGTTTCTGGCCGTAAACTACTTCAAACAGAGTTTTGCTAGTGGAGGCTTGGGAAGAGGTGTTATAACAAAACTCTGCCTAGGGTAACCATCTAGCCCATAGTAGCGGCTTGGAAGAAGAAAAACACCTCAAATATGTCTCAATACTCCTATTAACTACGTCTATTTGTCCGTCGGTTTGCGTATGGTAAGAGGAAATCATCTTTAACTTAGTTCCTTTCAAATGAAAGAGCTCCTTCCAAAATAAACTGGTGAATAAAGGATCACGGTTGCTAACAATAGCACATGGTAGACCATGTAGACGAATTACTTTCTTCATAAAAGGGGTAGCCACGTCTTGCGGAATATGGGTGCTTCAAGGGAAGGAAGTGGGCATATTTAGATAAACGATCCACCACCACCAAAATGACTTCAAATCCTTGGGATTTTGGCAGCCCCAAAATAAAATTCATGGAGTTTTATTCCAATACAAGCTCAGAAATAGGAAGTTTTTGAAGCAGCCCACCAGGAGAAAGTGTCTGAGACTTGTATCTTTGACACACCTGACACTCACGAACATATTTCTGTACAGACTGGGTCATACCCCTCCAGAACAGCCCTCCAACCAAGCGTTTGCAGGTCTTCATGAATCCCTTATGCCCCCCCCCCCAGGGGAAGAAATGATAATAGTGCAGTAACCGTGGTATCAGGGAAGAATTCTTAGGCCGAACTAGTCTATCTCTGAAAAACAACAGGCCATTCTGTAAACAATACCCCGGTATTGCTTCTGGATCGTGCTCAAGAGCTAAGATAATAGCTTGCAATTCTTTGTCTTTGGAAACGTCATCCTGCACCTGCCGGAAATCAGCCCAGAAAGGTTCCAACATGGACAAAGTAGAAGACTTTTCATCCCCTATATGAGAAAGTGCATCAGCGGCATTATTTTCTTTCCCGGGTTTATAAACAACCTCGAACTCAAAAGCCAACAACTTTGCCTGCCAACACCGTTGATCCATAGATGTGATCCGCTGACTCAACATATGCTTCAAGCTTTTGTGGTCAGTGTGCACGATAAAGCGGCGTCCCATCAAGTATTGCCCCCAATGTTGCACTGCATGTACCAAATCCATCAGCTATCTCGTATATTGACTTAGTCAAGCTGGAATCTGAGAGTGCCTTGCTATAATAAGCTATAGGCCTGCCCTCCCGCACAAGTACAGCCCCCAAACCTGATGCGGAATCGCCGGGAGACACAACGACAGAAAACGAGAAAACGAAAGAAGGAAAAGCAACAATGAACACGACGATTTACGTGGTTAGGGAAAAAACCCTACGTCCACGGGAGAGGCAGAATCCATAATCTTTAATAAATTTTCTGGAGTATCCAGACAACCCCAGAAATCTTCTTTCTCCCTTGACATTTGTTGGGACTGGCCAAGATTGCACAGCAGTCACCTTCCCTTGATTCATGGCCACACCTTGCTGGGAAATCAAGTGCCCCAAGTACTCCAATTCCTTCTTACCAAAAACACACTTTTTCTGGTTCACAAATAAGCCATTAGTCTGAAGTAATTCCAGCACCTGATTAAGAAGAATCTGATGATCTGCCCAGCTTCCACTGCAAACCAGGATATTGTCTAAAAACACCAGTACTCCTTTTTGAAGATAGGACTTAAAGACTATATTCATCGCAGCCTGAAGAGTTGCTGGAGCATTCATCAAATCAAATGACATTACTAAGTACTCGTAATGCCCTTCATGTGTTCGGAAAGCAGTCTTGCCTATTGTCTTCTTTACAAACGCTAACCTGATGAAATCCCAATGAGCTTAGAAAAGTATGCAACTTCATACAATTCATCCAACAACTCCTCAATCAAAGATGTAGGAAATCGGTCAGGAATAGTAAGCTTGTTCAAAGCCCGATAATCAACACACATTCGCCAACCTCAATCCTTTTTTTCACTAAGATAATCGGACTTGAATATGGGTTGTTCCTATGCCGAGTGACTCCCTGTTCTAGCAAGTCTCTGAACTTGTCTTTCAACCTCATCTTTCAAGTGATGTGGCAATTTATAAGGCGGAACATTAACCGGTTTGGCTGTCTTCAACAAATTAATCGCATGATCTGTAGTCTTCCGAGGTGGCAACCCCCTAGGTTCAGCAAATACAGCTTTGTACTTAAGAGTATTGTAGCGGCAACTCCCTCCGTATTCCTAGGTCCAGCTCTTTCTCATGAATTAGCTTGTGTGGACTCATCTTTCCCTTTAATCCAAGACAGAAACTCTTACCTTCGTAGAAAAAACTCTGTAGAGAAGCCCATGTTTCATCTTGAGAAGACTGCATACCTCTGACCATAACCCGTGTTCCCCGGAAATTGAAACTCATAATCAAGTCTTTCCATTGTGTTGTGATGTAGCCCAAAGTTTCCAATCAGGCCACTCCCAGGACCAAATCCGGCTCTGATGTATTAAACAGGAAAACTTCAACTTCCATTTCAAACTCGCCCAGCTATACCAGTAAATTAGTACACTTTCCGCAAGAAACAACCTGGTTTCCATCCCCCAATTATACCCCAAAAGATTTAATGGGAATAATCAGAATCTCTAACTTTCGCAACAAAGCTTTAGAAACAAAGTTATGGCCGGCCCCGCTATCAATCGACACCAAAATCGACACTCCATCAATTTTCCCTTCCAACAACATAGTTTCCGTTCATTCTTTTCTTTCCCACAGAATGCACAGTCATCGCCCGGCTGGTCAGCTCCTATTGTTCCTCCTCTTGGCCTCCAACTTCCTTCCCTTGGTCCCCACGATTTTCTTCATCCAGTTAACTCAGCCCACTCCCACACAATAACACGTAGGCCTTTTTCCGGACACTTATGGGCTGGACCAAACTTCATTCCACAGGTGAAACGCAAACCTTTGGCCCTCTCTTCGTATTCTGCTTTCGAATGTTTTTCACCCCCTTCCAGTGAGGATTCTGCTCCTCTCCTCCCTTTCGATTCTATTTCGATCAGTGTCATCAAGAGGCAAATACCTTAAACAACCCATTGTGTGGTGGCCGGATATTATGGTAGCTCCGCCCCTATTTCCCATGTTCCTGATATCATACAATGCCTTTAATGAGCAGTTCTCGTTCCGCATTTCTTGTCAAAGATAAGGGCCGTGCTTTATCTTTAGGTTCATGTGTCACAAGTGTACTCTCATTTTCTGGCTCTAATCCATCCAAGAAAAAGCTGATATACCATGACCTCCTAGAGACTAGAGATCCGCAAGGCCAACTTCTAAAATTCAGCAATGTACTCATCCATAGTTCCCTTTTGTTGTAAGCTCTTCAACTGTTTCAGTGGATCACATTCTTTAGCTGAACCAAACCGTCTAAGGAGTTCTGCCTTAAACTCCTCCCAAGACAAATTCGGTCGTATTGTAATAGGGCCTGGGACCTTCCACGGGAGTGAAAAGTCTATAAGAGAAGGGGCAAATCAGGCAATGCGGTCCAAACAAAAATTGGAAGTAGTTAAGCCACATGGAGGCGGGGGGGTAGGCTATTATAAGTGAGCGTGGGAGAGGGTAGCAGTGGGGGATCTTTTATGTTAGTCTGTTTCGGCCTAGTGCTTGAGTGGGAGTACTACATGGGGGCTCTTAATTATCGCTGGGTTTTTTTCTTCTCTCCTATCGTGTCTTCCCTCTGTTCTCTGTTTTTTATTGTATTTTTTAATACAAAAGGGGATCAAGTTTCTTAACATTTGGTTCGATCTGCAGTCTGCACCTATTGCTTTGGCATGCGTTCCACTCGCTTCATGGAGACTCACAATCAATCGATCTTGGACGTCGTGGAACAACGGATAAACCGTGTGGTGATTTCTCTTACTGAGGTGTCTGCAACGGTCGCGAACCTCCAACAAGGCATTCAAGATCCGCAGGCTAGCAACGTTGGGATCAGGAGTTGATCGAACAAACGGAATTTTGGAAAATCATTCTGCGCTGTAATGATAAGCAACCGCAAATGGATGAATACCGTTTGAGGCTACTTTCTGTGGCGTCAGGCACCACAAGGGATGACTCTAGCCGCCTGGTGTTGCCTGAGAAGGATGCGACTTAGGCCATGCGGGACCCGATCCTCTTTCCCGACAACACGCCAATTGGCAGGCAGGTCGAGCTGCTGATTTTTGATGGTTTTGATTCTCGGGGCTGGCTTACGCATGCGGAATTATTTTTCCGTATTCATTTTACCCCCGATGCACTGAAACTCCAACTCGCGCCAAGTTAGTATGGACGGTCTAGCTGTCCATTGGTTCACTATTCTAAGCTGAAATCTATCCGGATTTATCTTGGCGAATTTTTCGGAACGAACTCATGAAACGTTTCAGTGGTCTAGAGGTCCAGAATCCCTATGAAGAACTCGCAGCTCTTCACCAGTACAGTACAATTCAAAACTACATTGAGCAATATGAATATTTGGCTTCCTTGATGTCGCGCCAACCAGAACAATAATATGTGGGATATTTTTTGCATGGCTTGCGGGAGGAGATACGATCCTGGATACATATTCATAATCCTGCCACATGTCTCCAGGCGATGCGTCTGGCGCGCCATGTGGAACTTTCAATTAACAGAGGCGTCGACCCCCAATTTCGTTGGGGCGGACCGCAAACATCCAGCAGCGGGCGTGAGGGCAATGTATGGCAGTTGACACCACGTTTTAGGCCGTTGCACCATGATAGCATTCCCCCTTGACCTCCTGCGCGCTGGCAAGGGCTTGGGTGGCCCTTCCCTCGAGAACCCCAGAAAAGCCCCGAACGACGGAAGAGGAGTCCGTCATCTGACCCGTAAGGAGTGGGAAGAATGGTAAAAAAAGGGGTTGTGTTTTCGGTGCGGGTTACCTTTTACTCCCATGCACAGGTGCGCTGACCCGAAACTCCGGGTGCTTATCTTAAATGAGGGTGATGATGATTTTGCACATGAAATCTCATCGAGGCAGCAGAAGTACCACCTCAGGTTCTTGAGGAGGCCGAATGTCAAGTGTGGTGGAGTTTCACAATATTGGGCCTTGATGTATAAACCAGAGCCATTGAAATACCGACATGTCATCTATGAAAGTAGAGGGCTAGGAGGCATTCCAATTCTCATCATGTTTGATAGTGGTGCTCCGCATAATTTCATCTCACCCAATTTGGTCTGTCTACATGGGTTTGTGGCCCACGACTTGTGCAAATTGCGTATCACCCTCGATGATGGGTATCAATTGTGGTCTCAAGGGACTTATCGACGACTACCTCTGTCAATGGGAGGCTATGTTTGTCTCCTTGACGCGCAAGTCTTGGATCTTATTTTGGGAATTTCATGGCTGCGTACTCAACAACTTCCTCACACAGTCAAACAACTTCCTCTTTGAAAGGCTGGGTACTGCTGGGTGGCGGGACCAGTACACCTGCTGTTTCTCTAGTGGATCAACAACAGTGGGCTCTCCAAGCGTTACTCAACAAATTCAAACAGGTTTCCGTAAAACCTGCAGGGCTTCCCCCACCGTGCCCTTGGGATCATGCCATCCGCCTTGTATCCAGCCATTTACCGGTGATGGTTAGACCCTATCGATATCCACATATTAAAAAAAAATGAAATTGAACTTCAGGTTCAAAAGCTGTTAGCAGCGTGTTTGATCTGCCTCACCTCAGTATTCTTGGTAAAAAAAAAAAGATGGCTTGTGGCGAATGTGCGTCAATTATCGCTCTCTCAACAAGGAAACCATTCCCGATAAATTTCCTATTCTGGTTGTTGCTTCGTTGCGAACCAACACAAGTGTCATTTTGCACAACAGTAGGTGGAGTACCTGGGCCATATCATATCTCGATTGGCCTATTCCTTTGACGGTCAAAGGGGTTTGCGGATTTTTTGGCCTCACCAGATACTACTGCAAATTTATCCAGGGATATGGCGCTATTGCCCAGCCCCTCATTGCCCTCACCAAGAAGGATGGTTTCCACCGGACTTTGGCTGCTCAACAAGCTTTTGGTTACAGCTCATTACAGAGGCACTGGTGCTGGTTTTGCCAGAATTTTCCAAGGGCTTTGACTTGGAGTGTGATGCTTCCGGGCGGGGGGTTGGGGTGGTTCTCATGCAGCACTGCCAGCCCATTGCCTACTTTAACAAAGCCCTCTGTGCCCAGAATTTGGCTAAATCTACTAATGAGAGAGATTATGACCCTCTTTCTGGTGATACAACATTGGCGCCCCTATTTACCGGGTCGACCCTTCACAGTTTACTCCGACCAGCGCACCCTCAAATTCTTGCTTCAGTAGCGCACTACAACAACCGACCAACAGTGTTGGATTTCCAAATTATTGGGCTATCAATTTGAGGTCAAATTTAAACCAGGACGGACAAATTCAGCTGCCGACGTTCTTTCCTGTCGGGAGGACACAAGTTCGCTGCAGCTGACCCAATCCAATATCCATTGTGGACGGACGACAGCTACCTCCCCAAGGTGGTTCCAGTAGACCCATACCTGCAGCAAGTTATCCAGGCTTTGCTCGCTGGCCGGAACCTGTACCCCGACTACACGTATCATCTGGGTGTCTTACAATACAAAGGCCGCTTGATTTTACCAGCCACCTCTTGTCTTGGATACCACAGCTCATTGCGGAGTACCATACAACTCCCCAAGCTGGCCATTCAGGCTTCCACTGTACTTACCGAGAGCTTGCATCCAACTTATATTGGCCCGACATGAAGCGACGATGTGCAATTATATGCGCGGCAATGTCCAGTTTACCAAAGCAATATATGCTCCACCCTATCTCCAGCCGGGCGGCTTCAACCTTTGGAGATTCCCCAGGAAGTATGGGTATATTTATCAATGGTTTTTTTCACTGGGCTGCCCAAATCTCGTGGGTACAAAGTTCTGTTTGTTGTGGTCGATAGACTTTCAAAATATGCCCATTTTATGCTTCACAAGCGTCCCTACACAGCAGCAAAGGTGGCTGAGATTTTTCTGTGATTGTTTGTCTACACAGTATGCCTCAATCAATTGTTAGTGATCGGGACCCCTGGTTTAGTTCAACCTACCACCTGCAGACGACGGCCAAACTGAGGCGGTCAATTGCTGCCTAGAAACCTATTTACGCTGCTTTGCTGGCGAGCAGCCGGCGCACTGGTCTTACTGGATTCCTTGGGCGGAACTTTCTTACAACACTATTTGGCATGCCACTATCAATACCACTCCTTTTGAAGTGGTCTATGGCTGCAAGACCCCAACAATTCACAACTACCTTCCGTCAGAAATTCGGGTGCAGGCAGTCGCTGATGCTTTGACTGACAGGGTGGAGGCCTTGAGGCAACTAAAGCATCACTTGGCCCATTCTCAAGACCTCATGCGCCAGCAAGCAAACTGCCATAGACGCCCGGACAGTTATCCTGTTTGGGAACGAGTTTACGTGCGCTTCCGGCCACACATGCAACATTCCCTCCTTCAGTGGACCAATCAGAAGCTATAACCCCACTCATTTGGGCCATTTAACATTTTAAAGCAAATAGGGCCCATTGTGTATCAGTTGGATCGACCCCCTTCCTCCAGAATCCATCCGTTTTTTCATGTTTTGCAGCTCAAGCGTGTGGCTGGACACCAGGAAATTCCAGTTTCTTTGCCTCTCGGCCTCGAAGGGGATGAGACTGCATGGCCCGAGCCAGCAGCTGTTCTAGCATGGCGTTCCCATTTCCTTGATGGGATTCTGCATCCTCAATACCCAATTCACTGGCAGGGTCAGTTTGCGGACAAAGCTGCATGGGAAGATGAGTTTGTCATCCAAACTAATTTCTTTCTTTCAATCTTGCAGACATGACTGATCTTCAAGGGGTGGCCAGTAGTAGGGCCTGAAACCTTCCAGGGGGTGGAAAGTCTATAAGAAAAGGGGAAATGCATGCAAAGCGGTCCAAACAGAAAGTGGAGGCAGTTATGTCACATGGAGGTGGGGGTAGGCTGTTATAAGGGAGCGTGGGAGTGGGTAGCGGGGGGGGGGATCTTTTTTGTTTGTCTGTTTCGGCCTAGTGCTTGGGCTGGAGGACCCTGGGGTTCTTGAGTATTGCTGGTTTTCTTCTTCTTCTCCCCTGCCCTGGTTTTCTTCTTCTTCTCCCCTGCCGTATCTTCCCTCTATTCTCTGTTTTTTATTGTTTTTTTTAATACAAAAGGGGATCAAGTTTCTTAACATATTGACAACACCGAAATCAGCCATTGTTGTACCAAGCCTTCCATGCACAGCTGTGTGATCGGCACTTGTGGCTAACTGAATTTCCGATGGATCATAAAATAGGTTTAAGCTCGAGCGATCCATGCAATAGGATCCTCCCCTGCAAGCAAGGGCATTTTCACACGCTTGATGTAATTCTGCATCTCACTCCCTAGAATCTCGGCCTCCCCTCCCTTGTCAACACGCACCAAAACAATCCTGCTCATGCGCCATTTTTCCACTATTGCTGGAGCTAGGGTCAAAACGTACCTTGTGGAAACGTTTCGGCTTGCTTTCTGCATGCCCCTTTCTTTGACTATCTTGTCTGCTCCTCGGAGAAGAACGATTCTCTTACCTCCAAAATCTGCTCATCATGTCACTGTGTCCGCTAGTTCTATTGCTGCGTCGCTGTTGCCTGTGTTTGCAACATCTGTTCCTACCCTTGAGGCACATTCGCCCGACCTCTCCTGTAACCACAGTTTTGAAAAAGCGGTGGGGCGGCCGCAATCTCGGTGGTGCGGTGCGGAGCAGCGCCCCACCGCGTCTGGTGGCTGGATCGCGTGCGGAATGCGATCTCGCCGCTACTGCCGTGATCTCGGTGGAAAAGAGCACACTTTCAATGGGAACTGCCACCGATTTTGGACTCAATTAATAATAATAATAGTAATTATTATTATATGGGCTTAGCCCACTAATCTTACCAACAATAACCGTTATCAAGTGGGATTTTAGTGGCTACATTTTCTGCTTTATCTCTTAGAGGCCGCGTCGTTTATTTATAGATAAATAAATGATGTGCAATGGGAACAACCACCGATGCGGTTCTCAATTCATAATAATAATAATAATATGGGCTTAGCCCGCTAATTTTACCGATACAATAACAGTTACCAAGTCGGATTTTAGTGGCTACATTTTCTGCTTTATCTAATCAATGGGTGCAATCTTCCCAAATCTTTGTTTCAGATTCTGTTTGACAACTCTAACTGAAACTGCTTACAACACTTGCCGCTTATGATAAGCAGTTTGAAAAAATAAGCGATGTTTGTTCTATTTATGAAAAAACACTCATTTAGACTAAAGAAGAAAACCACTTGACAAAAACCATTTCTTGAATAAGCAATCTGGTTAAACTTATGCAAAAACACTCATCATAAGTGAAGTCCTATAAGCAATTTTCAAAGGGTGTTTGTCAAATGGAGTCTTAGAGACTACTTTTTCTGCACCTGACATGTTATTTTACCATTGACGATCAACTTAATTTATTATAAATTTTCTCACTTATATACAAAATTGTCACTCTAATGATAGAATCCTCCCTTCAAAAAATGTTTTTCTTAGCTTAAGGGGATCTCTATTTCATGGCTTAAACATGCAATTTTATTATCATCCTTTTTGTTTGGTATGTGTTTTTGGTTTAACATCCCTTGGATACAATGCTAGTTGCCTTCATATTGTGACTCCTATGTGGACAACTACTATCAATCTCTTAGTATCTTCATATTTGTTTGGTATGTGTTTTTGGTTTACAGGAATCCTTTATCTTCAAGCCCCTTATGAAATCTCCACCGTTGTTGAGGATGATTGTCTTATTCTTTGCAATGACTTGTGGCATTTACATTTGTTCAGTTTGTTTAAAACAAATTGGGACCCACCCTGAAGATGGATATCTAAACGTCAATGTGACCGGAAAATCTTGTCCCCATCCCAATGTCGAGCCATGGGAAGTTCCTCATGTGCATTACCCAGAGCCCAAAACTTATAGAAGGTGAGGGAATTGATTTTGGATTTGAATTTCAGTCACTTTCATGGTTTACTGATGTAGTGCTCTTGATGCTTGTTTTAGGGCTGAATGTGTTTGCAATCCTGTTAGATTTTTTGTCATTTTGTCAATGTAGAGGTCTGGAAGCGGTTGGTTTGAGACTCTACTAAATAGTCACATAAATATAAGTTCGAACGGGGAAATTTTATCCCTTAAAGTTAGGCGGAGTAACATTTCTACAATTGTGGAAACCCTAGATAAAGTATATGACCTGGATTGGTTCAGTAGCGCTTCAAAGAATGAGTGCACGGCTGTTGTCGGCTTCAAGTGGATGCTTAATCAGGTGAGTTTTTTCTATGAAGTTTTTCACTCATTTACTCCTATTTGTTATCGATTTTTTTCCTATTTATTTAATACTGGGCTTCCTGGGCTCATTTATTTTTCTGCGAGAATGGGACTTTCGAAATTGAAGTTGTGCAAATTTAGTTCTAAAACTTCTTAGGTTCTGTCTGAAAGCATGTTTTGAAATCCGTATATAGCACTTATCATCTTTGATAAACAGTATAAAAAACAAGTGGTGTTTATTCTATTTCCAAAAAAACATTTTCACTTAAATTCCATTAGAAAACCACTGAAATAAGTGGTGGAAAACGCTTTTTTCAATAAGTAATAAGTGGTAGAAAAATGCTTTTTCAATAAACAATCTAAAAACACTTGCAGAAAAGCACTTGTCAAAAGTAAGGTTTTTTGGCAGCATATGTTTTGGTGAACATTCAACTAATTAGTTTTTATTTTGGCAGAAGATTTTCTAACACATATTCTAGTTCATTTTTGGAAAATTAAAACTGAACATATTTTTGATAACCAAACGGGACTTGAAATGTTAATGGTTGATTTCTGAAAAAAAATAAAAACAAATATTTTCATGCTTTCAGAAATATTAAAATGCTTGGATAATTAATTTTTATACATTTTTTTTGTTTTATCTTCATTCAAAAATATTTTTGAATGCATTTTCTAATGCATATTTTAAATATGAAAACATGAAATATTTTCCAAAACTTTGCTATGACACAACATTGTGTTCGGCTTTGAAAAACATTTCATGTTCATTTTCGAAAAACATATTGGATAAATGAAAAAGCATTTTTAAAATAATGAAGCCCCCTTTTGTTTATGGATTTTTTTTTATGTTTTTATTTTCCAAAAATGCATTTGAAAATGTGTTAGATTTGTAGGAAATGAAAATGGAAAACGAGTCATAGAAAAAATGTTTTAATGTTTTCAGGAAAATGAAAATGCTATAAATGGGAAATCTCATACTTTCTAATTTTTTTACCTTCCAAAATATTTTTTAACACTTACTTTTTTTGGAAAATCAAAACAGAAAATTTTTACAGGGCCTCAACTGTAATGATAATTTTCTGAAAACCAAAAAGACAAATGGTTTCATGTTTTCCAGAACATTGAAAAGCTTGGATAATTAATTTCATTACTTTTTTATTTTATCTCTACTTTTCAAAATATTCACCTCATGGTTGCATGAATTTACTACACATGTTAAGGGTTGCATGAATTTACTACCCATGTTAGGGTTGTGCCTGATCGTAACTCCAACAATGTTCGTATGCAACCAATCTCACTGAATTATTAAAATATATATCCAGATCGGCTTATAGTATCCCTATTGGGTGTGCTTTCTAATTCATTTAAATCACGTTTTATAATTACAAAACACAATTCTTTATTTGTTTTGATAAATTACAAAATCCCCACTTTATTCCCCTTAACATGCATTTAAGCTTACATTGCTTATGGAAGATCCAATTTAGAAGAAAAATTATTTATCCTTATTATTCTTGGGTTCATTATATTTTCATAATGTGTTTTGCATTTGTTATGTTTCTTATGAACTGATTTCGGATAAAAATCAACATCAGTATGATAGTTTGTTTCAACCTTATGGTCAGTTTGTTTGAACCTTGCGGTTTGTTCTAACCTTATGTCAGGTTGTCTGAATCTTATAAAAGACAACTTCAACCTTACGATTGTTTGTCCGAACCTTACGAAGGACTTGTTTGAACCTTACGTGAGAATTGTTTGAATCTTACGAGCATAGAACCTTACGTGCATATTGAACCTTATGAAGGAAAACCTTACGTGATTGGTTGCACCTTACTAGAATGAACCTTACTCGAGTATAAACCGTACAAGAATAGTTAAAATCTTACAATATCATTGTTTTTGATTGATTGATTTTTTTATTCATTATGGATAATATATTTTGGAAATCTAGATTTAGAATTTAAAAATTCACTTGGAAGATAAAAGATTGTCGCACATGAATTATTTGGGAATTTCCATGCGATGAAATCTTGATTATATGGAGTATTAATTACTGTATTTATTATCATTCTAAAAACATTTGCTATATAGTGTGTTGTTTTACAGAGTATCAAGAATAATTAGAGAATAAAGTCACGTGAGTTTTATTGCTACTCATTATGAAATAAATGAAACAACGACACATGAACATAGACAACTCTGAAGTTGTTTATTATCACAGAGAGATTTTGTGCCTGCTACTTCGAGAAAGAAAATCTGCAATGGCTAGACTATTCAAGTTCCTGTATACGTGACTATTATTTTTGGAGTTGTTGTGCATGAAGAAACTCTATAAGTAGAGTTTGACATAACCAGTGCATTAGATAAGTGTTGAGGATACACAAATTGGGTGAGATTACACAGATATCACAGTGTGAAAATTTTGAAGGACTTATTATACACTTTGTGATCACAACTGTTGTGGTCCTTTTTTCTGGACACCATCACTCTACACTCTATTGCTTTCAAACCGCGATTTGGGTTGCCTCATACATTCAAAACTTCTTTATATAACTAGTTTATGTGGTGTTGTATTTTCATATCTCTTAAATGTGCATAATTTTTTATTTATGATTATGTATTCAAAAGTAGGACATTAGTGTCGGGTTATACCTCCCCTACAAAAGGTTCACCTGGTCGTGCCTTGTCCGGTAAAAGACAGGGGTTTTCAGTTGTGTCTTGGTCTTAACAATGGTAAGATTAGTTCTTCCTCTACTTCAAAAAGAAGATTCTAGATTGTGCCTCTAGGTGTGCAAAAGATATGTTAGGAGTTGTGCCTCTAGGTGTGAAAAAGGAAGTATATTGGATTGTGATTCCAAGTGTGAAAAAGTTTGGTAATTTATATAGTGGGTTCTATACTCTCACATCGAGTGTAAATTTATTTTAAACTTTGATATATCTTTAAAATTAGATAAAGTAGTCAATTCACTCTCCTCTTGTCCATTCAACCATCTTAACTAGGACAAAACAATTGGTATCAGAGTTTGACCTTTTGGAGATTTTGATCATTTAAATTCTGTGATTTATATATTTTTGAATCTAATTTCTGCTCTAGACTATAAAAAGTATTTGGATATCTTTTTGAGATGGAAATAACGAGTTCAAGTGATGGTTAGATTCCCCAAAGACCTCCATTTTTTGGTGGTACTAACTACAATTATTGGCAAGCAAGGATGGAAGCTTACCTTAAGCAGCTAAGAATTGATCATTGGACCCTAATGGTAAAACCTTACAAATTGCTCAATATTGAGCTAGAGACCTTGTTTGGTAATGATGCTCTTATGTCTTAAACTACAAGGTAAAGAATATTTTATACTGTGCAATTGGAAGAAATGTGTCTAGTCACATATGTGCTTGTAAAGGTGCACATGATATTTGGAGGATATTAAAAGTCACACATTATGGATCTGATAAGTTAAAGAGAACTAAACTCAGTATTTCAAGGGTTGAGTATCAAGATTTTAATATGGGTGAATATGAGACTGCTAATCAAATGTTTCATAGATTTACTAGTATTGTAAATGGCATGAATGCTTTAAGTGAAACATTGGATAATATTATTCCTGTTAAAAGGGTTCTTAGATCTTTATCTAAGAAATTGAATGCAAAGAAGGTTACTATAGATGAAAGAAAGAACTTTAAAGAATATACTCTCGATGAATTAATTGACTCTTTACTTTAATATGAATTGGAACTTAAGAATATTGATGAAGAAGAATCTACTAAAAATAAAGGCATTACATTTAAATCTATGAATGTTTCTACTTACTCATTAGATTTTGAGGTGTAGGGAAATGACAGTGATGAGGCTACTAAAGTTTCTAAGAGAGAGTACAAAAAAAGGATATTCAAGAAGAACTAGAAGGGATTATCCTAGGGATGATAAAAAAGGAACCCAAAAAGGTCATGCAATTTATAATGAAGTTTAAGAAGTAACATGTTATGAGTAGAGGAGAAAAGGTCACATTAAACTTGAATGTCCAAAGTTAAAGAAATAAAAGGAAGAATATAAATTGAACAAAAAGGAAAAGAGCACACTTTCAATGGGAACATCCACAATAACTATTATTATTATACGGGCTTAGCCCACTAATCTTACCAACAATAAGAGTTATCAAGTGGGATTTTAGTGGCTACATTTTCTGCTTTATCTCTTAGAGGCCGCGTCATTTATTTATAGATAAATAAATGATGTTCAATGGGAACAACCACCGATGTGGTTCTCAATTCATAATAATAATAATAATATGGGCTTAGCTCGCTAATCTTACCCATACAATAACAGTTACCAAGTCGGATTTTAGTGGCTACATTTTCTGATTTATCTAATCAATGGGTGCAATCTTCCCAAATCCTTGTTTCAGATTCTGTTTGACAACTCTGATTGAAATTTCTTACAACACTTACCGCTTATGATAAGCAGTTTGAAAAAAATAAGCGGTGCTTGTTCTATTTATGAAAAAACACTCATTTAGACTAAAGAAGAAAACCACTTGACGAAAACCATTTCTTGAATAATCAATCTGATTAAATTTATGCAAAAACACTTATCATAAGTGAAGTTTTATAAACAATTTTCAAAGGGTGTTTGTCAAATGGAGTATTAGAGACTACTTTTTCTGCACCTAACATGTTACTTTACCATTGGCTCTCAACTTAATTTATTATGAATTTTATCACTTATATTCAAAATTGTCACTCTAATGATAGAATCCTCCCTTCAAAAAATGATTTTCTTAGCTTAAGGGGATCTCTATTTCATGGCTTAAACATGCAATTTTATTATCATCCTTTTTGTTTGGTATGTGTTTTTGGTTTAACATCCCTTGGATACAATGCTAGTTGCCTTCATATTGTGACTCCTATATGGAAAACTACTATCAATATCTCTTAGTATCTTTATATTTGTTTGGTATGTGTTTTTGGTGTACAAGAATCCTTTATCTTCAAGCCCCCTATGAAATCTCCACCATTGTTGATGATGATTGTCTTATTCTTTGCAATGGATTATGGCATTTACATTTGTTCAGTTTGTTTAAAACAAATTGGGACCCACCCCAAAGATGGATATCTAAATGTCCATGTGACCGGAAAATCTTGTCCCCATCCCAATGTCGAGCCATGGGAAGTTCCTCATGTGCATTACCGAGAGACCAAAACTTATAGATGGTGAGGGAATTGATTTTGTATTTGAATTTCAGTCACTTTCATGGTTTAGTGATGCAGTGCTCTTGATGCTTGTTTTAGGGCTGAATGTGTTTGCAATCCGGTTATATTTTTTTGTCATTTTGTCAACGCAGAGGTCTGGAAGTGGTTGGTTTGAGACTCTACTAAATAGTCACATAAATATTAGCTCGAACGGGGAAATTTTCTCCCTTAAAGTTAGGCAGAGAAACATTTCTACAATTTTGGAAACCCCAGATAAAGTATATGACCTGGATTGGTTCAGTAGCGCTTCAAAGAATGAGTGCACGGCTACTGTCGGCTTCAAGTGGTTGTTTAATCAGGTGAGTTTTTTCTATGAAGTTGTTCACTCATTTACTCCTGTTTGTTATCGATTTTTTTCCTATTTATTTAATATTGGGCTTCCTGGGCTCATTTATTTTTCTGCAAGAATGGGACTTCTGAAATTGAAGTTGTGCAAATTTAGTTCTAAAACTTCTGAGGTTCTGTCTAAAAGCATGTTTTGAAAGCTGTCTATAGCACTTATCATCTTTGATAAACAGTAGAAAAAACAAGTGGTGTTTATTCTATTTCCAAAAAAACATTTTCACTTAAATTCCCTCAGAAACCACTGAAATAAGTGGTGGAAAACACTTTTTCAATAATTAATAAGTGGTAGAAAATAGCTTTTTCAATAAGCAATCTAAAAACACTTGCACAAAAGCACTTGTCATAAGTAAGGTTTTTTGGCAGCATATGTTTTGGTGAACATTCAACTAATTAGTTTCTGTTTTGGTAGAAGATTTTCTAACACATATTCTAGTTCATTTTTGGAAAATTAAAACTGAAAATATTTTTTATAACCAAACAGGACCTGAAATTTTAATGGTTGATTTCTGAAAAAAAATAAAAACAAATATTTTCATGCTTTCAGAAATATTAAAATGCTTGGATAATTAATTTTTATACATTTTTTTTGTTTTATATCCATTCAAAAATATTTTCGAATTCATTTTATGATGCATATTTTAAATATGAAAACATGAAATATTTTCCAAAACTTTGCTATGACACAACATTGTGTTCGGCTTTGAAAAACATTTCCTGTTCATTTTCGAAAAACATATTGGATAAATGAAAAGTATTTTTAAAATAATGAATCCCCCTTTTGTTTAGGGAATTTTTTTATGTTTTCATTTTCCAAAAATGCATTTGAAAATGTGCTAGATTTGTAGGATATGCAAATGGAAAACGAGTCATAGAATTTTTTTAATGTTTTCTGGAAAATGAAAATTTTATAAATGGTAAATCTCACACTTTCTAATTTTTTTTACCTTCCAAAATATTTTTTAACACTTACTTTTTTGAAAAATAAAAATAGAAAATTTTTACAGGGCCTCAACTATAATGATAATTTTCTGGAAACCAAAAAAACAAATGGTTTCATGTTTTCCGGAACATTGAAAAGCTTGGATAATTAATTTCATTACTTTTTTATTTTATCTCTACTTTCCAAAATATTATCCCACATTTTTTGATACATGCTTGAAAAACTGCCAACTTCAAATATTTTCCAAAACCTGCCTTTGATATAAAGTTTATGAAAACATGAAATTTACTTGTTTTTGCATCTTCATTTTCTAGGAAATATGATAACATATTGTTTTGCTTTCAAAAAATTTCTCATTTCCATTTTCATTTTCTAAATATCATAATATTTAATTAATTTTATATATATTTTTTATACATTTTTGGAAAATGAAAACAATAAATGTTTAGCAAAAGCAAACACAATGGTTTGGAACTAGAGGTGGGGAAAAATGTTTTTAAATGAACTATTTTTCTCTTGTCCAATCTGATTATTTTATTTTAAATTATAAATTAGATAATTTAATGTCATTTCACATGTTAATAACCTTTCCTTGAAACACTTGAGTTAATGCTTCCTGTGACTATTGTGAAGGGCCTGATGCAGCCTAACAAAGAATTAGTAGAGTATTTCAACAGGAGAGGCGTTTTGGCCATCTTTCTCCAGGAGAAATCTTTTACGTAGAATGGTTTCTATTCTTGCCAATTCTTATGACCGGGATGCTCGACTACTAAACGGGACCCACAAATCCCACGCGCATTCTCATTATGAGGTCCCACCATTTCCCTTCTCATATTTTTTTTGCATACACAATTGGTTTAAACTGGTTAAGGACACTGGTTTCAACTGATTGATTGAAAAAAATTACGTTTGTGAAAACCGGAACCGATTGGCGATCAGTGCAGAACCAGCATATACCGAACTGGTCGGTTTATATTGGTTATGTACGGTTTAGATTGGTTAAGGAGACATGAAAAAATATTACATGATGCATAAGTGATTCATAAAAAAAGGATAAAACCCTAACCTTTTATAGCCAAGGGTTCTAAGATATTGTGAAGATCACGGTAAAATAAACAATCGAGAGAAGATCTCTGAAAAATTGATCAATTCAATTTTAAAATAAAAAAAATAGTTTGATATATAACCAAACAGACAACATGACAAAGATTTAACGGTATTTGATAATGTGAGGGACAACATTCAGTGTTGTTTGATGACATATATTCACTTAAACATTGCATATGTTCATCACATTTCATTCCAATGGAAATTAAAAATGATTAATGTTATATTCAACTTTGATACTAGAAAAATACTTATCATTTCCACTTTCAACAATAATTTATTTACTCCATTTAATTGTTTAGTTTTGGTTAATAATGGTTAAGCTTAATGTGAATCAAACCAAAAAACTGAATTATACAATATTCATCAACCGACTAGTAGTGATTAATTGATTTAAACCAGATTTTACTGGTTTGCATCAGTTCAATTCGGTCTGTTTTGGTTGGTTCAGTTCTTCCTGCACACCCATAGTGTATATCGGATATGATACAACACTTCCCATGATAGTCGTACCAATGAACTGATTTAAACTGAATTTTACTTGTTTAAGTTGGTTCATCTTGCACACCTCTAGTGCAATATTGGATATGATACAGTACTTCCCATGATGTGTTGTTTTTGGTGGTTCAGGCAGAGATCCTTGCAAACTACAAACCCTACCTGAACGTGTCATCGTTGATACCCAATTTGAGGCAAGTTGAGGAGGCCAACACTAGAGCTTTAGAATTCTTCTGAACCACCCACCACATCGTGCTGTACTACGAGGACATCGTCAAGAATCACAAGGTAATGCTGGGTTTGGGCTGAACTTTAGAGTTCATTTGTTTCGGGTTGGCCCACTGGGCTTCTGGGTGGTTTTTAATCCTTCAGTGTATATTCTGAGATGTTTCTCCTCTTACAGAAACTGTGAGAAGTTCAGAATTTCCTGAGGGTTCCTCCAAGGGAACTGAAGAGTCAGCAGGTGAAGATACACCGGGGTCCGTTGTCTGAACAAGTTCAGAACTGGGATGATGTGCGAACGACCCTTGTGGCCTCACCGTATAAAAAGTTTTTACATGAGGATTACTGGATTTAGATGTCCATGGATGCTGGACCTTGGTGTTGTTTGTAAATAGGTTTTCGGCTACCCGGCTGTGGTGTTTCTTTCATTACTAGGGCAGCATGGTTTATGTCCTGTTCAAGTTTTGTTTGGAGTTTTTGTTTTTTTTGTTTCACCTTTTTTTACCACTAAACATTTCATTTATTCTTTTACCCAACCTCCTTAATGGATTTTTAATTCCCACTGATGTATTTTACAATGAATATGCTGTTTTTACTAGTTTTTGTTTATGGGTTTCTTGCATTTTTCAATTTACTAGTGATTGTGTCATGTGCTCGTACTATCAAAACCTCTCCACCAAATAATAGATCACTGTATATTAATTCACACAAAAATAAGACACATTGAATCGCACTTGGCCTGGTGTGGTTTTTGTTGTAAAGGATCACGTGCCATTGGGCTACCAACTCGAGGGAGATCACCCTCACCGATTACACACCAAGAAAACCTCAGACACCTCACCTATCATTGGAGGATCATACCTCATGTTAAGGTCATAACATGAAAACTCTATCGGTAAGCCGATCATATCTATCACTATCTCATACCTCCAAGTCTAAAAAAACCACCACCCATCTCACCTCAGCGTTTCATGAATTTACTACCCATGTTAAGGGTTGCATGAATTTACTACCCATGTTAGGGTTGTGCCTGATCGTAACTCCAACAATGTTTGTATGCAACCAATCTCACTGAATTATTAAAATATACATCCAGATAGGCTTATAGTATCCCTATTGAGTGTGCTTTCCAATTCATTTAAATCACATTTTATAATTACAAAACACAATTCTTTATTTGTTTTGATAAATTACAAAATCCCCACTTTATTCCCCTTAACATGTATTTAAGCTTACATTGCTTATAGAAGAACCAATTTAGAAGAAAAATGATTTATCCTTATTATTCTTGGGTTCATTATATTTTTATAATGTATTTTGCATTTGTTATGTTTCTTATGAACCGATTTCGGATAAAAATCAACATTAGTATGATATTTTGTTTCAAACTTATGGTTAGTTTGTTTGAACCTTGCGGTTTATTCTAACCTTATGTCAGGTTGTCTGAATCTTATAAGAGACAACTTCATCCTTACGATTGTTTGTTCGAACCTTATGAAGGACTTGTTTGAACCTTACGTGAGACTTGTTTGAACCTTACAAGCATAGAACCTTACGGGCATGTTGAACCTTATGAAGGAAAACCTTACGTGATTGGTTACACCTTACTAGAATGAACCTTACTCGAGTATAAACCTTACAAGAATATTTAAAATCTTACAATATCATTTATTTTTGATTGATTGATTTTTTTTATTCATTACAGATAATATGTTTTGGAAATCAAGATTTAGAATTCAAAAATTCACTTGGAAGATAAAATATTGTCGCACATGAATTATTTGGGAATTTCCATGTGATGAAAGCTTGATTATATGGAGTATTAATTACTGTATTTGTTATCGTTATAAAAACATTTGCTATATAGTATGTTGTTTTACGGAGTATCAAGAATAATTTGAGAAGAAATTCACGTGAGTTTTATTGCTGCTCATTTATGAAATAAATGCAACGACACAAGAACACGAACAACTCTGAAGTTGTTTATTATCACAGAGATATTTTGTGCCTGCTACTTCGAGAAAGAAAATCTACAATGGCTAGACTATTCAAGTTCCTGTATACATGACTATCATTTTTGGAGTTGTTGTGCATGAAGAAACTCTATAAGTAGAGTTTTGACATAACTAGTGCATTAGATAAGTGTTGAGGATACACAAATTGGGTGATATTACACAGATAGCGCAGTGTGAAAATTTTGAAGGACTTATTATACACTTTGTGATCACAACTGTTGCGGTCCTTTTTTTTGGACACTATCGCTCTACATTGCTTTCAAACCGTGATTTGGGTTGCCTCGTACATTCAAAACTTCTTTATCTAACTAGTTTATGTGGTGTTGTATTTTCATATCTCTTATGTGTGAATAATTTTTTATTTATGCTTATGTATTCAAAAGCAGGACATTAGTGTTAGGTTATACCTCCCCTTCAAAAGGTTCACCTGGTCGTGCCTTATCCGGTAAAAGACAGGGGTTTTCAGTTGTGTATTGGTCTGAACAATGGTAAGATTAGTTATTCCTCCACTTCAAAAAGAATATTTTAGATTGTGCCTCTAGGTGAGCAAAAGATATGTTAGGAGTTGTGCCTCTAGGTGTGAAAAAGGCAGTATATTGGATTCTGATTCCAAGTGTGAAAAAGTCAGTTGTAAAGGGTTGTGAATCCCCTTCAAAAGTTAGGTAATTTATATAGTGGGTTCCATACTCTCACATCGAGTGTAAATTTATTTTAAACTTTGATATATCTTTAAAATTTTATAAAGCAGTAAATTCACCCTCCTCTTGTCCATTCAACCATCTTAACTAGGACAAAACAATTGGTATCAGAGTTTGACCCTTTGGAGCTTTTGATCATTTAAATTCTGTGATTTATATATTTGTGAATCTAATTTCTACTCTAGACTATAAAAAGTCTTGGGATATCTTTTTGAGATGGAAATAACGAGTTCAAGTGATGGTTAGATTCCCCAAAGACCTCTATTTTTTGGTGGTACTAACTACAATTATAGGCAAGCAATGATGGAAGCTTACCTTAAGCAGCTAAGAATTGATCATTGGACCCTAATGGTAAAACCTTACAAATTGCTCGATATTGAGCTAGAGACCTTGTTTGGTAATGACGCTCTTATGTCTTAAAATACAAGGTAAAGAATATTTTATATTGTGCAATTGGAAGAAATGTGTCTAGTCACATATGTTCTTGTAAAGGTGCACATGATATTTGGAGGATATTACAAGTCACACATTATGGATCTGATAAGTTAAAGAGAACTAAACTCAGTATTTCAATGGTTGAGTATCAAGATTTTAATATGGGTGATGATGAGACTGCTAATCAAATGTTTCATAGATTTACTAGTATTGTAAATGGCATGAATGATTTGAGTGAAACATTGGATAATATTATTCCTGCTAAAAGGTTTCTTAGAGCTTTATCTAAGAAATTGAATGCAAATAAGGTTACTATAGATGAAAGAAAGAAATTTAAAGAATATACTCTTGATGAATTAATTGACTCTTTACTTTAATATGAATTGGAACTTAAGAATATTGATGAAGAAGAATCTACTAAAAAGAAAGGCATTACATTTAAATCTATGAATGTTTCTACTTACTCATTAGATTTTGAGCTGTAGGGAAATGACAGTGATGAGGCTACTAAAGTTTCTAAGGGAGAGTACAAAAAAAGGACATTCAAGAAGAACTAGAAGGGATTATCCTAGGGATGATAAAAAAGAAAGCCAAAAGGTTCATGCAATTTCAAATGAAGTTTAAGAAGTAACATTTTATGAGTACAGGAGAAAAGGTCCCATTAAACTTGAATGTCCAAAGTTAAAGAAATAAAAGGAAGAATATAAATTGAAAAAAAAGGAAAAGAGCACACTACACTCTCAATGGGAACAACCACCAATTTTGGACTTAATTAATAATAATAATAATTATTATTATAAGGTCTTAGCCCACTAATCTTACCAATAATAACAGTTATCAAGTGGGATTTTAGTGGCTACATTTTCTGCTTTATCTCTTAGAGGCCGCGTCATTTATTTATAAATAAATAAATGGTGTGCAATGGGAACAGTCACCGATGTGGTTTTCAATTCATAATATTAATAATAATACAGGCTTATCCCACTAATCTTACCCATAAAATAACAGTTACCAAGTGGGATTTTAGTGGCTACATTTTCTGCTTTATCTAATCAATGGGTGCAATCTTCCCAAATCCTTGTTTCATATTCTGTTTGACAACTCTGACTGAAACTGCTTACAACACTTACCGCTTATGATAAGAATTTTGAAAAAACAATCAGTGTTTGTTCTATTTATGAAAAAACACTCATTTAGACTAAAGAAGAAAACCACCTGACAAAAACCATTTCTTGAATAAGCAATCTGGTTAAACTTATGCAAAAACACTTATCATAAGTGAAGTCTTATAAGTAATTTTCAAAGGGTGTTTGTCAAATGGAGTCTTAGAGACTACTTTTTCTGGACCTAACATGTTATTTTACCATTGGCGCTCAGCTTAATTTATTATGAATTTTCTCACTTATATACAAAATTTTCACTCTAATGATAGAATCCTCCCTTCAAAAAATGATTTTCTTAGCTTAAGCAGATCTCTATTTCATGGATTAAACATGCAATTTTATTATCATCCTTTTTGTTTGGTATGTGTTCTTGGTTTAACATCCATTGGATACAATGCTAGTTGCCTTCATATTGTGACTCCTATGTGGATAACTACTATCAATATCTCTTAGTATCTTCATATTTGTTTGGTATGTTTTTTTGGTTTACAGGCATCCTTTATCTTCAAGCCCCCTATGAAATCTCCACCGTTGTTGAGGATGATTGTCTTATTATTTGCAATGGCTTGTGGCATTTACATTTGTTCTGTTTGTTTAAAAAAAATTGGGACCCACCCCGAAGATGGATATCTAAATGTCCATGTGACCAGAAAATCTTGTCCCCATCCCAATGTCGAGCCATGGGAAGTTCCTCATGTGCATTACCCAGAGCCCAAAACTTATTAAAGGTAAGGGAATTGATTTTGGATTTGAATTTTTGTCACTTTCATGGTTTACTGATGTAGTGCTCTTGATGCTTGTTTTAGGGCTGAATGTGTTTGCAATCCTGTTAGATTTTTTGCCATTTTGTCAACACAGAGGTCTGGAAGCAGTTGGTCTGAGACTCTAGTAAATAGTCACATAAATATAAGCTCAAATGGGGAAATTTTCTCTCTTAAAGTTAGGCGGAGTAACATTTCTACAATTGTGGAAACCCTAGATAAAGTATATGACCTGGATTGGTTCAATAGCGCTTCAAAGAATGAGTGCTCGGCTGCTGTCGCCTTCAAGTGGATGCTTAATCTGGTGAATTTTTTCTATGAAGTTTTTCACTCATTTACTCCTGTTTGTTATCAATTTTTTTCCTATTTATTTAATCTTGGGCTTCCTGGCTCATTTATTTTTCTGTGATAATGGGACTTCTGAAATTGAAGTTGTGCAAATTTAGTTCTAAAACTTCCTATGTTATGTCTGAAAGCATGTTTTGAAAGTTGTCTATAACACTTATCATCTTTGATAAACAGTAGAAAAAACAAGTGGTGTTTATTTTATTTCCAAAAAAACATTTTCACTTAAATTCCATTATAAAATCACTGAAATAAGTGGTGGAAAACACTTTTTAAATAAGTAATAAGTGGTAGATTTTTTTTCAATAAGAAATCTAAAAACACTTGCACAAAAGCACTTGTCATAAGTAAGGTTTTTTGGAAGCATATGTTTTGGTGAACATTCAACTAATTAGTTTCTGTTTGGCAGAAGATTTTTTCAAACACATATTCTAGTTCATTTTTGGAAAATTAAAACTGAAAATATTTTTGATAACCAAATGGGACCTGAAATGTTAATGTTTTATTTCTGAAAAAAAAGAAAAACAAATATTTTCATGCTTTCAGAAATATTAAAATGCTTGGATAATTAATTTTTATACATTTTTTTTTTGTTTTATCTCCATTCAAAAATATTTTCAAATGATTTTTTTGATGCATATTTTAAATATGAAAACATGAAATATTTTCTGAAACTTTGCTATGACACAACATTGTGTTCGTCTTTGAAAAACATTTCCTGTTCATTTTCGAAAAACATATTGGATAAATGAAAATCATTTTTAAAATAATAAAGCCCCCTTTTGTTTATGGATTTTTTTTATGTTTTCATTAACCAAATATGCATTTGAAAATGTGCTAGATTTGTAGGATACGAAAATGGAAAACGAGTCATAGAAAAAATGTTTTAATGTATTCTGGAAAATGAAAATGCTATAAATGGTAAATCTCAAACTTTAAATTTTTTTTAACTTCCAAAATATTTTTTAACACTTAATTTTTTTCAAAATAAAAACATAAAATTTTTACGGGGCCTCAACTGTAATTATAATTTTCTAGAAACCAAAAAAACAAATGGTTTCATGTTTTCCGGAACATTGAAAAGCTTGTATAATTAATTTCATTAATTTTTTATTTTGTCTCTACTTTCCAAAATATTATCCCACATTTTTTGATACATGCTTGGAAAACTGCCAACTTCAAATATTTTTCAAAACCTTCCTTGGATATAAACTTTGTGAAAACATGAAATTTACTTGTTTATGCATCTTTATTTTCTAGGAAATATGATAACATATTGTTTTGCTTTCAAAAAATTTCTCATTTCCATTTTCATTTGCTAAATACCATAATATTTAATTAATTTGATATATATTTTTTATACATTTTTGGGAAATGAAAACAATAAATGTTTAGCAAAAGAAAACACAGTGATTTGGAACTGGAGGTGGGGCAAAATTTTTATAAATGAACTATTTTTCTATTGTCCAATCTGATTTTTTTATTTTAAATTATAAATTAGATAATTTAATGTCATTTCACGTGTTAATAACCTTTCCTTGAAACACTTGAGTTAATGCTTCCTGTGACTACTATGGAGGGCCTGATGCAGCATAACAAAGAATTAGTAGAGTATTTCAACAGGAGAGACGTTTTTTCCATCTTTCTCTTCAGGAGAAATATTTTACGTAGAATGGTTTCTATTCTTGCCAATTCTTACGACCGAGATGCTCGGTTACTAAACGAGACCCACAAATCCCACGTTCATTCTCATTATTAGGTCCCGCAATTTCCCTTCTCATATTTTTTTTGCATACACGATCAGTTTAAACTGGTTAAGGACACTGGTTTCAACTGATTGATTGAAAAAAATTACGTTTGTGAAAACCAAAACCGATTGGCGATCAGTCCAGAACCAGTATATAACGAACTGGTCGGTTTATATTGGTTAGGTATGATTTAGATCGGTTAAAGAAACATGAAAAAAAATTACATGATGCATAAGTGATTCATAAAAAAACGATAAAACCCGAACCTTTCATAGCCAAGGGTTCTAAGATATTGTGAAGATCACGATAAAATAAACAATGGAGAGAAGATCTCTGAAAAATTGATCAATTCAATTTTAAAATAAAAAAAATAGTTTGATATATAACCAAACAGACAACATAACAAAGATTTAATGGTATTTGATAATGTGAGGGACAACATTCAATGTTGTTTGATGACATATATTCACTTAAACATTGCACATGTTCATCACATTTCATTCCAATGGAAATTAAAAATGATTAATGTTATATTCAACTTTGATCCTAGAAAAATACTTATCATTTCCACTTTCAACAATAATTTATTTACTCCATTTAATTGTTTAGTTTTGGTTAATAATGGTTAAGCTTAAAGTGAATCAAACCAAAAAACTGAATTACACAATATTCATCAACCGACTAGTAGTGATTAACTGATTTAAACCAGATTTTACTGGTTTGTGTTAGTTCAATTCGGTCTGTTTTGGTTAGTTTAGTTCTTCCTGCACACCCATAGTGTATATCGGATATGATACAACACTTCCCATGATAGTCGTACCAATGAACCGATTTAAACTGAATTTTACTTGTTTAAGTTGGTTCATCTTGCACACCTCTAGTGCAATATTGGATATGATACAGTACTTCCCATGATGGGTCGTTTTTGGTGGTTCAGACAGAGATCCTTGCAAACTACAAACCCTACCTGAACGTGTCATCATTGATACCCAGTTTGAGGCAAGTTGAGGAGGCCAACACTAGAGCTTTAGAATTCTTACGAACCACCTGCCACATCGTGCTGTACTACGAGGACATCGTCAAGAATCACAAGGTAACACTGGGTTTGGGCTGGACTTTAGAGTCCGTTTGTTTTGAGTTGGCCCACTAGGCTTCTGGGTGGTTTTTAATCCTTTAGTGTTTATTCTGAGATGTTTCTGCTCTTACAGAAACTGTGGGAATTTCATAATTTTCTGAGGGTTCCTCCAAGGGAATTGAATAGTCAGCAAGTGAAGATATACAGGGGTTCGTTGTCTGAATAATTTCAGAACTGGGATGATGTGCGAACGACCCTTGTGGCCTCACCGTATAAAAACTTTTTACATGAGGATTACCAGATTTAGATGGCCATGGATGCTGGACCTTGGTGTTGTTTGTAAATAGGTTTTCGGCTACCTGGTTGTGGTGTTTCTTTCATTACTAGGGCAGCATGGTTTATGTCCTGTTCAAGTTTTGTTTGGAGTTTTTTCTTTTTTTTGTTCCGCCTTTTTTTCCCACTAATCATTTCATTTATTCTTTTACCCAACCACCTTAACTGATTTTTGATTCTCACTGATGTATTTTACAAGGAATATGCTGTTTTTACTAGTTTTTGTTTATGGTTTTCTTGCATTTTTCAATTTACTAGTGATTGTGTCATGTGCTCGTACTATCAAAACCTCTCCACCAAATAATAGATCACTGTATATGAATTCACACAAAAAATAGGACACATTGAATCACACTTGGCCTGGTGTGGTTTTTGTTGTAAAGGATCACATGCCATTGGGATACCAACTCGAGGGAGATCACCCTCACCGATTACACACCAAGAAAACCTTAGACACCTCACCTAACATTGGAGGATCATAACTCATGTTAAGGTCATAACATGAAAAATATATCGGTAAGCCAATAATCTCTATCACTATCTCATACCTCCAAGTCTAAAAAAACCACCACCCATCTCACCTCATGGTTGCATGAATTTACTACCCATGTTAAGGGTTGCATGAATTTACTACCCATGTTAGGGTTGTGCCTGATCGTAACTCCAACAATGTTCGTATGCAACCAATCTCACTGAATTATTAAAATATACATCTAGATCGGCTTATAGTATCCCTATTGAGTGTGCTTGCCAATTCATTTAAATCACGTTTTATAATTACAAAACACAATTCTTTATTTGTTTTGATAAATTAAAAAATCCCCACTTTATTCCCCTTAACATGTATTTAATCTTACATTGCTTATAGAAGAACCGATTTAGAAGAAAAATGATTTATCCTTATTATTCTTGGGTTTATTATATTTTTATAATGTGTTTTGCATTTTTTATGTTTCTTATGAACTGATTTTGGATAAAAATCAACATCAGTATGATAGTTTGTTTCAACCTTATGGTCAGTTTGTTTGAACCTTGCGGTTTGTTCTAACCTTATGTCTGGTTGTTTGAATCTTATAAAAGACAACTTTAACCTTATGATTGTTTGTCTGAACCTTACGAAGGACTTGTTTGAACCTTACGTGAGACTTGTTTGAACCTTACGAGTATAGAACCTTACGATCATGTTGAACCTTATGAAGGAAAACCTTACGTGATTGGTTTCCCCTTACTAGAATGAACCTTACTCGGGTATAAACCTTACAAGAATAGTTAAAATATTACAATATCATTTATTTTTTATTGATTAATATTTTTTATTCATTACGGATAATATATTTTGGAAATCAAGATTTAGAATTCAAAATTCACTTGGAAGATAAAAGATTTCCGCACATGAATTATTTGGGAATTTCCATGTGATGAAATCTTGATTATATGAAGTATTAATTACTGTATTTGTTATCATTCTAAAAACATTTTCTATACAGTATGTTGTTTTATAGAGTATCAAGAATAATTAGAGAAGAAAGTCACGTGAGTTTTATTGCTGCTCATTTATAAAAGAAATGCAACAACGACACATGAACACGAACAACTATGAAGTTGTTTATTATCACAGAGAGATTTTGTGCCTGATAATTCGAGAAATAAAATCTGCAATGGCTAGACTATTCAAGTTCCTGTATACGTGACTATAATTTTTGGAGTTGTTATGCATGAAGAAACTCTATAAGTAGAGTTTGACATAACCAGTGCATTAGATAAGTGTTGAGGATACACAAATTGGGTGAGATTACACAGATAGCGTAGTGTGAAAATTTTGAAGGACTTATTATACACTTTGTGATCACAACTGTTGCGGTCCTTTTTTCTGGACACCATCGCTCTACACTCTATTGCTTTCAAACCATGATTTGAGTTGCCTCTACATTCAAAACTTCTTTATCTAACTAGTTTATGTGGTGTTGTATTTTCATATCTCTTATGTGTGCATAATTTTTTATTTATGCTTATGTATTCAAAAGTAGGACATTAGTGCTGGGTTATACCTCCCGTTCAAAAGGTTCACCTGGTCATGCCTTGTCGGGTAAAATACAGGGGTTTTCAGTTGTGTCTTGGTCTGAACAATGGTAAGATTAGTTATTCCTACACTTCAAAAAGAAGATTCTAGATTGTGCCTCTAGGTGAGAAAAATATATGTTAATCCTCTAGGTGTGAAAAAGGCAGTATATTGGATTGTGATTCCAAGTGTGAAAAAGTCAGTTGTAAAGGGTTGTGAATCCCCTTCAAAAGTTAGGTAATTTATATAGTGAGTTCCATACTCTCACATCGAGTGTAAATTTATTTTAAACTTTGATTTATATTTAAAATTTTATAATGTAGTCAATTCACCCTCCTCATGTCCATTCCACCATCTTGACTAGGACAAAACAATTGGTATCAGAGTTTGACCCTTTGGAGCTTTTTATCATTTAAATTCTGTAATTTATATATTTGTGAATCTAATTTCTTCTTTAGACTATAAAAAGTCTTGGGATATCTTTTTTAAATGGAAATAACGAGTTCAAGTGATGGTTAGATTTCCCAAAGACATCCATTTTTTGGTGGTACTAACTACAATTATAGGCAAGCAAGGATGAAATCTTACCTTAAGCAGCTAAGAATTGATCATTGGACCCTAATGGTAAAACCTTACAAATTGCCCGATATTGAGCTATAGACCTTGTTTGGTAATGACGCTCTTATGTCTTAAACTACAAGGTAAAGAATATTTTATACTGTGCAATTGGAATAAATGTTTCTAGTCACATATGTGCTTGTAAAGGTGCACATGATATTTTAAGGATATTAGAAGTCACACATTATGGATCTGATAAGTTAAAGGGAACTAAACTCGGTATTTCAAGGGTTGAGTATCAAGATTTTAATATGGGTGAAGATGAGACTGCTAATCAAATGTTTCATAGATTTACTGTATTGTAAATGGCATGAATGCTTTAAGTGAAACATTAGATAATATTATTCCTGTTAAAAGGGTTCTTAGAGCTTTATCTAAGAAATTTAATGCAAAGAAGGTTACTATAGATGAAAGAAAGAACTTTAAAGAATATACTCTTGATAAATTAATTAACTCTTTACTTTAATATGAATTGGAACTTAAGAATATTGATAAAGAAGAATCTACTAAAAAAAGGCATTACATTTAAATCTATGAATGTTTCTACTTACTCATTAGATTTTGAGCTGTAGGGAAATGATAGTGATGAGGCTACTAAAGTTTCTAAGAGGGAGTACAAAAAAAGGATATTCAAGAAGAACTAGAAGGGATTATCCTAGGGATGATAAAAAAGGAATCCAAAAAGGTCATGCAATTTCTAATGAAGTTTAAGAAGTAACATGTTATGAGTAGAGGAGAAAAGGTCACATTAAACTTGAATGTTTGAAGTTAAAGAAATAAAAGGAAGAATATAAATTGAACAAAAAGGAAAAGAGCACACTTTCAATTGGATGGATCTGTACTAAAGGCTCAATTTCAAGTGATGAATCTGGTTCTAAAAAGGAATTGATAAATTTGTGCTTCATGGCTTCTTCAAATCGAGTTAGAGAATCTGATCCCGACTCTTTTGAATCTCATTTTAAAGAACCTCCAGTTGATGATTTATATGGTGAAATTGAATGTTTACAAAATAATATACTTAAAATTTCAGAAATTTCCAAGGAACGAAAAAATAAGCACAAGAAACTTTTTGAGGAAAATATAATCAATCTTGAAGAAAATGAAAAGTTAAGGAATAATTCTTCTTGTACCAATGATAAAATCTATGCATATTTAGAAATCGATGAAAATTAAAACCATAAACTCAAGGATTATCTTTCTAAAAACAATGAGGTAGAGGAAAGAAAATTTAAATCTATTTTATAGGAAAATAACAAGCTCAAAAATTAAGTTGAAAATTTAAAGACAGTCCTATTTAGATTTTTCAAGGAAAGGAAAGTTTTGATAAAATGGTAAGAATGAAAAAAATAAATAAATATAAGATTGGTCTTGGTTATGATAATCAATTACCTAAAATTTATAGACATTCTTTATTAAAAGTTGATCACGTGGTTGTCGAGGCCGCAATAAATTTTTATTTTTATTTTATTAAAAATTTGAATGCAACATAAGGTTAACCAAGATCATTTCCCAAGAAGCATGCATGGGTCAATTATTCACCATCTCAATCACTTATTAATATTTAATTTTTTTATTAATTTTGAAAGCATCCAACAAATGATGTTTGGGATTTTTATTTAATGAATTTAAAAAAAAATAAACTGCAAACACCACAAGTCAGGGTGAAATGGGTTGGATCCAGGGTCGATCACACATGTTATTCATTATCCATATTGGTTCTCATATGAAAATAAACTCAATATCATACATCAATTTACCTTCTCTATTTATTTTGTGGCTTTTAATTCACACAAATGAAATCTATCCCTGTATATCCAGTTCCACTGCCTCCACAGTGAGGAGACAATGGACACACTCAATCAAGACATTCACTCTCTCCAAACCTAGCTCCATCATATGCTATTCATCTCTCAATACATAATGGTTTAATCATATGCACCATATACCAAGATAAGGAGGTGAGAAATGATTTGATAGATTGAAGGGTGAAACAACTCATTGGAAAGTGCATATGAATATCATCGATCTTCCTATGTCTATTTTTCTACTACACTAAAGTTGGGAAATCAGAAATTACGGAATCAAGATTTAGAGTGCCTATGTAATATCCCCCAGGAACTTAGTGTAAGGGCTCGTTACTTCTTGGCCCGTTACTTTTACAATTTGGGAGTTGAAGGTATTTGAAGGAGGATCAAAGAGGGTTCGATGGAGTTGGAGCTGCAATTTTTTTGCAGCAGGTGGTTCACGATGTGAATATTTATTCACACCATGGGATGTTGATTCATAGTTTGGTGGCTGAAGATTCATGTATCAAACTTTGGGTGGGCATTATATGTTTAAGGAACTCATGATGTGAAGGAATTGTTCATGATGTGAAATAATTCCAACTTGAGGTGCCATAAAATTTAGTGAATGTTCATCAGGTTTGAATTTTAGAGAATTCACAGCCTGAATCTATTTCACAACTTGAATTAGAGGGCCTCACAAAAACTCATGGTGTGAACTAGTGATTCACGACATGAATGATTCGAGGCCTAGCCAGTTTATAAATTCTAGAATCCCTTGGTTTACCTCATTTCTCTCACGTTCCTCTCGGTTTTGGGAAAACCCTAGGTGATTTTGGGCGATCTTACTCCCTCTTTACCTTACTTTGATCCTTAGACCCCGAAGGCTGATTTTTGGTAATTCGAGGTGGGTTCCCCTCTTAATCCCCATGTTTCCTTTCATTATTATTTCGGGGATCCGTAACAGTGATGATGTTTTGATCAGGGTGAGTTTGGGATGTGATTTTGATGATCCCTTTGTGTGGTTTAGGTTGATCTAAGGTTTCCTAGTGTGGTTGAGGTTTCCAGGTTGATTCTCCTTCACCCTGTTGTGCACAAAGAATCAGAAAGTGCCTTTGAGGCGGGGGATCCTCATTTTCTCCCTATTTATGTGCATGTGTGGGAATTCAGTCCTTTTAACTTCCATTGGGTGGATGGTAAGGGTTATATTAATATAGATAATGAATTTGAGAAATTTATGGGAAATGTGGAGAAATCACATGTTTTACTACTTTGATAACATTTCCGAGGAGTTTATGCATGCTTGTTGCCATTGCTGAAAATTACGACTGTTGGGAGCCTTGATTATGATGTAGTGGATATGTATGTGAGACCCTTGCTATGTTGATTGTTTGATCAAACCTTGAATAAAATGATAAAAACCTATATATGGTTAATGAATTGGTTTCTCATGGAAATATGGATTTTTTTGTGATAATAAACATGCTAAATAGTGAAGTAACGTAATTTAAGCCCTTGAACCTAAATTTTGGAAGCCATGATGTGATGTTATGTGCATTTGTGCTTATTGTGTTGCCATGTGTGATGTGGGCTATTGTATGGTGACGGTGGTGACCAAATGGGTTGTGAAATGTGTGGGATAATGATGTGATGGTTGGTTTTCATGGGATGCGATGTGGGTGGTTGTGCAACGATAGTGATGTGTGATGGCTATGTTGTGCAGTGGTTGTGATGTTGGTGGTTGAGATGGATGTTCATTGTGATGAGATGGATTGGCCAATGCAGTGTTGTGGAAATGGTTGATGTGAGGTGGGTGAGCTATTCTATGGTGTGGTTGTGTCAGTTTACCAGTTATCCATGGAATAAATTGTAATGCTGAATGAAACAACATGGGTTAGTGATTGAATAAGAATGGTCTAAAAATTGTTGTGTGGTAATTGAATTAAATGAATTAAATGATAAATGAATGAGCTATGTTAATGTTAATGAAATGTATTAGTAAATGGGAGTTAGTGGAAAATCATTAAATATAGAAAATGGTGAAACCTATAATTGAATGTGAGAATGTGTGGCTATGTGTGGTAGTTGTGTGACACGATGCATTTAGTGGTGGTAGTAGTTGTGAAAGATATTGTATGGAGCAGTGGTGGTGATGTGGTGTATTCTAGTGCAGTTAATGTGAACCCGTAGGTTGGGTATTGTAAGTTATCTATCTATCATGTATTTTTTTGTTATTTCTATAGACGCCCCACCCAAGTTGGATAACCTTACCAACACCCAAATTTTTTGGGTTCTAAGTGTTTTCTACAACATCCATGCTGGTGGTGCTACGAATGGGTGGCTACCCCCTCTTCCCCACTCTTACTTTAGCAGTGATGATATGGGTTGGTGTTGGAGATTACCCAGTGATGATACAGGTTGGTGCTGGAGATTACCTGGTGGTGATGAGGATGTTATAAGTAATGGGGGTTGTGCATGGTAGAAGGATGGAATGAGGTTGATCTACTCACATTCATGATACCCTACTGCCCCAGTTATGTGATGTGGTTGTGATGTGATGTGATGAGGATGTGATGTGATAATGGATGATGCTAGCACTAGGCGACAGACCTTGTGAGGGTGGGGTAAGTAGGGATGCATCCCGACCCACATCAAAGATGGTTGGTTATGTGATATGATATGTATGGAAGGGATGGAAGAACAAAATGTCTTACATTGGGGCATAAGAGAGTAAAATCAGCAGGGAAGCGATTGCTGGGAACCTATGATTTGTATTCTTTTGATACTATGTTACTATATTGGATTCTTGATTTGATGAGCGTGCTATGGTGAAGTTTAGATTGGTTAGTTGACCTATTTAAATGCATGTTGGTTCTGATGTTTATTCTCTAACGCATTAGTATTCTGTTTTCACATATGCACTTGATTCCATGCGTATGATCCTACTGAGTATACATGTTATGCTCACCCTATATATATATATATAAAACATTTTTCATGTTTTTAGGACTTTGGGGACCGAGCCAGACATTACTAGCTTGGGTTTGGAGCTGGTTTTGAGTCGCTACCATATGAATATATTTTGGTTTTTTACTTGGAGACTTTTATTTGTATTTGTTAACATTGTTCATGCATTGTGGGATAGTTTTGTGTTTACATTTATATTATGTGCTAGACTTTCTTGGTGTTTATTCATTCTATCTCCCGATCCTATATAATTATAGAGGGTAATGCCTCCCATGTGTGATATTTTTATATCCTCAGTGATTTTCGCCAACTTGAGGCCTACCTGAGGTAGGACTCAAGTGTCAATATTTCTCTTCCTTCATTACTGGCCCTGGAGGGGCACCTTTGGAGGCACTATCAGGATTACATGAGTTGGTAGGGGAATAATGCTAATTGATCTTGGTGTCTGACATAAGCTAGGGAGACTAGCTAATACATAATATTTTAGGGCTCCCCATGATCTGGTGAAATGAATCTAAGCTTATTAAATGACCAAGTGAGGTGGACCTATTTGAATGGTTGAGACCTAGGAGAGGTACATTCATCATGATTGATTGTGTTTGTTTCTGAATCGAGTGATTATGGGAAATTAAAATGAATTAATTAAATAGAACTTGATAAAATTCCATACTACTAGGCATAGGGTTTCTCCTATATTTTTGAGAACGGATCTCAATCATCATCCATGAGTAACTCAAGCAGTAGAGGTTTAGCGGGCTGATCTAATTGATTATTGGAGGATTAAATCGATAGAGGAGGATGAGGTATGATAGAGGGTTTTGTACGTATTTCAATGACAGAGCTTGGGAAAGTATGAGGGGAACATCTATGATTTGGACATCGAGTGCTAGTTAGAGGTTCTCAAGATCTCCTTTGGTTTTATTTCAATCTTGGGTTGAGTTCTGGGTACCATTGGAAATTATTCAGATACTAAGAGCTACACATTAGTGATGGACAGTGTATCTTGGTGACTGTAAGGAGGCAGATGTGTTGTAGAAATAATTTCAGAAGGAGTTCCATTTAGAATTCCTATCATCGATGATGAAGGAGTTAAAGAGGTATGATTTTCTCTCCCTTCAACAGAGGGTCTTGTGTGTACTGAAGTTTAGGATCAAATTAAAGGACCTATTGCACTTTTCTCCTAATATCATTCCAAATAAGGAGTGCAGAGCATGGTGTCTGGAGGAGTCACCCCATTTATGCTTTATATGTACCTAGAGGTACAGAAAAAGGAATAGTTTATCAAGCAGATTCTTTTTATGGGAGGTGATCCATGAGATAGTGGCCAATAGGTTGTCTTGAGGAGCAGAGCTTTAGGCAGTGGGTCATAGATGTTCATGTAGTTGGTGTTTCGACTAGTGGGGAACCAACCATGGCATATCCCTTCACAAACTTTTAGGGATGATAGTTTTTGAGCGCCCACTAGGGATTTATTGTTTTAATTATATGTTTGTGGGGGACATGGATACCACCAAGATCAGTGTCTGACCACTTAGTGAGGATAGTTTCAGATGGGTGGTCAGACCCATTTTTGGTAGCAACAATAGTTGTTGCCTTTGAGGCAGTTTCAGTAGTGGTACCACCGAACTCTTGTTTAGAATAAGAGGACAGATGATGTTGGAATGGGGGGGGGGGGGGCTCATGATGGTCCTAGTCCTCAAGGACCTAAGCCTGAGAGTGGTCATGGAGGATGACAACAAAGAGGCAAAGGATTTGGGCATGGTCAGATATGTGCGATAGGGGCGGTAGCAGGGTCAGAGGTTGTCCGAGGTATGATCCATTTATTTTATACCCTTATTTATTCCTTGTTTTATTCAAGAACCTCAGGCTCCTTTGTTTCTACTACTTTGTTCTATACTTTGGGACTGGATGTGGAGATGCTTTTCGATCCCCTAGTGTTATCTACACCAGTTGGAGGTTAGGCTACTTTGATGTGTTCTGGGGATGTAGAATGGTGATGTGGTAACACTAGTTTATGGTGGATTTATTTTTGATGCATTATATCCATATGATTTTATCCTTGGTATGTATTGGTTGTATACCATGTGTTCAATCATCGACTGTTTCCAGGGGAGAGTTTCGTTTTCCAATGTGGAGGGCTAGTGAGTGGAATTTGTTGGTGAACAGAGTTATCAGATGGGTATAAGGAAAGTAAAACCTCTTTTGTCTTAGTTATTGGAGTTTTTAGTGGAAGCTTAGGCTGAGGATGTTCCCAGGGTTTTGGGGTAGTTCCTGGATGTTTTCCCCGATGAGTTTATGACACTACCTCCTTGACGCAACATTGAGTTTGGGATAGAGTTGCAACCAGGAAAATCTATGATTTTGATGGTTCCTTATCGAATGGTGCATACAAAGATACATGAATTGAGGCTATAGATGTATGATCTAATGTATAGGGTTTTCATCTATCCCCATGTGTCTCCTTGGGTGATCCAATGTTGTTTTCTAGGAAGGCAGATGACAGTCCAAGGTTGTGTGTGGACTACTAGAGGTTGAATTGGGTAACAATAAAGAACCATTTCCCTATTCCAAGGATTGGTGATTTTTTCACTACTGGAAATAGAGTATATACCAACGGTTTACAACCGTTGGTATAGGCTGGAAAACCGTTGGTATATTCTATACCAACGGTTCTCCAACCCGTAGGGAAGTAAGGCGTGGGGAAAGATATATACCAACGGTTTTAAGTAAACCGTTGGGATAGCCCACTCTATGTATTGATTTCCCAACGGTTCTTGTTGAACCGTTGGTATAGGTTTACCCAACGGTTTAGAACCATTGGGAATTCTATAATTCTCAACTTATACCAATGGTTGGGTACCGTTGGTATAGTTTTTTTCCCAACGGTTTCATTGAAGCCGTTGGGAATTCTATGATTTTGATGTTATACCAACGGTTGTAAACCGTTGGTATATCCTTTTCCCAACGGTTTCATTGAAACCGTTGGTATATGTTTAATGATAGTTTTTTACCAACGGTTTATTGAACCGTTGGTATAATTCTTTCTCAAAGTTTACCAACGGTTTACAACCGTTGGTATTGTGTATTTCTAGAAATGTTGCACAGATGCCCCTGCAGTAGCCCCTCCAGTGCATAGACCTGCATAAAACACACCACTAAAAACACTAACAGAATTAAAACAACTAAAAAGAACACCACCTCTTTAATTAGAGGCATGGTGAATAATTCCCCATTTTAATTTTCATATGACAACAATCATCCAGTATAGTTGAATCAGGGTTTCAATAAATCAAATATTATTTACACCCATTTCAATCTTCACATGACAACCACTTTAATAATATATGGTGAAAAGGTATTTTCATAGGAGTCTCATCACTTGTGACTCCATAAGTGACACACTGGGCCTCGAATTGAGGCTGGGTTGACTGGTACACATCACTTATGATCCATGGATCATTGTCCTAAATTTCATCACAATCAGAATCCGTTTGATTGGTTTGGCATATGTACATAAAATATTATCCATTTCGAACAAAAGAGATGAAGTTTGGGTGGTCCCCGCCCCACGGTGACTTGGATTGAGGCAAGGTTGACTCGTACATGTCACATATGACCCATGGATCATTTTCATAAAGTTTCAATATAATCCGAAGGCATTTGGTCTGTTTCCCGTATGTCAGTTGTTGATATCACTTATAATTTAGTCCATTTTAAAGAAAAGAGAGACAGTTTGAGTGGTCCTAGACACACCGTGGCTCGGATTGAGGTGGGAATGACTCGTACACGTCAAATATGACCCATGGATCGTTTTCCTAAAGTTTAAATATAATTTGAAGTCGTTTGGTTAGTTTGGCGTATGTCAACTATTGTTTTCACTTAAAATTAAGTTCATTTTAAACAAAAGAGAGACACTTTGAGTGGTGTCGGCCACACCGGGCCTCGGATTGAGGCGGGGTTGACTCGTACACGTCACATATGAGACATAGATCGTTTTCCTAATGTTTCAACACAATCAGAATCCATTTGATCAGTTTGGGGTATGTATGTAAAATATTGTCCATTTTTAACATAAGAGAGACATTTTGGGTGGTGTCGGCATCAACACACCTCGGATTGAGGCGGTATTGACTCTTACACATCACATATGACCCATGGATCGTTTTCCTAAAGTTTTAATAGAATATGAAGGCATTTGGTCAGTTTCCCGTATGACAGTCATTGATTTCACTTACAATTTTGTCCATTTTCAACAAAAGAGAGACAATTTTAGTGGTCGCAGCCATACCGCGGCTCGGATTGAGGTGGGGTTGACTCGTACACGTCACATATGACCCATGGATCATTTTCCTAATGTGTCAACAGAATCCGAAGGTGTTTGGTCAGTTTCCCGTATGTCAGTTGTTGATTTCACTTACAATTTAGTCCATTTTGAACAAAAGAGAGACAGTTTGAGTGGTCCTGGTCACACCATGGCTTGGATTGAGGTGGGGTTGACTCGTACACATCACATATGACCCATGGATCGTTTTACTAACGTTTCAATAGAATCATAAGTTGTTTGGTTGGTTTGGCGTATGTCAGTTGTTGTTTTCACTTAAAATTATGTCCATTTTAAATAAAAGAGAGATAGTTTGAGTTGTTCCGGCCACACCACAGCTCGGATTGATGAGGGATTGACTCGTACATGTCACATATGACCCATGGATCGTTTTCATAAAGTTTAAATAGAATCAAAAGGCGTTTGGTTGGTTTGGCGTATGTCAGTTGTTCTTTTCACTTAAAATTAAGTCCATTTTAAACAAAAGAGAGTCACTTTGGGTGGTGTCCGCCACCCTGGGCCTCAGATTGAGGCAGGGTTTACTTGTGCACATCACATATCATCCATGGATCATTTTCATAATGTTTCAACACAATCAGAATCCGTTTGATCGGTTTGTCTTATGTACGTAAAATATTGTTCATTTTTAACATAAGAGAGATAGTTTTGGTGGTGTAGGCCACACCGCGCCTCGGATTGAGGCAAGACTGACTCGTACACATCACATATGACCCATGTATCATTTTCCTAAAGTGTCAATATAATCCTAAGGCGTTTGGTCGATTTCCCATATGATAGTTGTTGATTTCACTTACAATTTAGTCCATTTTGAACAAAAGGGAGACAGTTTCAATGGTCTCAGTCACATCGTGGCTTGGATTGAGCCAGGGTTGACTCATACACGTCACATATAACCCATGGATCATTTTACTAAAGTTTCAATAGAATCAGAAGAATTTTGGTTGGTTTGGCATATGTCAGTTGTTTTCACTTAAAATTATGCCCATTTTAAACAAAATATCATTCCATTATGTTCCCGACATCCATGGTTTCTTATTTATAGGAGAAATACCCATAAACACTTCAATATGGCCGTTGGAGAGCTTCCGGAGCCGTTGGGGGTCAAAAGTACAAGTCTGGTCAAAGCCCAACGGCTAGTTTGACTGGGCACACCGGCTGACCGGTGGTGTCTCACCAGCTGGCCGGTGGTCCACCGGCTGGCCGATGCTGAGCTCCCGGCTGGCCGGTGGTCCAGACAGCAGGATTTCTGTCTGGGTTCCACCGGCTGGCCGGTGGTCATACACCGGTTGGCCGGTGGCACCAGGCAGTGGGCAAGCCTACTGCCTGGATCCTCCGGCTGGCCGGTGGGCAAGAACTGGTTGGCCGGTGCCTATACCGGCTGGCCGGTGAGCTAACACCGGCTGACCGGTGGCTATGGCAGAAAGCAATGCTTCTGCCAGAGACCACCGGCTGGCCGGTGGGAATCCACCGGTTGGCCGGTGGACTCAGAGAGTCCATTTCAGTTTTCTTAGGCCAACTCCTGGGCAACCTTTTTCCTAGTATCAAAACACTTGAAAACAAGTTAGAACACGATGAGAGTGATTGTGATCATTAAAATCCAAGAGAGAGGGGTACAATAGTTGTCTGGGGTCGAGGGAGGAGGGTGGGGGGCTGTGCGGGGGGCTGTCCGGGGGGTGTTCGGGGGGGTTGTCCAGGGTCCAGGGAGGAGGGTGGGGGGTTGTCCAGGGTCTAGGAAGGAGGGGGGTTCCCAAACACACAACCACTAAAAGACAACATCCATAAAAACAGATAATATATAAAAATAACTCAACTCCAATACTATACTACGAGTCTAGATAAAACCAATTAGGAACACACCCTCATGTTATCATATTAATAACTCTTCTTGAATCATTTAGAGTCACATCCCAATGATCATAGGATCACTAACCTAATTGATCACTAACCATGAAACACATGTATGTTGGTCATGTCACCACATGCATCATCACTCATGCCACCATATCAATATATCACAAGGAATTCTCCAGGATAAGACAATATTTGATCACACATCATTCACATTTAGTTATCATAATACAAATTATATTTACATGCTTATGATATAGAATGAATCCACATTAGTAAGACCCACCCCTCTCATAAGTTACCATCACATCACTACAACCCATCCTAGAAAGCACCCTACTGCATACAAATTCACCCAATCCAGGGTCCAATACCCAACATGATCTTACATACTAGGATACACATCATGGATCACTATCAAAACCATAAAAACATTGACAGATCTCAAAAAATTAGTGCATGCCATGATTACCTCATAGAATTGAAAAAAGTAAGTAACAAGCAATATATCTCACTACTCCATACTCACCCCATAACATAAGGGTCTCACATTACTAGGGAATAATTCTATCCAATACTAAATGATCTTGATCCATTTTTCATATACATATATGATTCACCTCACCAATTACTAAATAGTAATAACATAAAAAATTATGAGTCCATTTAACTAGAATTAAACCATCAGGTTTTACAAGGAAATTCTATATAAGTATTTGTTTACACTTTAAATAATATGACCCCATACCATAAATAAGGTGTTAAACAAAAATAAAGAACATGAATGTCATGTTAACACTCAACATTGATTAATTAATAAATTGTATTCGAATTTTATGGAAATACCAAAATAAATTAGTGAATCAATGTACCTATAGTGGCGAACATGACCACCATGAAACAATCATAAATTTTTACAAAAACCCTAATAATTGGGAATAATGAAATCAAGAATAGAAGTATATGATTTATAACAGCTGGAACTATATCCTTGATAAAATATAGGAGTCTAACCTGGTAGGTGCTGGAAGATGTGGGGATTGGGAGGTCCTTCTGCAAGGAATCGCTCCAGGAGGACACGAGCTGAATGCTTCTGTAATGTGGGGAGGCCGCTGGATCGATTTTGGGTATTTGGGGCATTTTTTCCCAACGGTTTTTAGAAACCGTTGGGAAACACCAGCCACTTTTCCCAACAGTTCTAAGAACCGTTGGGAAAAACCATCTTTTCCAACGGTTATATGAAACCGTTGGGGAAACTATGCATTGAGGGGTTTTTCCCAACGGTTTCTATAAACCGATGGAATAGACAATATATGCCAACGGTTCAAAGAACCGATGGTATACAACTGTTGGGAAAGATCCCCTTTCCAGTAGTGTTTCAACCAATTGAAGGGATCTAGTTTGTTTTTAAAGATCAACTTACGGTCTATATATCACTAGATAAGGGTGAAAGATAAAGATATCCCAAATATTACATTCAGGTGTAGGTATGGGCACTTCAAGTTTGTAGTTATTCCATTCAATGTCACAAACACACCAACTATCTTCATGGGGATCATGAACTCCATATTCCATGAGTTCCTAGACTATTTCATCATCATGTTCATAAAAAACATATTTATATACTTGGAGTCATAAGAGGAGTATGTCAATCATCTTAGAGCTGTCTTGCAGGTCCTTCGAAACCACCAACTCTATGAAAATATGTCTAAGTGAAATTTTTAGATGCGAGAGTTTCATTTACTTGGACATGTGATGTCGCAATAGGGTGTGGTCATGGACCTATTTAAGATTGAGATAGTTGTTTCTTGGTATTCACCCAAGAATGTGGTATAGGTTCACAATTTCATTGGTCTTATAGGCTATTATCAGAGGTTTGTGTCTAATTTATCTTGGGTTATAGCCCTAATGATATCTTTGACAAGGAACAAGATTTTTTTGGACTAATCAGCTCTAGGGAGCATTCAGTTACCTAAAGAAGATATTGATAAGTGCTATAGTGATTCATTTTCCAGAGGAAGGGGTTATGTTTAAGGATTTCTGTGTTTCTTCCCATTTATGTTTGGGGTGTATCTTGATGTAGTAGAGGGAGATGATCTTTTACAAGTCTGGGTAGTTACATCCCTATGAGTGTAACTATTCCACCCATGATCTAGGGTTAGTGACATTTTTGTTTTTACTAAAGTTGTGGATACATTACCTCTTTGTCAAGCACTTTGTGGTTTTCATGGACCATAAGAACTTGAAATATATATTCTCTTAGTGGGATTTGAATCTATGCCAGTGGGGGTGGATGGATTTTCTCAAGGATTACAGTTTTTAGATGTCTTACACCTCGAAAAAGGGTAATGTTGTTGCTAATGTACTGAGTCAAAAGTCCCAAGGACATGTGATTCGGGGGTTTACATACATTTGGAAAGGGATGGAGGAGATTGCAATGATGCATCTTGATGCAGGGGAGAGTAGTGGTCAAGGTTGTATTTATCAGTTGTCTATGGATTCATCCATGATGTAATAGGCGGAGGATTCTCAATGGAGAGACTCAGAGGTGGAGGTGATGCATGACTGTGCTGGACATGGTGATAGTCTAGAGGTATAGTCTGAGGATGGTCAGAATTGGATGTGGTTCTAGGGGAGGCTGTTTGTTCCATTTGCAATGCCATATGGAGTTCTTCATGAATTTCACAACTCAAATTTAGCGGCACATCCTAGTGTGAGCAAGATGTATTGTGGCTTGAGAAGATATATTTGGTGGTCGAGGATGAAATGGTCGGTGACAAGGTTTGTGGAGAGGTGTCTAGTTTATCATTAGGTGAAAGTGGAACATCATGTTCCTTGAGGTTTTTTTGGACCTTGGATGTTCTTTAGTGTAAATGGAAGGATATCTCAATGGATTTCATCATTGGGTTACCCTGATATCAGGGAGGATGTGATGCAGTTTGGGTGATTGTGTATTGGATAACGAAGTTGGTTCATTTTCTAGCTATCCGTGAATCGAGTACCGTGGATGTCTTGATGAGGTGGTATATGGATGATGTGGTTATAATTCATGGGTCACTAAGAACCATCATTTCTTATATGGATACTATTTTTACCTCATACGTTTGGATGGTATTGAAACATGATTTTGGATCCCAGTTGCACCTTAGCACTACTTTCCACCCTAAAAAAGATGAAAAAATGGAGCAGACTATCCAGACACTGGACGATATGTTTTGAGCTTACGTCTTGGATTTTGGTGGATCCTGGATAAATCACCCACCTTTGGTTGAGTTTACCTACAAAAATAACTATCTCTCATCTATTTTCATGGCTCTATTTGAGGTATTTAATGGGAAACCATGTCATTCTCTGTTATGTTGGACACATGATGGTGATTCAGTAGTTCTTGGTCCTGATGTGGTTTAGAGCATGAATGATAAGTTCCAATTGTTCTTAGAGTGAATGAGGGTGATACATGACCATCATAAGGCCTATAATGATCATATGTAGAGGACCTTGAAGTTTGAGGTTGGATACCACATGTTCTTGATGGTTTCCACTTGCCGAGGGTGGTAGAGGTTTGCCAGGGGGAGTAATATTTCTCCCCAGTTCATTGGGCCTTTTGAGGTGTTGGGACATGTTGGAGAGGTGGTGTATCTGTTGGCACAACCACCATATATGGAAAGTATCTACAACACCTTCCACATGTTCTGGCTTCGTTGGTATTTTCATGATGACTCACACATCATTGACTGGGGAGAGTGGGATATCAAGGATGATGTGATGTTCATGGAGTAACCAATAGAGATCTAAGATTATTGAGAGAAAGTGATATGTGGATGAGATATCCCCTTGTATCATGTGTTTTGGAGGCATGAGGTCCTATAAGAGAGTACTTGGGAGCGTGAGATATAGATTCATGCCCAATACTCTGAGTTATTTTGAGTTTTTTATTACTATGTTTTTCTTTGATGATGTAATGTTTAATTTTTTTATTTATGTGATGTTATTTTTTCCCTTGATGGTGGTTATTTTTATGGTTTTAAGTGTATAAATAATGGAAAACCCCTTCCTAATCAATTCATGTTATATTATGTCACATTTTAAAACCATGTGGGAGAGTCTGCATTGCCGAAATCAGATAATATCTTGATATGGAGGGAGAGTTTACATGATTTTTGTGTTTGGGGTAGTGTTGCATGATGATTGAGGAGGTTGTTGGATTGGGTTATGTCGAGGTTGAAATAGCAGTTCAAATGGTTATGTCGAAGGGATGTGGCTTGTGGATGGTGTCAGATGATGTGGTGTTGTGACCAATGGTGAGATGGTGATGGGGGTTGTGTGGGGTGTTTTTTGAATGCTTTGGGTTGGATCAACATGTTTGGATTGTGGTAGTGTTTATAGTGTAATGATATCCCTAAGAGGTATTACATAGGGTGTTTTTTTGGACCCTCCGTATTCCTTTTGGGTTTGGTTTTGATTCTAGAGTATGTGAATCGTTTTATAGGAATCTAATGTAATGTTCTCTGCATTCTCAACCCATTAATTTTCCAGTTTTGGAGTTAGAAGTGTTTGGAGGAGGCTCGCGGAGGAATCTGTGGAGTTGGAGCTCCAATTTTACTACAGAAGGTGGTTTATGATGTGAATATGTATTCAAATTGTGAGATGTTGATTTATAGCTTGGAGCCATATGATTCACAAATCAAACTTTGGGTGGTATTTTTTTGTTTAAGGAACTCATGACATGAAGGAATTGTTTACGATGTGAATTAATTCTAGCAAGTGGCACCATGAAATTTGGTATATGTTCATCAGGTTTAAAGTTCAAGGAACTCATAGCCTGAATCTGTTTCACGACTTGAATTGGAGGGCCTCATGAAAACTCATGGCATGAACTGGTGATTCATGATGTGAACGAATCAAGGCCCAAACTATTTATAAATTCTAGAAGCCCTCAATTTTACCCTGTTCCTCTCTTTTTCCAATTAGTTTTGGTAAAACCCTAGGAAATTTTGGTAGATATTCTAGCCCCTTTCCCCTTACTTTGATCCTTGGATTCTAGAGATTGATCATTTTAAATATGTGGTGGTTTCTCCTCTTTATCCCCTTGTTTCTTATCATTCTTCTTTCGGGGATTCATAGTAGTGATAATGTTTTGATCGGGACGAGTTTGGGATATGATTTTTATGATCCCTTGGTATGGTTCTAGTTGATATGATGTTTCCTAGTGCATTTTTGGTTTCTAGGTTGTTTCTCTTTCACCCTATTGTTCATGGTGAATCATAAAGCTCCTTTAAGGTAGGGTATCCTCATTCTATCCCTATTTATGTTCATGTGTGGGGATTTCATAATTTTTCCTTCTATTGGGTGGATAGTAAGGGTCATATTAATATAGAAAATGAATTGGATTAATCTAAAATTGATGGGAATGGGGAGAAATCACATATTTTACTACTTTGATGACATTTCCAATGAGTTTATGAATTCTTGTTTCCATTTCTGAAAATCACGGCTATTGAGATCCTTTCTTGTATTGTAGTTAATATGTATATAAGACCCTTGCTATGTTGATGTTTTTATTGCACCCTGAATAAGATTCTAAGAATGTATATATGGATATTGAATTGGTTTCCCATGGAAATTTGGAATTTTTGTGATAATAACCATGCTAAATAATGAAGTAAAGTAATGTAAGAATTTAAACTTAAATTGTAAAAGCTGGGATGTGATGCTATGTGTGGTTGTGCTTATTGTGTTTCGTTGTGTGATGTGGTTTGTTGTTCGGTGATGGTGGTGACCAGATGAGTTGTAAAATGTGAGGGGGTAGTTATGTGATGGTTTATTGTCATGGGATGTGATGTGGGTGGTTGTGTGATGGTATGATGTGCGGTGGTTGTGATGTGTAATGGTTGAGATAGGTGGTTGTTGCGATGAGACAACTTGGATAATGCAGTTTTGTAGCGATGGTTGATGTGATATGGGTGAGATTTTCTATGGTGTGGTTGTTTTAGTTTCCTGGTTATCCATGGAAATAATCATAATACTAAATGAAACGACATGGGTTGGTAAATGAATTTTAATGGACTGGAAATTGATGTGCGGTAATTGACTTAAATGAATTGAATGATAAATTAATTAGCTATATTAATTTGAATAAAATGGATTAGTAAAAGGGAGTTAGTGGAAACTCATTAAATCTAAAAAATAGTGGAACCTATAATTGAAAGTAGGAATGTGTGGCTATGTGTGTTAGTTGTGTTGTGTGACACATTTAGTGGTGGTAACAGTCATGAAAGATGTTGTATGGTATAGTGGTAGTGATGTGGTGTATGCTAGTGCAGTTGATGTGAACCCATAGGTTGTGTATAATGTGTTATCTGTCTATCATGTATTTTATGTTATTTATATATACACCTCACCTGAGTTATATAACCTTACCAATGCTAATTTTTTTTTGGTTTCATGTGTTTTCCACATTATCTAAGTTGGTGGTGATACAGATGATTGGATACCCCCTCTTCTTCACTCTTCCTTTGATAATGATGATACAAGTTGATGTTGGAGATTACCCAGTAATGATATGGGTTGGTGTTGGAGATTACCTAGTGGTGATGAGGATGTTATATGTGGTGGGGGTCAAACATGGTAGGAGGAGGGCATGGGGTTGATGTCCTTCACATTCATGATACCCTACCACCATGGTTATGTGATGTGCTTATGATGTGATGCGATGAGGATGTGATGTGATGATGATTGGTGGTAGTAACAGATGCTAGACCTTGTGAGGGTAGGGTTGGTTGGGATGAATCCCAACCCATATCATAGATGTAAGGTTATGTGACGTGATATATATGGAAGGGATGTGAGCATAAGATGTTTGATGTTGGGGTGTGAGAGTGGAAATCAGTAGGAAAGCGGTTGTGGGGCACCTATGATTTATAATATTTTGATACTATGTTACTATATTGGATATGTGATTTGGTGATCATGCCATGTTTAGGATGGGATTGATTATTTTACTTATTTATGTGCATGTCGTTCTACTTTTTGTTCGCTAGCACATTAGTATGCTCTTTTCACATGTGCACTTGATTCCTTTGGTATTATCCTACTGAGTATACATGTTATGCTCACCCTATGTATATATAAAATATTTTTCAGGTTTCTAGGAGGACTTTGGGGACTGAGTTGGACATTACAAGCTTGAGTTTTGAGCCAATGTTGAGTCACTTCCATAAGAATGTCTTTTTGTTTTTACCTAGAGACATTTATTTGTATTTTTTTGACATTATTCCTGCATTGTGGGATGGTTTTAGGTTTACTTTTATATTATGTGATGACTTTTCTTGGTGTATGTTTATCCTATATCCTGATCCTATATTATTATAGAGGGTAATTCCCTCTATGTGTGATATTTTAATACCCTTGGTGCCCATTTCCAACCCAAGTCCTACTAGAGGCGGGACTCAAGGGTCATTATCTCTCTTCCTTTATTGTCTGCCCAGGAGGGGTACCATTGAAAGGAGGGGGATTGTGGCGCCTATCCCTCAAGTTAGTTCTACATAGTTATGGAGTTTAAGAGATTTCATTCATGATCATGATGTAGAGGTTGAAGAAAAATGCAAAGAATAAGGGGAGAAGGGAAACATAAGATAATTGAAAAATATAGAAAATGAATTAACATTCAAAATGTAGAAGAAAATTATAGAGACCTAGTTACAATCGATTGGTGCCAAATATTCTTACCAAGTGAGGGGAAACAATATTTATAACCATTATCCTTCTCTTTCCTCACATTCAATACACCAAACATCATGCTTCTCTTTCTTTGGATGAGTGCCACGTATCATGGATGAGGGTATGGATGATTCATTTGAGTCTTAATTACTTTTCCTAGCTCGAATATTCATTAGGTTCCGTATCGGTTTGAGAAAAATTAGAGAATAATTATTTCTATCATTCAAAGATCTAGTGGAAATTAGGTGCCCTATATGTTAACGTGATGAATTGCACATGTATAAGATTGGGATGGATAATTTGGGCCTTGAAAGTGGGATTGGATGAAATCATCTCATTATATTCCAAATTATTAATCTTTGGACCATCTCTAACTCGGCCTGTTCATTGAAAAGATACTTTCCATACTTCGCTGTTCAGAACATGAAAAATTCATTTTATCTGTTTACTGTTTAGAAGGTGAAGTAGACTAGTGGTGGACTCTAATTAAGAATACAAGGCCCCAATATGAAATTGAATCCATGGAATGGGATGAGTTCAAGAACTTGTTTTTCAATAAGTACTTCCCTCGTATTCTTCAAACAAAGATGGAAAAGGAGTTCCTTGAGCTTAAGAAAAAGGATGATGAATCCCTTGGTATATACGAGGAGAATTTTACAAGGCTTGCAAGGTATGCATCTGGCTTTATCATCCAACCTGAAAGTAAAGTTGATCGATTCTTCAGTGGCTTAAAACAAAGTCTTCAAAGGGCATTAGCGATAAGAGACTTCAATAGCTATGAAGAAATTGTGCGTTGTGATATCAAGGTAGAAATAGAAGTTGGCGTTACATATCCATCTCATGGTTTTGACAAGAAACGAATGATGGAGTTTAAGGAAAAATTCTCAGAACAATGGTGAAAATAAGGCGAATTTTTCTTTATGCTCAAAGTGTGGAAAGAATCATGATGGAGATTGTATAAAAGGTACTAGAAAATGTTTCAAGTGTGGAAAAGAAGTTCATCGAGCAGCTGAGTGCTGAAGTAATGGGAAAAAGGTTTCTAATGACGCGTATAGAGAAAAGACTATAGAGAACGCTCCACCAACACTTTAATGCTACAAGTGTAAGGAAATGGGGCATTATACTAACCAATGCCCTAATCCAAGGGTTAATGATGATCGACATCAACAACCTCTTAAGGAAAAGGACAATGTGAAGTCACATGCGATCACTATTGGCGATGTTGAGTATGAAAACGATTTGGTGGAATGATTATGTATTTATGTAACGGGATTCCAAAATAATGTTGTGGAATCTCATTTATAGTATCGTGGAATATTGGAATATCTATGTAATGGTTTATTTTGGTTTTCGATAATTATATGGTAAAGGTAACCATGAAAAGTGATTGAAATATTTTTGGAAAGCAAATTATATGTGCATAATGAAGGGATAAGAAGAAAATAATATGTTTGATAGTATTCATAAGCTCATCATTGGTATAAGGACAAAGTGATATCATGGTTTTAGTATATAGAATTTTTGGAATTTTGGTACGTGGAAAGAGTTAACGTTTAATAGAATTCACATTTTCACTAAAGTTCAATGGGTATTCATTTTTCAAGAGAATACAAGATTAAGGTATTCACATGTTTGGAATGTGACCAACAATAAGATATATCTTATGATATATGGGGGATAAATGAAGGTATTCACATGCTTGGTAGATGACATTTCTAGTAATCGGACAGAAGTATTTTCGATAAGCCTAAAGGTTGGAATGGATTAAGTTAGACATCAGATAGTATTGCATAAGGCTATAATGTTTTGATTTTATTTCTGAAATTTTATAATAGTATATTTTTAGAAAAAGGACAACATGTAGGACGGACGACAACCCGTCACGTCGGACAAGGATGCGGGAATCGAACCCACAACTGAAGTGTGACATGCCTTTATCGCCTACCACTAGCCTACAGGAAGTACCTGGTTAGTAGAAATTAGTTTTATTTTATTAAGTGGTATGATATATGAAGTATAAGTCCATTTTTGGAGCCATATATGATTAATATCACCATATATGGACTTATGTATATTTAATAACTTTTACTAACCCTTTGTTTGAGACAGATGGAATGACATATCATTATATCGCATGATCTACTAACACTTCAATAATGACAAATTCAACTTCATTTATTTAAGAGATGAAGTGGAAATTGTTCAAGGCACAAACAACGGTGAGATTGTACCAAAATCAAGTAAGTATTTCTTCTAATTCCATTTTTTCAGCTTTAGGGAAATGATCTTGAAAACCAAAAACGTTGTCCTAGATGGTACCTTAGATCATCAAAAATTTATGGCTTTGTGATCATTGGATTTTTCATAGCCATGTTCTCTACCACTCTCCATCAGAACATGATAGTTAGATTTCTCTTCCATATCTATATTTTCATCTATGTTCTTCTATGTGGAAACCTAGTGATGAGTTAATTTGGGTAACCGTTACGTTTCATACATTAGTATTTAAAATTAAGTTTTAGTATTCCTTTTTATGATGTGGGTTTCTATGAATGAAACTTTAAAGTATTAAACCATTTATAACCCTGATGAATTTCGAGGGTGAAATTCATTTTAAGGGGGGTAGAATGTAACACCCCGAGATTTTATGAGAAATATTATTTTTAATTTCTTTAATGTCTTGTGTTGTATGCTACACCAATATTATCTTGTGCTATATGCAACACCGTATTAGCTTGTAGTATATGAAACACTATTCTTGTCTTGTGTTACACGCAAGAGCAACCTTCCTCGATAGCTTGCGTTGTACGCAATACTAAGTTTCACTAAACAACGATATGTTATTAAAATATTATATAAACTAGTCGTTATGAAAATTAATACCCACTTTTTTAAATTTTATAAATTTGATCTTTCAAAATGGACTTCATTTTTGGATTTGGAATATAGAAATTAGCTTAGGGTGAATTTTTGGCATTTTTCTGAAAACTTTCAATTTTTGATGAATAGTGAAAAACACTGAGTTATTGGTTAAAACAGACTTTTTATTTAAATAATTATTTATTTTATTCAAATTTATTTTAGGTAAAAATAGATACATAATACCTATATAAGTTCAATGTAATTAATTGGAGTCTTTTTATAATAATTTTAGATATATAAAAATTTTATTGAACTTTTTACCGTCTTTTACCCACCTCCTAGGAGCATTTGAAAATTTACATAAAACTTAATTTTACTGCTTCTGTGAGTTGAATTTAAAAAATCCGAGAGACATGGTTGATATCAGTATGTAAAATGCGGTTCAATAAGATAAAAATAATTTTTGGTGAATAATAACTTTTTTACTTTTATTTACCACAATTAAAAGTAAATAGGGTAATTAAGGATAAAAATGATATTATTATTACCCTAACACATGTCATAATTCTATTGGATAAGTGTAATTCGACCAAAAACAAACTTAGGAATAAAATATGACCCTTTAGGTTCACTTGGATTAGATTAGGACATTTATTTTTATTTAATTCAAAGAAGAGTTAAAAGAGTTAAAATCAAAGTTTAATAACTAAAACATTTTTAATATAGGGTTATACATAAGATAAATTCTACTATAAATATTAATTAGAAATATAAAATATTTCCTACATAATGGTATTTTATTTATAATTTTTTGACATTAAATAATTTAATTTATTTATGACACAATGATGATGCAGTAATTACCTTATTAATGAAATATTATCATAATTGATATTATAAATACCCAAATAAATTTAATTTGAGACTCTTTATAAATTCCAATAATTTTATAGGTTAATATAACATATTAGGGTTGGTTATATTAATTTTTTTCTAAGTAATAATGCTGTTATGAATTTAGAAAAAACAAAATACCAAATAGTGTCAAAATTGATATAAAAGAGTTTTAAAAAAAAATGTTATATTATTAATTGATGTAATATTCCTAAAAATATAAGGTTCGGCCAAAATACTTATATAATGATAGGTGTATAATTAATGAACCACTCGGGGTTTTATTGTATGTATATAGTAAGTTTATTAACCATATAATATAAAAATACAAAGAGACATAGTAAATGTCAAACTATTTAACTAAGAGTTAAATATAAATTATAAGGTTAATATAGTGAATAAAACCTGTATAAAACCTATTTTTTGAGTGGATTACGACCCATTACCACCTTAGCTTCTAAATAAATCAATTTGGATCCATTATAAACCGAATATGAATTTATTATATAATAATATTTTAAGTTTTTCCTAAGGTGCCCATCACCTCTCTTATAAAAGGGAACTCCATATTCTCTCAAATTAACCCCTAAAAATCCATTTGTCTCAGCCAAACCCTACCTAAATACCCTCTCAACTATCCTACCTTCATCCAAGAGGCATTCCTTTAGTCAGAAATCCAACCTAAGGAGCCCTTTTGATCAAATCAAAAGGAAGAACCCGAAGAAGAGGTAAATATCTCACCACCTATTTCAAGTTTCTTTGTTCTTCCACTTCATCATTCTTTGTTGTTTATATTATAAAATAATAACTACAGTATCTTCTATATACTGTTATGTTATTATAAAAATGGTTCAACCATTTTAGTTATTTTATCCATCCTATGAATGAAAAAGTCACCACACGTGCGTACGTACAGCTTACCGTCTCTACGTCGTGGTGTAGTTTGTTATTCAAACATTTCAGCATTTGGATGGGTATAATAATTAGTATAAATGATATAAATAATAAATATAACATTATTATGATTCTGTATATATGATATACCATCCAATTATATACGATTTTAATATCAAGAGAATGATATTGTCGCTCGTGCGTACGTACGGACTACCGTCTCCACGAACGCGGTGAGATTCATTCTCCATGATTAACCATTAAAGTATGATTATAAAGTATATATAATAAATAATCATGAAAGATATTACATAATAATTATACTGTATTTATGTACATATATGTTTCATTTACTTAATTATATTTAATTCAATAAGGAAACGAAAACAGCGTTCATGCGTACGTACGACTTACCGTCTCCATGAACGGTGTATTTAATTCCGTTTATTAATCTATTATATATATTATATTCTGAATATATATTATATATAAATAATGTTTTACATTCTTGAAGTAATTAAATCATGATATAAGTAATTATATCACGAACAACAATTCCAAACACGTACGATAAATGAAACAATTATTACCCAAAACATTGCTTTAACATGGAAATGACAATTGAATGGGTAATATAAAGACCTAAGTGAATCATATATGATATCATAAATATTATTATGTTTATGTTACAAGTTAATAATATGTTTAAACCCACTATACAGTAGTTTCAGACACATAAAAAAGAAATTTGACCTACGATAAGGGATTATTTCGCCTCACTTTTATTTCTGTGAGACATATGCCTTAATCACCATCTATTTCCTTTGTATCGTGTTTATGCTTCCTATGGATGTTTTATGATTTTTATTATTAAGGATATGATATTTAAATATGCATGTAATTTTCTTTATTTTATGAAACATATGATTCCACCGATTATAAAAGGTAAGGGATAATTATTCCAATCTCATTCTTATCCGGGATTGTTTATTCGTAAGTACTTACTGGAGTTATGTTTATCATCCATGTCCATGTTTTCTAAAAATGTTTTCATAATGTGTTTACTATTCTTTCATGTATGTTTAAAGTCATTTTTAGCCTTTTTTTACTTTTACCACAATATATGGAAGAAATATTTCTTTTGTTTACCATACGAGGTACTTTTAGACTTTTTCGGCAAAAGTACGAGAAGAATGTTTTTTTTAACTTATACAACATGAACAGATTTTTATGGTTTAATAATTCCTTATTTTAATTAATCTTCCTCTACAAGATTTCATGATTATTTTCAACAAAAATACCTTTCTTTTAAAATTGCATGGAATTTTTTGAAAAGAAAATGATTTTGAAGAAGAAATGATATTTTTCTCAAGAATTATTTTCAAGTGTTTTATCAAAACTATTTCCCATCTAAGATGAAATTATTTAGTATGTTTATGTTTCAAGTATAATGTCTCTATTATTTACATGGTTTTATTTTTCTTATGATTAAATGATATCCATTTTTTTTCTATATGGATTATGTTATGATGTCATGATATTTAAGAATACCATTCTATTACATGGGATATGCTATGATGTATGATTTATGATTTTCTGGCACATGAAAGAATGATTTCATTATGAGATGGGTGGGACCTATATCTCCCTCCAATTCATTGGGTAAATATTTATATCTCATGAGATATACAAGGCTGGAATGGCAAGTAAATTTAGTTCAGTAATACAGGGCTGGAACGACAAGTAAACCCAGTTCAGTAATGGACTTTGTCCACTATGATGGTCTTGGCAGCAATGCCTTGGCTACTATAGAAACAATATCAAGTTATTAATGGTTTTCCATAATTAAATGTTTTATTCCCATGTTATTTTACAATTACAAATGTTCCTTTATGATATATTCCTTACGTATTTCCAAGTTTTATGTCATTGCTCTAGATTTTGATGTTTAGAATTTATGTTCAAGTTTTTGCATTCCGATGTTTATGGATTGTTTTATGTTATCTATGTTTACCCTTACTGAGCATTTGAGCTCACCCTTTTTATATATTATTTTCCCCCAGATATAAAGAAAGGTTTTAGGTAAGAAAAAAAGGGGAAGATCTTTGTGGGAGATGTTGAAGATCTTTCACCATGATTAGAAGATTATTGTCTGAGTTTCTAAAGACACTAAAATTTTACGGTCCTTGAGTGACTCTTTTTGTTATGTATTAAGTATTCTGCAAAAGTAATGTAATTTCCATGTATGTCAAGTTTGGGTCTCTACAATTTAATCCTAATGTATTATGTTATTAATGAAAACCCACCATTGATCTTCATCTCCATCTAAATGATAAGTGGTTAGTGTCACCTTATCTATCTTAGAATGGTGTTGAAAAAAGATCATTTTAGTAATCTACAAATTCTCCCCCACATGTGTCGTTGGACTATTTTCTCCTAGTTCACAACATTTCCTAAAATATAAAAGGTTTGAACAAAACATAAGATAACAGTTAATGAATAAATAATTTATTCCTTTCATAAATTAACTCTATGGACATATCATGTGGGATCCCTATGTTTTTAAATTTTTCTAAAATAGATTTTCTTGGGTGAATACATACACATAGTCTCATACTATGGGATTTCACTGATGTTCACTAATCGATATTCCCAAATTAATTAAATCATGTTCTATTACCAACTAGAGAGACCCATCTTTTTCTGACATAACTATTAAAAATTTATAATGATATGAAATATAATAGAGTTAGAAAACCATTATCCAATGAGTTAGTGTCTCAGGAAAATTAGGGCCATACATCACTTTTAGATAATAAAACAAAAAAATCAATTTCATTCCATTATCTCTAGCTTTTTATTGGCCCAAATTTTATCCTTAGTAATTGTAGTCACCTGATAATATATATCAATGAAACTGGAGTGATAAATTCATATTAAGAGGCTAAATAATAACTAGAATCAATATAACATGTAGTGAGCATAATCATCATCATCATAAATTTTTTTGATGCTTTCTTCTAATGCTTGTCCACTCATCATGTTTCATTAGCGTTTGTTGATGGACTAAATTATACAATGCATTCCCACTTTCTAAATGTGGAAAAAATTCATCACTTATTCATAGATATTTTCTCCTTGATCAAAAAGGGATAATGGGATTTTGGTTCCCCTTCCATGGATTCATTCTTCGAACTCATTGCATAGTATGGGTCTCCATTATTGATTATGATGTTGTTCATGAAACTCAGTCTCGATTGTATTTTTTCATGGATTCCAGTTTGTTATGCTTCTTCTTTCTGTAAAATCTATATGGTTTAGTTACGGAATCAAGCTTCGGTCTAGAGAGTTGTCCCATTGGGATTTGGTGGTATTTATGGATGATAGAACAATGAGGAACTTGTATTCTACATCATGAGAGGGATTATAAATGGAATAGAACTCACTAATACAAAATTAACCTTTAACAGCACTAGAAAAGGGCCTTATTTAGCTCTAAAAAAGCACTGATAATCAAAGTGAAGCTAAAAGTACAAAACATTATTATTTATTAAAAAAGTGTTGTTGAAAGCCCCTTTAATCGTGATAAAAAAGATATGATAAAGGGAACCATTAAAATTTCTTTTTTAGGGCTATTAGTGGCCCCCATTATCAGTAATTGTTTTAGTACTATTGTAGGGGGCCTTTAACAGCACTAAAAAACCCTGATAAATGCTCCATTGATAAAGGGAATATAAAATTTTCCTCACAATCCCTAACAACCGCACTTTATTAGAACTTCCCACCGGCCCACCCATTTATCAATACTTTAGATAATCCCAGCCTCTCGTGCTCACCCATGACTCCATTGACATTCAAACCTTAAACCTCTAATATATACACCAGCATGGTTACCCATCCACTATAATTTTTGTTTTACATTTTATGATATAAATATATTATATATATATATTTCATAATAATATTCTATTAATATGTTTATATAAATGTTTATATGTTAATTAATATATTTTATATTAAAATATGCTTAGTTAGTTATTTATAAAATTAAATTTTTATGTCATAATATATATAAAATATATATACATTATTATATATTTTATTATAAATAAAATTACATTATGAAAATTGAAAAAATTTAAAATCCATAATATCAATACGAATGTAAGACATGGGAATAAATTCAGTACCCACTGAATAGGGAAAAAAATTCCCCCATAAACGAGGCATAAAATCCATCAAAAGTTAAAAAATTAGGCTACCATGATTAAAAACAAAATTTTGGAGTCCTTATAGGCCTTTTTGGACTCAAAAGATTACTTATTGGGATTGACAGCGTAGAGCTTATCACATTCTTTGATTGAATATGTGGTTGATCCCAAACATACACCATGATCAAAAGTTATTGATGTTTTATGTTTGAGTTATGTTGTCATATTATTTTAGATACTTTATTTTTTTTTTCAATTTTTTATCTTAAAATTTATATTAAAAGACTATTACTCAGTAACAATAAGAAATTATTAATTAAAAATATTTTTTATTTATTGTATACTCCATTTTCCAAAAAAATCTTATAGTTCAAGTGTAAATTCATATTTACCTTTTCTAAATCATATTTCAAAATATATATATATAATTTATATATGTATTAATATATTAATATATTAATATATTTATATATTAATATACTATTTTTAAGGATATATAATTTTTTAAGTATACATTTATCGGTGCTTGTAAAAATGCATCGATAATTGGGGGAATTTATCAGTGCTTCTAAAAAATCACTGATAAGAACCCCCATTTATCAACAAATCTTTTTCAATACCTAATAAAAGAACCCATTTATTTCACTTGAAAAAAAGTGCTGATAAACACCCCCTTTAATATCTCATTCTTTCATTGTTAAATACACCCTTTAATGGAACTAAAAAACACTGTTAAATACCCCCTTTTACAATGATTTTTAGAAATTTATTTTAAAGAACTACCGTTGGATAAACCCAGTTGTGTAGTATTGACTCGAGGCATCCTAAGGAAATAATAAGGTATCTTATTCCATAGTAACGTGTTCCGATGTTTTACTCAACCATCCCATACTTAATATAGTCTAGGATGTTATTTTAACACCCTATTGTGATGGATAAAACTAATTAGAATGTCTCATAGGTATAGATAAAAGAGGTGGATACCTAGGAGGGAACACTTTAAAGGTTTACCAAATGGATGGATCATAATGCCCAATGGTAGAGGACCTGAGGTGGTGAGTCTCATATAATAATGTTTTCCACTATGAAGGGTTACTCCCCTAGAGGGGAGGCATCAAGGTTTACAATTGAATTGGTAGAAACACCTCTGATGAATAACCCGAGTGATTTGGCCAATAATGGGAAAGATGCTACACTATGAAGGAAAATTTGGACACCAATAAGGGATTATCAGGGAGGTGGATCCCAATTATGGGGACACCAAGGATTACCATTATATGGTATTAAAAATCAAAGAGGATTATTTCATACCCTGTGTAGAATAAAGGGATCAATAACCACATTGTTCGAATGGGTGATTTCAGGCTTACCCATGGTAAGCTACCCATTGTAAGAGGATCACTCTTTGTAGGGTAATAGAATACTATGTGGGGCATATACATGGTTAGCTTCCCATGTTCTAATATGACCAATGATTATTTGGATGGGAATTATGTGCTAATATGACCCAAATGGATGGCGTGATCTCTCTGGGATGTGGACAGCTGGCTAAGAATGACGATAAAAATTGAAGAAGTGTTGGATGAGAGTGGATGAAATTGATGTAATATGAAGGGTGATGAGAATGAATCTTGATGAGGCTTCTGATGTACCCTTTATAGGATATAGGGATCAAAATATACACTGATCAGGATTGGGTGATGAGACACCTATGAAGGGTGGTCATTTGAATGGAGCACATGTATAGGGACTTGATGGAAGTATAACCTCTAGGCTACAGCATGAGCCATGGAAGATATAATGAATCAATGTAATGATTAGGATGGGAATGGATAATGGTATTGAAACTCAGGGAGGATTCCTATGTAACCTATGTAGGATATATTGATAAAATTCCATGTAATTCACGATGGTATCAGGGATTACACATGGCTAGATACCCTTTGAAATGTTGGGGTTTATGCATGGTTAGTGGCCCATGTATATGGAATGGATGGAATTTGATATCACTAGGATAAGGGTGAGGTGATGTATGAAGTGATGAGAGATGGAGTCGAATAGCTCAGTGAGGTGGATGTAGGGGATGTTTCCATTAAGGGAATATGTTGCATGAAGAGGGTATATCCCTATAAGGGATAACCAAAGTGTACCGTTGATAGAGATTGAACCTCAAAGAGGCTTCCTACATACCCTTTTTAAATGATAGGGATCAAAACCCATATAGTTTGATAGAGAGGGGAATGGGGAATATGAAATAAGGATGAAAAGGTGGATAGGTTTCATGTTCACTACTAACCTCTAAGCCCACGTGAGCTATGGTAAATCTAAGAAATATGAGGTAGCAGTAGACCTGATGATCATGTCCTGAAATGTGATACCATGAGAGGTGAGGTGGGGATTATGCACTAAGGAGGCCTAGGGAAATAGAGATTGGTGCTTACTCTAGGAGGGATTACAATGTATGATCTTATTCAGTGGGAGGATTATATCATTCCCTACTAGGAGGGAGAGGAATATATCACTCCCAAGGAGATGAGTGGGTGTGGAGAATACTTGAGGTGTGACACCCCATGTATATTGCATGGGTTTAGACTTTAGTTTAATGTCATATACTGAGAATGATGGAGGTTTTTAGTTTAACCTCCTACTTCTCAAACGAGGATGACTCGATCCTCACCCCCTATAAATTCATAATTAATTACGACCCACAGTTGGAAGAAATAAAGGAATCAGCAATGCCCCAAGGGAGTTTGGTAGAGGACTATTTCTTCATGGGGTCCATGTTAGTCTAGCTATTCTAAAATTAAAATCCCATTTGCGTACCTAGGAGAAAAAGCACCACATTGGACATTAGAATAAGGGATAACACATGAGGGACAAGGAAATCACTATGAACATGCCTGGTGGACTACACTAAAGAGGATCCCACAAAGTAAGGTGCCTCTCCAAGAGGAGCTTCAGGAAGCATGGGTGCTTCATGAAGGAAATAGGCTTCACAAAGTAAAGGTTCTCGCAAATCATGTGTCCCTTGACTTATTATAGAGTCTTCATTTAATAGAATATTTCTTCATGAAAGATTAATGAATCAAAAATCCTTTTGAAAACCAAATGGGATCTTTCAATTGTGAAGGTTAGTGTCCTTCGATAATGGAATCCCTTCCACAGGTATAGTCTATAAGGAAAAAGGAAAGCATGGATCATGGTACTCTAGTACCTCAGGTGATCAATTATTTGGTCAAGTTCATGGTTCTTGAGAGCTTCACGAAAATGGAGACTGGAAGTGAAAATTTCAAGGTAATAATACCAATAAGTTTGGGGAGAGCTTCATATTTAAATTCAAAGATGATAATGATGCTCATGGGATACACCGTGATGTAAAACTAACATTGTGAAGGGGTGGGGAATTTTTGGACTTATGGAGATATTTTACAATTACATTCATGTATTCATGGGTTTGTTAAACTCATATAGGTAAGGTCATCCACTGTCACATGTGTGGTGGAGATGGATCTCTATAAAGGACCTTCAGGAGGTATACTCATTTGATGGATTTTTTGGTCATTTGAGCCCATATTGACTTCGAAATGGTTGTGAACTTCTCCATTACTATAATAGAACATATTTTGGAATATTAAAATCCCCCCCTACGAATGTGATATGATGGGAAAGGGATGGTTGGATTATGAGAGTCAATTATAGAAAAAAACTGTTGGTCACAAAGTTAGCTCGTGTTGGCGTTACACAGAACAAACATGGGTGGTTGTGCAACGATAGTGATGTGTGATGGCTATGTTGTGCAGTGGTTGTGATGCTGGTGGTTGAGATGGATGTTCATTGTGATGAGATGGATTGGCCAATGCAGTGTTGTGAAAATGGTTGATGTGAGGTGGGTGAGCTATTCTATGGCGTGGTTGTGTCAGTTTACCAGTTATCCATGGAATAAATTGTAATGCTGAATGAAACAACATGGGTTAGTAATTGAATAAGAATGGTCTAAAAATTGTTGTGTGGTAATTGAATTAAATGAATTTAATGATAAATGAATGAGCTATGTTAATGTTAATGAAATGTATTAGTAAATGGGAGTTAGTGGAAAATCATTAAATATAGAAAATGGTGAAACCTATAATTGAATGTGAGAATGTGTGGCTATGCGTGGTAGTTGTGCGACACGATGCATTTAGTGGTGGTAGTAGTTGTGAAAGATATTGTATGGAGTAGTGGTGGTGATGTGGTGTACGCTAGTGCAGTTAATGTGAACCCGTAGGTTGGGTATTGTAAGTTATCTATCTATCATGTATTTTTTTGTTATTTCTATAGACGCCCCACCCAAGTTGGATAACCTTACCAACACCCAAATGTTTTGGGTTCTAAGTGTTTTCTAAAACATCCATGCTGGTGGTGGTATGAATGGGTGGCTACCCCCTCTTCCCCACTCTTACTTTAGCAGTGATGATATGGGTTGGTGTTGGAGATTACCCAGTGATGATACAGGTTGGTGCTGGAGATTACCCGGTGGTGATGAGGATGTTATAAGTAATGGGAGTTGTGCATGGTAAAAGGATGGAATGAGGTTGATCTACTCACATTCATGATACCCTACTGCCCCAGTTATGTGATGTGGTTGTGATGTGATGTGATGAGGATGTGATGTGATAATGTATGATGCTAGCACTAGGCGACAGACCTTGTGAGGGTGGGGTAAGTAGGGATGCATCCCGACCCACATCAAAGATGGTTGGTTATGTGATATGATATGTATGGAAGGGATGGAAGAACAAAATGTTTTACATTGGGTCATAAGAGAGTAAAATCAGCAGGGAAGCGATTGCTGGGAACCTATGATTTGTATTCTTTTGATACTATGTTACTATATTGGATTCTTGATTTGATGAGCGTGCTATGGTGAAGTTTAGATTGGTTAGTTGACCTATTTAAGTGCATGTTGGTTCTAATGTTTATTCTCTAACGCATTAGTATTCTGTTTTCACATATGCACTTGATTCCATGTGTATGATCCTACTGAGTATACATGTTATTCTCACCCTATATATATATATATAAAACATTTTTCATGTTTTTAGGACTTTGGGGACCGAGCTAGACATTACTAGCTTGGGTTTGGAGCTGGTTTTGAGTCGCTACCATATGAATATATTTTGGTTTTTTACTTGGAGACTTTTATTTTTATTTGTTAACATTGTTCATGCATTGTGGGATAGTTTTGTGTTTACATTTATATTATGTGCTAGACTTTCTTGGTGTTTATTCATTCTATCTCCCGATCCTATATTATTATAGAGGGTAATGCCTCCCATGTGTGATATTTTTATATCCTCAGTGATTTTCGCCAACTTGAGGCCTACCTGAGGTAGGACTCAAGTGTCAATATTTCTCTTCCTTCATTACTGGCCCTAGAGGGGCACCTTTGGAGGCACTATCAGGATTACATGAGTTGGTAGGGGAATAATGATAATTGATCTTGGTGTCTGACATAAGCTAGGGAGACTAGCTAATACATAATATTTTAGGGATCCCCATGATCTGGTGCAATGAATCTAAGCTTATTAAATGACCAAGTGAGGTGGACCTATTTGAATGGTTGAGACCTAGGAGAGGTACATTCATCATGATTGATTGTGTTTGTTTCTGAATCGAGTGATTATGGGAAATTAAAATGAATTAATTAAATAAAACTTGATAAAATTCCATACTACTAGGCATAGGGTTTCTCCTATATTTTTGAGAACGGATCTCAATCATCATCCATGAGTAACTCAAGCAGTATAGGTTTAGCGGGCTGATCTAATTGATTATTGGAGGATTAAATCGATAGAGGAGGATGAGGTATGATAGAGGGTTTTGTACGTATTTCAATGACAGAGCTTGGGAAAGTATGAGGGGAACATCTATGATTTGGACATCGAGTGCTAGTTAGAGGTTCTCAAGATCTCCTTTGGTTTTATTTCAATCTTGGGTTGAGTTCTGGGTACCATTGGAAATTATTCAGATACTAAGAGCTACACATTAGTGATGGACACTGTATCTTGGTGACTGTAAGGAGGCAGATGTGTTGTAGAAATAATTTCAGAAGGAGTTCCATTTAGAATTCCTATCATCGATGATGAAGGAGTTAAATAGGTATGATTTTCTCTCCCTTCAACAGAGGGACTTGTGTGTACTGAAGTTTAGGATCAAATTAAAGGACCTATTGCACTTTTATCCTAATATCATTCCAAATAAGGAGTGCAGAGCATGGTGTCTGGAGGAGTCACCCCATTTATGCTTTATATGTACCTAGAGGTACAGAAAAAGGAATAGTTTATCAAGAAGATTCTTTTTATGGGAGGTGATCCATGAGATAGTGTCCAATAGGTTGTCTTGAGGAGCAGAGCTTTAGGCAGTGGGTCATAGATGTTCATGTAGTTGGTGTTTCGACTAGTGGGGAACCAACCATGGCATATCCCTTCACATACTTTTAGGGATGATAGTTTTTGAGAGCCCACTAGGGATTTATTGTTTTAATTATATGTTTTTGGGGGACATGGATACCACCAAGATCAGTGTCTGACCACTTAGTGAGGATAGTTTCAGATGGGTGGTCAGGCCCATTTTTGGTAGCAACAATAGTAGTTGCCTTTGAGGCAGTTTCAGTAGTGGTACCACCGAACTCTTGTTCAGAATACGAGGACAACTGATGTTGGAATGGGGGGGGGGGGGGCTCATGATGGTCCTAGTCCTCAAGGACCTAAGCCTGAGAGTGGTCATGGAGGATGAAAACAAAGAGGCAAAGGATTTGGGCATGGTCAGATATGTGCGATAGGGGCGGTAGCAGGGTCAGAGGTTGTCTGAGGTATGATCCATTTATTTTATACCCTTATTTATTCCTTGTTTTATTCAAGAACCTCAGACTCCTTTGTTTCTACTACTTTGTTCTGTACTTTGGGGCTGGATGTGGAGAGGCTTTTCGATCCCCTAATGTTATCTACACCAGTTGGAGGTTAGGCTACTTTGATGTGTTCTGAGGATGTAGAATGGTGATGGGGTAACACTAGTTTATGGTGGATTTATTTTTTGATGCATTATATCCATATGATTTTATCCTTGGTATGTATTGGTTGTATACCATGTGTTCAATCATCGACTGTTTCCAGGGGAGAGTTTCGTTTTCCAATGTGGAGGGCTAGTGAGTGGAATTTGTTGGTGAACAGAGTTATCAGATGGGTAGAAAGAAATTAAAACCTCTTTTGTCTTAGTTATTGGAGTTTTTAGTGGAAGCTTAGGCTGAGGATGTTCCCAGGGTTTTGGGGTAGTTCCTGGATGTTTTCCCAGATGAGTTTATGACACTACCTCCTTGACGCAACATTGAGTTTGGGATAGAGTTGCAACCAGGAAAATCTATGATTTTGATGGTTCCTTATCGAATGGTGGATACAAAGATACATGAGTTGAGGCTATAGATGTATGATCTAATGTATAGGGTTTTCATCTATCCCCATGTGTCTCCTTGGGTGATCCAATGTTGTTTTCTAGGAAGGCAGATGACAGTCCAAGGTTGTGTGTGGACTACTAGAGGTTGAATTGGGTAACAATAAAGAACCATTTCCCTATTCCAAGGATTGGTGATTTTTTCAACCAATTGAAGGGATCTAGTTTGTTTTTAAAGATAAAATTACAGTCTATATATCACTAGATAAGGGTGAAAGATAAATATATCCCAAATATTACATTTAGGTGTAGGTATCGGCACTTCAAGTTTGTAGTTATTCCATTCAATGTCACAAACACACCAACTATCTTCATGGGGATCATGAACTCCATATTCCTTGAGTTCCTAGACTATTTTATCATCATGTTCATAAAAAACATATTTATATACTTGGAGTCATAAGAGGAGTATGTCAATCATCTTAGAGCTATCTTGCAGGTCCTTCGAAACCACCAACTCTATGAAAATATGTCTAAGTGAAATTTTTAGATGCGAGAGTTGCATTTACTTGGACATGTGATGTCTCAATAGGGTGTGGTCATGGACCCATTTAAGATTGAGATAGTTGTTTCTTGGTATTCACCCAAGAATGTGGTATAGGTTCACAATTTCATTGTTCTTATAGGCTATTATCAGAGGTTTGTGTCTAATTTATCTTGGGTTATAGCCCTAATGATATCTTTGACAAGGAACAAGATTTTTTTGGACTAATCAGCTCTAGGGATCATTCAATTACCTAAAGAAGATATTGATAAGTGCTATAGTGCTTCATTTTCCAGAGGAAGGGGTTATGTTTAAGGATTTCTGTGTTTCTTCCCATTTATGTTTGGGGTGTATCTTGATGTAGTAGAGGGAGATGATCTTTTACAAGTCTAGGTAGTTACATCCCTATGAGTGTAACTATTCCACCCATGATCTAGGGTTAGTGACATTTTTGTTTTTACTAAAGTTGTGGATACATTACCTCTTTGGCAAGCACTTTGTGGTTTTCATGGACCATAAGAACTTGAAATATATATTCTCTTAGTGGGATTTGAATCTATGCCAGTGGGGGTGGATGGATTTTCTCAAGGATTACAGTTTTTAGATGTCTTACACCTCGAAAAAGGGTAATGTTGTTGCTAATGTACTGAGTCAAAAGTCCCAAGGACATGTGATTCGGGGGTTTACATACATTTGGAAAGGGATGGAGGAGATTGCAATGATGCATCTTGATGCAGGGGAGAGTAGTGGTCAAGGTTGTATTTATCAGTTGTTTATGGATTCATCCATGATGTAATAGGCGGAGGAGTCTCAATGGAGAGACTCAGAGGTGGAGGTGATGCATGACTGTGCTGGACATGGTGATAGTCTAGAGGTATAGTCTGAGGATGGTCAGAATTGGATGTGGTTCTAGGGGAGGCTGTTTGTTCCATTTGCAATGCCATATGGAGTTATTCATGAATTTCACAACTCAAAATTAGCGGCACATCCTAGTGTGAGCAAGATGTATTGTGGCTTGAGAAGATATATTTGGTGGTCGGGGATGAAATGGTCGGTGACAAGGTTTGTGGAGAGGTGTCTAGTATATCATTAGGTGAAAGTGGAACATCATGTTCCTTGAGGTTTTTTTGGACCTTGGATGTTCTTTAGTGTAAATGGAAGGATATCTCAATGGATTTCATCATTGGGTTACCCTGATATCAGGGAGGATGTGATGCAGTTTGGGTGATTGTGTATTGGATAACGAAGTTGGTTCATTTTCTAGCTATCCGTGAATCGAGTACCGTGGATGTCTTGATGAGGTGGTATATGGATGATGTGGTTATAATTCATGGGTCACTAAGAACCATCATTTCTTATATGGATCCTATTTTTACCTCATACGTTTGGAGGGTATTGAAACATGATTTTGGATCCCAGTTGCACCTTAGCACTACTTTCCACCCTAAAAAAGATGAAAAAATGGAGCAGACTATCCAGACACTGGACGATATGTTTTGAGCTTACGTCTTGGATTTTGGTGGATCCTGGATAAATCACCCACCTTTGGTTGAGTTTACCTACAAAAATAACTATCTCTCATCTATTTTCATGGCTCTATTTGAGGTATTTAATGGGAAACCATGTCATTCTCTGTTATGTTGGACACATGATGGTGATTCAGTAGTTCTTGGTCCTGATGTGGTTCAGAGCATGAATGATAAGATCCAATTGTTCTTAGAGTGAATGAGGGTGATACATGACCATCATAAGGCCTATAATGATCATATGTAGAGGACCTTGAAGTTTGAGGTTGGATACCACATGTTCTTGATGGTTTCCACTTGCCGAGGGTGGTAGAGGTTTGCCAGGGGGAGTAATATTTCTCCCCAGTTCATTGGGCCTTTTGAGGTGTTGGGACATGTTGGAGAGGTGGTGTATCTGTTGGCACAACCACCATATATGGAAAGTATCTACAACACCTTCCACATGTTCTGGCTTCGTTGGTATTTTCATGATGACTCACACATCATTGACTGGGGAGAGTGGGATATCAAGGATGATGTGATGTTCATGGAGTAACCAATAGAGATCTAAGATTATTGAGAGAAAGTGATATGTGGATGAGATATCCCCTTGTATCATGTGTTTTTGAGGCATGAGGTCCTATAAGAGAGTACTTGGGAGCGTGAGATATAGATTCATGCCCAATACTCTGAGTTATTTTGAGTTTTTTATTACTATGTTTTTCTTTGATGATGTAATGTTTAATTTTTTTATTTATGTGATGTTATTTTTTCCCTTGATGGTGGTTATTTTTATGGTTTTAAGTGTATAAATAATGGAAAACCCCTTCCTAATCAATTCATGTTATATTATGTCACATTTTAAAACCATGTGGGAGAGTCTGCATTGCCAAAATCAGATAATATCTTGATATGGAGGGAGAGTTTACATGATTTTTGTGTTTGGGGTAGTGTTGCATGATGATTGAGGAGGTTGTTGGATTGGGTTATGTCGAGGTTGAAATAGCAGTTCAAATGGTTATGTCGAAGGGATGTGGCTTGTGGATGGTGTCAGATGATGTGGTGTTGTGACCAATGGTGAGATGGTGATGGGGGTTGTGTGGGGTGTTTTTTGAATGCTTTGGGTTGGATCAACATGTTTGGATTGTGGTAGTGTTTATAGTGTAATGATATCCCTAAGAGGTATTACATAGGTTGTTTTTTTGGACCCTCCGTATTCCTTTTGGGTTTGGTTTTGATTCTAGAGTATGTGAATCGTTTTATAGGAATCTAATGTAATGTTCTCTGCATTCTCAACCCATTAATTTTCCAGTTTTGGAGTTAGAAGTGTTTGGAGGAGGCTCGCGGAGGAATCTGTGGAGTTGGAGCTCCAATTTTACTACAGAAGGTGGTTTATGATGTGAATATGTATTCAAATTGTGAGATGTTGATTTATAGCTTGGAGCCATATGATTCACAAATCAAACTTTGGGTGGTATTTTTTTGTTTAAGGAACTCATGACATGAAGGAATTGTTTACGATGTGAATTAATTCTAGCAAGTGGCACCATGAAATTTGGTATATGTTCATCAGGTTTAAAGTTCAAGGAACTCATAGCCTGAATCTGTTTCACGACTTGAATTGGAGGGCCTCATGAAAACACATAGCGTGAACTGGTGATTCATGATGTGAACGAATCAAGGCCCAAACTATTTATAAATTATAGAAGCCCTCAATTTTACCCTGTTCCTCTCTTTTTCCAATTAGTTTTGGTAAAACCCTAGGAAATTTTGGTAGATATTCTAGCCCCTTTCCCCTTACTTTGATCCTTGGATTCTAGAGATTGATCATTTTAAATATGGGGTGGTTTCTCCTCTTTATCCCCTTGTTTCTTATCATTCTTCTTTCGGGGATTCATAGTAGTGATAATGTTTTGATCGGGACGAGTTTGGGATATGATTTTTATGATCCCTTGGTATGGTTCTAGTTGATATGATGTTTCCTAGTGCATTTTTGGTTTCTAGGTTGTTTCTCTTTCACCCTATTGTGCATGGTGAATCATAAAGCTCCTTTAAGGTAGGGTTTCCTCATTCTATCCCTATTTATGTTCATGTGTGGGGATTTCATAATTTTTCCTTCTATTGGGTGGATAGTAAGGGTCATATTAATATAGAAAATGAATTAGATTAATCTAAAATTGATGGGAATGGGGAGAAATCACATATTTTACTACTTTGATGACATTTCCAATGAGTTTATGCATTCTTGTTTCCATTTCTGAAAATCACGGCTATTGAGATCCTTTCTTGTATTGTAGTTAATATGTATATAAGACCCTTGCTATGTTGATTGTTTTATTGCACCCTGAATAAGATGATAAGAATGTATATATGGATATTGAATTGGTTTCCCATGGAAATTTGGAATTTTTGTGATAATAACCATGCTAAATAATGAAGTAAAGTAATGTAAGAATTTAAACTTAAATTGTAAAAGCTGGGATGTGATGCTATGTGTGGTTGTGCTTATTGTGTTTCGTTGTGTGATGTGGTTTGTTGTGCGGTGATGGTGGTGACCAGATGAGTTGTAAAATGTGAGGGGGTAGTTATGTGATGGTTTATTGTCATGGGATGTGATGTGGGTGGTTGTGTGATGGTATGATGTGCGGTGGTTGTGATGTGTAATGGTTGAGATAGGTGGTTGTTGCGATGAGACAACTTGGATAATGCAGTTTTGTAGCGATGGTTGATGTGATATGGGTGAGATTTTCTATGGTGTGGTTGTGTTAGTTTCCTGGTTATCCATGGAAATAATCATAATACTAAATGAAACGACATGGGTTGGTAAATGAATTTGAATGGACTGGAAATTGATGTGTGGTAATTGACTTAAATGAATTGAATGATAAATTAATTAGCTATATTAATTTGAATAAAATGGATTAGTAAATGGGAGTTAGTGGAAACTCATTAAATCTAAAAAATAGTGGAACCTATAATTGAAAGTAGGAATGTGTGGCTATGTGTGTTAGTTGTGTTGTGTGACACATTTAGTGGTGGTAACAGTCATGAAAGATGTTGTATGGTATAGTGGTAGTGATGTGGTGTATGCTAGTGTAGTTGATGTGAACCCATAGGTTGTGTATAATGTGTTATCTGTCTATCATGTATTTTATGTTATTTATATATACACCTCACCTAAGTTAGATAACCTTACCGATGCTAATTTTTTTTGGTTTCATGTGTTTTCCACATTATCTAAGTTGGTGGTGATACAGATGATTGGATACCCCCTCTTCTTCACTCTTCCTTTGATAATGATGATACAAGTTGATGTTGGAGATTACCCAGTAATGATATGGGTTGGTGTTGGAGATTACCTAGTGGTGATGAGGATGTTATATGTGGTGGGGGTCAAACATGGTAGGAGGAGGGCATGGGGTTAATGTCCTTCACATTCATGATACCCTACCACCATGGTTATGTGATGTGCTTATGATGTGATGTGATGAGGATGTGATGCGATGATGATTGGTTGTAGTAACAGATGCTAGACCTTATGAGGGTAGGGTTGGTTGGGATGAATCCCAACCCATATCATAGATGTAAGGTTATGTGACGTGATATATATGGAAGGGATGTGAGCATAAGATGTTTGATGTTGGGGTGTGAGAGTGGAAATCAGTAGGAAAGAGGTTGTGGGGCACCTATGATTTATAATCTTTTGATACTATGTTACTATATTGGATATGTGATTTGGTGATCATGCCATGTTTAGGATGGGATTGATTATTTTGCTTATTTATGTGCATGTCGTTCTACTTTTTGTTCGCTAGCACATTAGTATTCTCTTTTCACATGTGCACTTGATTCCTTTGGTATTATCCTACTGAGTATACATGTTATGCTCACCCTATGTATATATAAAATATTTTTCAGGTTTCTAGGAGGACTTTGGGGACTGAGTTGGACATTACAAGCTTGAGTTTTGAGCCAATGTTGAGTCACTTCCATAAGAATGTCTTTTTGTTTTTACCTAGAGACATTTATTTGTATTTTTTTGACATTATTCCTGCATTGTGGGATGGTTTTAGGTTTACTTTTATATTATGTGATGAATTTTCTTGGTGTATGTTTATCCTATATCCTGATCCTATATTATTATAGAGGGTAATTCCCTCTATGTGTGATATTTTAATACCCTTGGTGCCCATTGCCAATCCAAGTCCTACTAGAGGCGGGACTCAAGGGTCATTATCTCTCTTCCTTTATTGTCTGCCCAAGAGGGGTACCATTGAAAGGAGGGGGATTGTGGCGCCTATCCCTCAAGTTAGTTCTACATAGTTATGGATTTTAAGAGATTTCATTCATGATCATGATGTAGAGGTTGAAGAAAAATGCAAAGAATAAGGGGAGAAGGGAAACATAAGATAATTGAAAAATATAGAAAATGAATTAACATTCAAAATGTACAAGAAAATTATAGAGACCTAGTTACAATCAATTGGTGCCAAATATTCTTACCAAGTGAGGGGAAACAATATTTATAACCGTTATCCTTCTCTTCCCTCACATTCAATACAACAAACATCATGCTTCTCTTTCTTTGGATGAGTGCCACGTATCATGGATGAGGGTATGGATGATTCATTTGAGTCTTAATTAATTTTCCTAGCTCGAATATTCATTAGGTTCCGTATCGGTTTGAGAAAAATTATAGAATAATTATTTCTATCATTCAAAGATCTAGTGGAAATTAGGTGCCCTATATGTTAACGTGATGAATTGCACATGTATACGATTGGGATGGATAATTTGGGCCTTGAAATTGGGATTGGATGAAATCATCTCATTATATTCCAAATTATTAATCTTTGGACCATCTCTAACTCGGCCTGTTCATTGAAAAGATACTTTCCATACTTCGCTGTTCAGAACATGAAAAATTCATTTTATCTGTTTACTGTTTAGAAGGTGAAGTAGACTAGTGGTGAACTCTAATTAAGAATACAAGGCCCCAATATGAAATTGAATCCATGGAATGGGATGAGTTCAAGAACTTGTTTTTCAATAAGTACTTCCATCGTATTCTTCAAACAAAGATGGAAAAGGAGTTCCTTGAGCTTAAGAAAAAGGATGATGAATCCCTTGGTATATACGAGGAGAATTTTACAAGGCTTGCAAGGTATGCATCTGGCTTTATCATCCAACCTGAAAGTAAAGTTGATCGATTCTTCAGTGGCTTAAAACCAAGTCTTCGAAGGGCATTAGCGATAAGAGACTTCAATAGCTATGAAGAAATTGTGCGTTGTGATATCAAGGTAGAAATAGAAGTTGGCGTTACATATCCATCTCATGGTTTTGACAAGAAACGAAAGATGGAGTTTAAGGAAAAATTCTCAGAACAATGGTGAAAATAAGGCGAATGTTTCTTTATGCTCAAAGTGTGGAAAGAATCATGATGGAGATTGTATAAAAGGTACTAGAAAATGTTTCAAGTGTGGAAAAGAAGTTCATCGAGCAGATGAGTGCTGAAGTAATGGGAAAAAGGTTTCTAATGACGCGTATAGAGAAAAGACTATAGAGAACGCTCCACCAACACTTTAATGCTACAAGTGTAAGGAAATGGGGCATTATACTAACCAATTCCCTAATCCAAGGGTTAATGATGATCGAAATCAACAACCTCTTAAGGAAAAGGACAATGTGAAGTCACATGCGATCACTATTGGCGATGTTGAGTATGAAAACGATTTGGTGAAATGATTATGTATTTATGTAACAGGATTCCAAAATAATGTTGTGGAATCTCATTTATAGTATCGTGGAATATTGGAATATCTATGTAATGGTTTATTTTGGTTTTCGATAATTATATGGTAAAGGTAACCATGAAAAGTGATTGAAATATTTTTGGAAAGCAAATTATATGTGCATAATGAAGGGATAAGAAGAAAATAATATGTTTGATAGTATTCATAAGCTCATTATTGGTATAAGGACAAAGTGATATCATGGTTTTAGTATATAGAATTTTTGGAATTTTGGTACGTGGAAAGAGTTAACGTTTAATAGCATTCACATTTTCACTAAAGTTCAATGGGTATTCATTTTTCAAGAGAATACAAGATTAAGGTATTCACATGTTTGGAATGTGACCAACAATAAGATATATATTATGATATATGGGGGATAAATGAAGGTATTCACATGCTTGGTAGATGACATTTCTAGTAATCGAACAGAAGTATTTTCGATAAGCCTAAAGGTTGGAATGGATTAAGTTAGACATCAGATAGTATTGCATAAGGCTATATTGTTTTGATTTTATTTCTGAAATTTTATAATAGTATATTTTTAGAAAAAGGACAACATGTAGGACGGACGACAACCCGTCACGTCGGACAAGGATGCGGGAATCGAACCCACAACTGAAGTGTGACATGCCTTTATCGCCTACCACTAGCCTACAGGAAGTACCTGGTTAGTAGAAATTAGTTTTATTTTATTAAGTGGTATGATATATGAAGTATAAGTCCATTTTTGGAGCCATATATGATTAATATCACCATATATGGACTTATGTATATTTAATAACTTTTACTAACCCTTTGTTTGAGATAGATGGAATGACATATCATTATATCGCATGATCTACTAACACTTCAATAATGAAAAATTCAACTTCATTTATTTAAGAGATGAAGTGGAAATTGTTCAAGGCACGAACAACGGTGAGATTGTACCAAAATCAAGTAAGTATTTCTTCTAATTCCATTTTTTTCAGCTTTAGGGAAATGATCTTGAAAACCAAAAACGTTGTCCTAGATGGTACCTTAGATCATCACAAATTTATGGCTTTGTGATCATTGGATTTTTCATAGCCATGTTCTCTACCACTCTCCATCAGAACATGATAGTTAGATTTCTCTTCCATATCTATATTTTCATCTATGTTCTTCTATGTAGAAACCTAGTGATGAGTTAATTTGGGTAACCGTTACGTTTCATACATTAGTATTTAAAATTAAGTTTTAGTATTCCTTTTTATGATGTGGGTTTCTATGAATGAAACTTTAAAGTATTAAACCATTTATAACCCTGATGAAATTTGAGGGTGAAATTCATTTTAAGGGGGGTAGAATGTAACACCCCGAGATTTTATGAGAAATATTATTTTTAATTTCTTTAATGTCTTGTGTTGTACGCTACACCAATATTATCTTGTGCTATATGCAACACCGTATTAGCTTTTAGTATATGAAACACTATTCTTGTCTTGTGTTACACGCAAGAGCATCCTTCCTCGATAGCTTGCGTTGTACGCAATACCAAGTTTCACTAAACAACGATATGTTATTAAAATATTATATAAACTAGTCGTTATGAAAATTAATACCCACTTTTTTAAATTTTATAAATTTGATCTTTCAAAATGGACTTCATTTTTGGATTTGGAATATAGAAATTATCTTAGGGTGAATTTTTGGTATTTTTCTGAAAACTTTCAATTTTTGATAAATAGTGAAAAACACTGAGTTATTGGTTAAAACTGACTTTTTATTTAAATAATTATTTATTTTATTCAAATTTATTTTAGGTAAAAATAGATACATAATACCTATATAAGTTCAATGTAATTAATTGGAGTATTTTTATAATAATTTTAGATATATAAAAATTTTATTGAACTTTTTACCGTCTTTTACCCACCTCCTAGGAGCATTTGAAAATTTACATAAAACTTAATTTTACCGCTTATGTGAGTTGAATTTAAAAAATCCGAGAGACACGGTTGATATCAGTAAGTAAAATGCGGTTCAATAAGATAAAAATAATTTTTGGTGAATAATAACTTTTTTACTTTTATTTACCACAATTAAAAGTAAATAGGGTAATTAAGGATAAAAATGATATTATTATTACCCTAACACATGTCATAATTCTATTGGATAAGTGTAATTCGACCAAAAACAAACTTAGGAATAAAATATGACCCTTTAGGTTCACTTGGATTAGATTAGGACATTTATTTTTATTTAATTCAAAGAAGAGTTAAAAGAGTTAAAATCAAAGTTTAATAACTAAAACATTTTTAATATAGGGTTACACATAAGATAAATTCTACTATAAATATTAATTATAAATATAAAATATTTCCTACATAATGGTATTTTATTTATAATTTTTTGACATTAAATAATTTAATTTATTTATGACAAAATGATGACGCAGTAATTACCTTATTAATGAAATATTAACATAATTGATATTATAAATACCCAAATAAATTTAATTTGAGACTATTTATAAATTCAAATAATTTTATAGGTTAATATAACATATTAGTGTTGGTTATATTAATTTTTTTCTAAGTAATAATGCTGTTATGAATTTAGAAAAAACAAAATACCAAATAGTGTCAAAATTGATATAAAAGAGTTTTTAAAAAAAATGTTATATTATTAATTGATATAATATTCCTAAAAATATAAGGTTCGGACAAAATACTTATATAATGATAGGTGTATAATTAATGAACCACTCGGGGTTTTATTGTATGTATATAGTAAGTTTATTAACCATATAATATAAAAATACAAAGAGACATAGTAAATGTCAAACTATTTAACTAAGAGTTAAATATAAATTATAAGGTTAATATATTGAACCAAACCTGTATAAAACCTATTTTTTGAGTGGATTACGACCCATTACCACCTTATCTTCTAAATAAATCAATTTGGATCCATTATAAACCGAATATGAATTTATTATATAATAATATTTTAAGTTTTTCCTAAGGTTACCATCACCTCTCTTATAAAAGGGAACTCCATATTCTCTCAAATTAACCCCTAAAAATCCATTTGGCTCAGCCAAAACCTACCAAAATACCCTCTCAACTATCCTACCTTCATCCTAGAGGCCTTCCTTTAGTCAGAAATCCAACCTAAGGAGCCCTTTTGATCAAATCAAAAGGAAGAACCCGAAGAAGAGGTAAATATCTCACCACCTATTTCAAGTTTCTTTGTTCTTCCACTTCATCATTCTTTTTTGTTTCTATTATAAAATAATAACTACAGTATCTTCTATATACTGTTATGTTATTATAAAAATGGTACAACCATTTTAGTTATTTTATCCATCCTATGAATGAAAAAGTCACCACACGTGCGTACGTACAGCTTACCGTCTCTACGTCGTGGTGTAGTTTGTTATTCAAAAATTTCAGCATTTGGATGGGTATAATAATTAGTATAAATGATATAAATAATAAATATAAGATTATTATGATTCTGTATATATGTTATACCATCCAATTATATACGATTTTAATATCAAGAGAATGATATTGTCGCTCGTGCGTACGTACGGACTACCGTCTCCACGAACGCGATGAGATTCATTCTCCATGATTAACCATTAAAGTATGATTATAAAGTATATATAATAAATAATCATGAAAGATATTACATAATAATTATACTGTATTTATGTACATATATGTTTCATTTAATTAATTATATTTAATTCAATAAGGAAACGAAAACAGCGTTCATGCGTACGTACGACTTACCGTCTCCATGAACGGTGTATTTAATTCCATTTATCAATCTATTATATATATTATATTCTGAATATATATTATATATAAATCATGTTTTACATTCTTGAAGTAATTAAATCATGATATAAGTAATGATATCACGAACAACAATTCCAAACACGTACGATAAATGAAACAATTATTACCCAAAACATTGCTTTAACATGGAAATGACAATTGAATGGGTAATATAAAGACCTAAGTGAATCATATATGATATCATAAATATTATTATGTTTATGTTACAAGTTAATAATATGTTTAAACCCACTATACAGTAGTTTCAGACACATAAAAAAGAAATTTTACCTATGGTAAGGGATTATTTCGCCTCACTTTTATTTCTGTGAGACATATGCCTTAATCACCATCTATTTCCTTTGTATCGTGTTTATGATTCCTATGGATGTTTTATGATTTTTATTATTAAGGATATGATATTTAAATATGCATGTAATTTTCTTTATTTTATGAAACATATGATTCCACCGATTATAAAAGGTAAGGGATAATTATTCCAATCTCATTCTTATCCGGGATTGTTTATTCGTAAGTACTTACTGGAGTTATGTTTATCATCCATGTCCATGTTTTCTAAAAATGTTTTCATAATGTGTTTACTATTCTTTCATGTATGTTTAAAGTCATTTTTAGCCTTTTTTGACTTTTACCACAATATATGGAAGAAATATTTCTTTTGTTTACCATACGAGGTACTTTTAGACTTTTTCGGAAAAAGTACAAGAAGAATGTTTTTTTAACTTATACAACATGAACAGATTTTTATGGTTTAATAATTCCTTATTTTAATTAATCTTCCTCTACAAGATTTCATGATTATTTTCAACAAAAATACCTTTCTTTTAAAATTGCATGGAATTTTTTGAAAAGAAAATGATTTTGAAGAAGAAATGATATTTTTCTCAAGAATTATTTTCAAGTGTTTTATCAAAACTATTTCCCATCTAAGATGAAATTATTTAGTATGTTTATGTTTCAAGTATAATGTCTCTATTATTTACATGGTTTTATTTTTCTTATGATGAAATGATATCCATTTTTTTTCTATATGGATTATGTTATGATGTCATGATATTTAAGAATCCCATTCTATTACATGGGATATGCTATGATGTATGATTTATGATTTTGTGGCACATGAAAGAATGATTTCATTATGAGATGGGTGGGACCTATATCTCCCTCCAATTCATTGGGTAAATATTTATATCTCATGAGATAAACATGGCTGGAATGGCAAGTAAATTCAGTTAAGTAATACAGGGCTGGAACGACAAGTAAACCCAGTTCAGTAATGGACTTTGTCCACTATGATGGTCTTGGCAGCAATGCCTTGGCTACTATAGAAACAATATCAAGTTCTTAATGGTTTTCCATAATTAAATGTTTTATTCCCATGTTATTTTACAATTACAAATGTTCCTTTATGATATATGCCTTACGTATTTCCAAGTTTTATGTCATTGCTCTAGATTTTGATGTTTAGACTTTATGTTCAAGTTTTTGCATTCCGATGTTTATGGATTGTTTTATGTTATCTATGTTTACCCTTACTGAGCATTTGAGATCACCCTTTTTATATATTCTTTTCCCCCAGATATAAAGAAAGGTTTTAGGTAAGAAAAAAAGGGGAAGATCTTTGTGGGAGATGTTGAAGATATTTCACCATGATTAGAAGATTATTGTCTGAGTTTCTAAAGACACTAAAATTTTACGGTCCTTGAGTGACTCTTTTTGTTATGTATTAAGTATTCTGCAAAAGTAATGTAATTTCCATGTATGTCAAGTTTGGGTCTCTACAATTTAATCCTAATGTATTATGTTATTAATGAAAACCCACCATTGATCTTCATCTCCATCTAAATGATAAGTGGTTAGTGTCACCTTATCTATCTTAGAATGGTGTCGAAAAAAGATAATTTTGGTAATCTACACATTCTCCCCCACATGTGTTGTTGGACTATTTTCTCCTAGTTCACAACATTTCCTAAAATATAAAAGGTTTGAACAAAACATAAGATAACAGTTAATGAATAAATAATTTATTCCTTTCATAAATTAACTCTATGGACATATCATGTGGGATCCCTATGTTTTTAAATTTTTCTAAAATAGATTTTCTTGGGTGAATACATACACATAGTCTCATACTATGGGGTTTCACTGATGTTCACTAATCGATATTCCCAAATTAATTAAATCATGCTCTATTACCAACTAGAGAGACCCATCTTTTTCTGACATAACTATTAAAAATTTATAATGATATGAAATATAATAGAGTTAGAAAACCATTATCCAATGGGTTAGTGTCTCAGGAAAATTAGGGCCATACATCACTTTTAGATAACAAAACAAAAAAATCAATTTCATTCCATTATCTATAGCTTTGTATTGGCCCAAATTTTATCCTTAGTAATTGTAGTCACCTGATAATATATATCAATGAAGCTGGAGTGATAAATTCATATTAAGAGGCTAAATAATAACTAGAATCAATATAACATGTAGTGAGCATAATCATCATCATCATAACTGTTTTTGATGCTTTCTTCTAATGCTTGTCCACTCATCATGTTTCATTAGCGTTTGTTGATGGACTAAATTATACAATGCATTCCCACTTTCTAAAGGTGGAAAAAATTCATCACTTATTCATAGATATTTTCTCCTTGATCAAAAAGGGATAATTGGATTTTGGTTCCCCTTCCATGGATTCATTCTTCGAACTCATTGCATAGTATGGGTCTCCATTATTGATTATGATGTTGTTCATGAAACTCAGTCTCGATTGTATTTTTTCATGGATTCCAGTTTGTTATGCTTATTATTTCTGTAAAATCTATATGGTTTAGTTACGGAATCAAGCTTCGGTCTAGAGAGTTGTCCCATTGGGATTTGGTGGTATTTATGGATGATAGAACAATGAGGAACTTGTATTCTACATCATGAGAGGGATTCTAAATGGCATAGAACTCACTAATACAAAATTAACATTTAACAGCACTATAAAAGGGCCTTATTTAGCTCTAAAAAAGCACTGATAATCAAAGTGAAGCTAAAAGTACAAAACATTATTATTTATTAAAAAAGTGTTGTTGAAAGCCCCTTTAATCGTGATAAAAAAGATATGATAAAGAAAACCATTAAAAGTTCTTTTTTAGGGCTATTAGTGGCCCCCATTATCAGTAATTTTTTTAGTACTATTATAGGGGGCCTTTAACAGCACTAAAAAACCCTGATAAATGCTCCATTGATAAAGGGAATATAAAATTTTCCTCACAATCCCTAACAACCGCACTTTATTAGAACTTCCCACTAGCCCACCCCTTTATCAGTACTTTAGATAATCCCAGCCTCTCGTGCTCACCCATGACTCCATTGACATTCAAACCTTAAACCTCTAATATATACACCAGTATGGTTACCCGTCCACTATAATTTTTGTTTTACATTTTATGATATAAATATATTATATATATATATTTCATAATAATATTCTATTAATATGTTTATATAAATGTTTATATGTTAATTAATATATTTTATATTAAAATATGCTTAGTTAGTTATTTATAAAATTAAATTTTTATGTGTTAATATATATAAAATATATATACATTATTATATATTTTATTATAAATAAAATTACATTATGAAAATTGAAAAAATTTAAAATCCATAATATCAATACGAATGTAAGACATGGGAATAAATTTAGTACCGACTGAATAGGGAAAAAAATTCCCCCATAAACGAGGCATAAAATCCATCAAAAGTTAAAAAATTAGGCTACCATGATTAAAAACAAAATTTTGGAGTCCTTATAGGCCTTTTTGGACTCAAAAGATTACTTATTGGGATTGACAGCGTAGAGCTTATCACATTCTTTGATTTAATATGTGGTTGATCCCAAACATACACCATGATCAAAAGTTATTGAAGTTTTATGTTTGAGTTATGTTGTCATATTATTTTAGATAATTTATTTTTTTTTTCAATTTTTTATCTTAAAATTTATATTAAAAGACTATTACTCAGTAACAATAAGAAATTATTAATTAAAAATATTTTTTATTTATTGTATACTCCATTTTCCAAAAAAATATTATAGTCCAAGTGTAAATTCATATTTACCTTTTCTAAATCATATTTCAAAAAATATATATATAATTTATATATGTATTAATATATTAATATATTAATATATTTATATATTAATATACTATTTTTAAGGATATATAATTTTTTAAGTATACATTTATCGGTGCTTGTAAAAATGCATCGATAATTGGGGGAATTTATCAGTGCTTCTAAAAAATCACTGATAAGAACCCCCATTTATCAACAAATCTTTTTCAATACCTAATAAAAGAACCCATTTATTGCACTTGAAAAAAAGTGCTGATAAACACCCCCTTTAATATCTCATTCTTTCATTGTTAAATACACCCTTTAATGGAACTAAAAAACACTGTTAAATACCCCCTTTTACAATGATTTTTAGAAATTTATTTTAAAGAACTACCGTTGGATAAACCCAGTTGTGTAGTATTGACTCGAGGCATCCTAAGGAAATAATAAGGTATCTTATTCCATAGTAACGTGTTCCGATGTTTTACTCAACCATCCCATACTTAATATAGTCTAGGATGTTATTTTAACACCCTATTGTGATGGATAAAACTAATTAGAATGTCTCATAGGTATAGATAAAAGAGGTGGATACCTAGGAGGGAACACTTTAAAGGTTTACCAAATGGATGGATCATAATGCCCAATGGTAGAGGACCTGAGGTGGTGAGTCTCATATAATAATGTTTTCCACTGTGAAGGGGTACTCCCCTAGAGGGGAGGCATCAAGGTTTACAATTGAATTGGTAGAAACACCTCTGATGAATAACCCGAGTGATTTGGCCAATAATGGGAAAGATGCTACACTATGAAGGAAAATTTGGACACCAATAAGGGATTATCAGGGAGGTGGATCCCAATTATGGGGACACCAAGGATTACCATTATATGGTATTAAAAATCAAAGAGGATTATTTCATACCGTGTGTAGAATAAAGGGATCAATAACCACATTGTTCGAATGGGTGATTTCAGGCTTACCCATGGTAAGCTACCCATTGTAAGAGGATCACTCTTTATAGGGTAATAGAATACTATTTGGGGCATATTCATTGTTAGCTTCCCATGTTTTAATATGACCAATGATGATTTGGATGGGAATTATGTGCTAATATGACCCAAATGGATGGCGTGATCTCTCTGGGATGTGGACAGCTGGCTAAGAATGACGATAAAAATTGAAGAAGTGTTGGATGAGAGTGGATGAAATTGATGTAATATGAAGGGTGATGAGAATGAATCTTGAGGAGGCTTTTGATGTACCCTTTATAGGATATAGGGATCAAAATATACACTGATCAGGATTGGGTGATGAGACACCTATGAAGGCTGGTCATTTGAATGGAGCACATGTATAGGGACTTGATGGAAGTATAACCTCTAGGCTACAACATGAGCCATGGAAGATATAATGAATCAATGTAATGATTAGGATGGGAATGGATAATGGTATTGAAACTCAGGGAGGATTCCTATGTAACCTATGTAGGATATATCGATAAAATTCCATGTAATTCACGATGGTATCAGGGATTACACATGGCTAGATACCCTTTGAAATGTTGGGGTTTATGCATGGTTAGTGGCCCATGTATATGGAATGGATGGAATTTGATATCACTAGGATAAGGGTGAGGTGATGTATGAAGTGATGAGAGATGGAGTCGAAGAGCTCAGTGAGGTGGATGTAGGGGATGTTTCCATTAAGGAAATATGTTGCATGAAGAGGGTATATCCCTATAAGGGATAACCAAAGTGTACCGTTCATAGAGATTGAACCTCAAAGAGGCTTCCTACATACCCTTTTTAAATGATAGGGATCAAAACCCATATAGTTTGATAGAGAGGGGAATGGGGAATATGAAATAAGGAGGAAAAGGTGGATAGGTTTCATGTTCACTACTAACCTCTAAGCCCACGTGAGCTATGGTAAATCTAAGAAATACGAGGTAGCAGTAGACCTGATGATCATGTCCTGAAATGTGATACCATGAGAGGTGAGGTGGGGATTATGCACTAAGGAGGCCTAGGGAAATAGAGATTGGTGCTTACTCTAGGAGGGATTACAATGTATGATATTATTCAGTGGGAGGATTATATCATTCCCTACTAGGAGGGAGAGGAATATATCACTCCCAAGGAGATGAGTGGGTGTGGAGAATACTTTAGGTGTGACACCCCATGTATATTTCATGGGTTTAGACTTTAGTTTAATGTCATATACTGAGAATGATGGAGGTTTTTAGTTTAACCTCCTACTGCTCAAACGAGGATGACTCGATCCTCACCCCCTAGAAATTCATAATAAATTACGACCCATAGTTGGAAAAAATAAAGGAATCAGAAATGCCCCAAGGGAGTTTGGTAGAGGACTATTTCTTCATGGGGTCCATGTTAGTCTAGCTATTCTAAAATTAAAATCCCATTTGCGTACCTAGGAGAAAAAGCACCACATTGGACATTAGAATAAGGGATAACACATGAGGGACAAGGAAATCACTATGAACATGCCTGGTGGACTACACTAAAGAGGATCCCACAAAGTAAGGTGCCTCTCCAAGAGGAGCTTCAGGAAGCATGAGTGCTTCATGAAGGAAATAGGCTTCACAAAGTAAAGGTTCTCGCAAATCATGTGTCCCTTGACTTATTATAGAGTCTTCATTTAATAGAATATTTCTTCATGAAAGATTAATGAATCAAAAATCCTTTTGAAAACCAAATGGGATCTTTCAATCGTGAAGGTTAGTGTCCTTCGATAATGGAATCCCTTCCACAGGTATAGTCTATAAGGAAAAAGGAAAGCATGGATCATGGTACTCTAGTACCTCAGGCGTTCAATTCTTTGGTCAAGTTCATGGTTCTTGAGAGCTTCACGAAAATGGAGACTGGAAGTGAAAATTTCAAGGTAATAATACCAATAAGTTTGGGGAGAGCTTCATATTTAAATTCAAAGATGATAATGATGCTCATGGGATACACCGTGATGTAAAACTAACATTGTGAAGGGGTGGGGAATTTTCGGACTTATGGAGATATTTTACAATTACATTCATGTATTCATGGGTTTGTTAAACTCATAGAGGTAAGGTCATCCACTGTCACATGTGTGGTGGAGATGGATCTCTATAAAGGACCTTCAGGAGGTATACTCATTTGATGGATTTTTTGGTCATTTGAGCCCATATTGACTTCGAAATGGTTGTGAACTTCTCCATTAATATAGTAGAACATATTTTGGAATATTAAAATTCCCCCCTACGAATGTGATATGATGGGAAAGGGATGGTTGGATTATGAGAGTCAATTATAGAAAAAACTGTTGGTCACAAAGTTAGCTCGTGTTGGCGTTACACAGAACACACATGGGTGGTTGTGCAACGATAGTGATGTGTGATGGCTATGTTGTGCAGTGGTTGTGATGCTGGTGGTTGAGATGGATGTTCATTGTGATGAGATGGATTGGCCAATGCAGTGTTGTGAAAATGGTTGATGTGAGGTGGGTGAGCTATTCTATGGCGTGGTTGTGTCAGTTTACCAGTTATCCATGGAATAAATTGTAATGCTGAATGAAACAACATGGGTTAGTAATTGAATAAGAATGGTCTAAAAATTGTTGTGTGGTAATTGAATTAAATGAATTAAATGATAAATGAATGAGCTATGTTAATGTTAATGAAATGTATTAGTAAATGGGAGTTAGTGGAAAATCATTAAATATAGAAAATGGTGAAACCTATAATTGAATGTGAGAATGTGTGGCTATGTGTGGTAGTTGTGCGACACGATGCATTTAGTGGTGGTAGTAGTTGTGAAAGATATTGTATGGAGCAGTGGTGGTTATGTGGTGTACGCTAGTGCAATTAATGTGAACCCGTAGGTTGGGTATTGTAAGTTATCTATCTATCATGTATTTTTTTGTTATTTCTATAGACGCCCCACCCAAGTTGGATAACCTTACCAACACCCAAATGTTTTGGGTTCTAAGTGTTTTCTACAACATCCATGCTGGTGGTGCTACGAATGGGTGTCTACCCCCTCTTCCCCACTCTTACTTTAGCAGTGATGATATGGGTTGGTGTTGGATATTACCCAGTGATGATACAGGTTGGTGCTGGAGATTACCCGGTGGTGATGAGGATGTTATAAGTAATGGGGGTTGTGCATGGTAAAAGGATGGAATGAGGTTGATCTACTCACATTCATGATACCCTACTGCCCCAGTTATGTGATGTGGTTGTGATGTGATGTGATGAGGATGTGATGTGATAATGGATGATGCTAGCACTAGGCGACAGACCTTGTGAGGGTGGGGTAAGTAGGGATGCATCCCGACCCACATCAAAGATGGTTGGTTATGTGATATGATATGTATGGAAGGGATGGAAGAACAAAATGTTTTACATTGGGGCATAAGAGAGTAAAATCAGCAGGGAAGCGATTGCTGGGAACTTATGATTTGTATTCTTTTGATACTATGTTACTATATTGGATTCTTGATTTGATGAGCGTGCTATGGTGAAGTTTAGATTGGTTAGTTGACCTATTTAAGTGCATGTTGGTTCTGATGTTTATTCTCTAACGCATTAGTATTCTGTTTTCACATATGCACTTGATTCCATGTGTATGATCCTAATGAGTATACATGTTATGCTCACCCTATATATATATATATATAAAACATTTTTCATGTTTTTAGGACTTTGGGGACCGAGCTATACATTACTAGCTTGGGTTTGGAGCTGGTTTTGAGTCGCTACCATATGAATATATTTTGGTTTTTTACTTGGAGACTTTTATTTGTATTTGTTAACATTGTTCATGCATTGTGGGATAGTTTTGTGTTTACATTTATATTATGTGCTAGACTTTCTTGGTGTTTATTCATTCTATCTCCCGATCCTATATTATTATAGAGGGTAATGCCTCCCATGTGTGATATTTTTATATCCTCAATGATTTTCGCCAACTTGAGGCCTACCTGAGGTAGGACTCAAGTGTCAATATTTCTCTTCCTTCATTACTGGCCCTGGAGGGGCACCTTTGGAGGCACTATCAGGATTACATGAGTTGGTAGGGGAATAATGCTAATTGATCTTGGTGTCTGACATAAGCTAGGGAGACTAGCTAATACATAATATTTTAGGGCTCCCCATGATCTGGTGCAATGAATCTAAGCTTATTAAATGACCAAGTGAGGTGGACCTATTTGAATGGTTGAGACCTAGGAGAGGTACATTCATCATGATTGATTGTGTTTGTTTCTGAATCGAGTGATTATGGGAAATTAAAATGAATTAATTAAATAAAACTTGATAAAATTCCATACTACTAGGCATAGGGTTTCTCCTATATTTTTGAGAATGGATCTCAATCATCATCCATGAGTAACTCAAGCAGTAGAGGTTTAGTGGGCTGATCTAATTGATTATTGGAGGATTAAATCGATAGAGGAGGATGAGGTATGATAGAGGGTTTTGTACGTATTTCAATGACAGAGCTTGGGAAAGTATGAGGGGAACATCTATGATTTGGACATGGAGTGCTAGTTAGAGGTTCTCAAGATCTCCTTTGGTTTTATTTCAATCTTGGGTTGAGTTCTGGGTACCATTGGAAATTATTCAGATACTAAGAGCTACACATTAGTGATGGACATTGTATCTTGGTGACTGTAAGGAGGCAGATGTGTTGTAGAAATAATTTCAAAAGGAGTTCCATTTAGAATTCCTATCATTGATGATGAAGGAGTTAAATAGGTATGATTTTATCTCCCTTCAACAGAGGGACTTGTGTGTACTGAAGTTTAGGATCAAATTAAAGGACCTATTGCACTTTTATCCTAATATCATTCCAAATAAGGAGTGCAGAGCATGGTGTCTGGAGGAGTCACCCCATTTATGCTTTATATGTACCTAGAGGTACAGAAAAAGGAATAGTTTATCAAGCAGATTCTTTTTATGGGAGGTGATCCATGAGATAGTGGCCAATAGGTTGTCTTGAGGAGCAGAGCTTTAGGCAGTGGGTCATAGATGTTCATGTAGTTGGTGTTTCGACTAGTGGGGAACCAACCATGGCATATCCCTTCACATACTTTTAGGGATGATAGTTTTTGAGCGCCCACTAGGGATTTATTGTTTTAATTATATGTTTGTGGGGGACATGGATACCACCAAGATCAGTGTCTGACCACTTAGTGAGGATAGTTTCAGATGGGTGGTCAGGCCCATTTTTGGTAGCAACAATAGTAGTTGCCTTTGAGGCAGTTTCAGTAGTGGTACCACCGAACTCTTGTTCAGAATACGAGGACAGCTGATGTTGGAATGGGGGGGGGGGGCTCATGATGGTCCTAGTCCTCAAGGACCTAAGCCTGAGAGTGGTCATGGAGGATGACAACAAAGAGGCAAAGGATTTGGGCATGGTCAGATATGTGCGATAGGGGCGGTAGCAGGGTCAGAGGTTGTCTGAGGTATGATCCATTTATTTTATACCCTTATTTATTCCTTGTTTTATTCAAGAACCTCAGACTCCTTTGTTTCTACTACTTTTTTCTATACTTTGGGGCTGGATGTGGAGAGGCTTTTCGATCCCCTAATGTTATCTACACCAGTTGGAGGTTAGGCTACTTTGATGTGTTCTGAGGATGTAGAATGGTGATGGGGTAACACTAGTTTATGGTGGATTTATTTTTTGATGCATTATATCCATATGATTTTATCCTTGGTATGTATTGGTTGTATACCATGTGTTCAATCATCGACTGTTTCCAGGGGAGAGTTTTGTTTTCCAATGTGGAGGGCTAGTGAGTGGAATTTGTTGGTGAACATAGTTATCAGATGGGTAGAAAGAAAGTAAAACCTCTTTTGTCTTAGTTATTGGAGTTTTTAGTGGAAGCTTAGGCTGAGGATGTTCCCAGGGTTTTGGGGTAGTTCCTGGATGTTTTCCCAGATGAGTTTATGACACTACCTCCTTGACGCAACATTGAGTTTGGGATAGAGTTGCAACCAGGAAAATCTATGATTTTGATGGTTCCTTATCGAATGGTGCATACAAAGATACATGAGTTGAGGCTATAGATGTATGATCTAATGTATAGGGTTTTCATCTATCCCCATGTGTCTCCTTGGGTGATCCAATGTTGTTTTCTAGGAAGGCAAATGATAGTCCAAGGTTGTGTGTGGACTACTAGAGGTTGAATTGGGTAACAATAAAGAACCATTTCCCTATTCCAAGGATTGGTGATTTTTTCAACCAATTGAAGGGATCTAGTTTGTTTTTAAAGATCAACTTACAGTCTATATATCACTAGATAAGGGTGAAAGATAAAGATATCCCAAATATTACATTTAGGTGTAGGTATGGGCACTTCAAGTTTGTAGTTATTCCATTCAATGTCACAAACACACCAACTATCTTCATGGGGATCATGAACTCCATATTCCTTGAGTTCCTAGACTATTTTATCATCATGTTCATAAAAAACATATTTATATACTTGGAGTCATAAGAGGAGTATGTCAATCATCTTAGAGCTGTCTTGCAGGTCCTTCAAAACCACCAACTCTATGAAAATATGTCTAAGTGAAATTTTTAGATGCGAGAGTTGCATTTACTTGGACATGTGATGTCTCAATAGGGTGTGGTCATGGACCCATTTAAGATTGAGATAGTTGTTTCTTGGTATTCACCCAAGAATGTGGTATAGGTTCACAATTTCATTGGTCTTATAGGCTATTATTAGAGGTTTGTGTCTAATTTATCTTGGGTTATAGCCCTAATGATATCTTTGACAAGGAACAATATTTTTTTGGACTAATCATCTATAGGGATCATTCAATTACCTAAAGAAGATATTGATAAGTGCTATAGTGCTTCATTTTCCAGAGGAAGGGGTTATGTTTAAGGATTTCTGTGTTTCTTCCCATTTATGTTTGGGGTGTATCTTGATGTAATAGAGGGAGATGATCTTTTACAAGTCTAGGTAGTTACATCCCTATGAGTGTAACTATTCCACCCATGATCTAGGGTTAGTGACATTTTTGTTTTTACTAAAGTTTTGGATACATTACCTCTTTGGAAAGCACTTTGTGGTTTTCATGGACCATAAGAACTTGAAATATATATTCTCTTAGTGGGATTTGAATCTATGCCAGTGGGGGTGGATGGATTTTCTCAAGGATTACAGTTTTTAGACGTCTTACACCTCGAAAAAGGGTAATTTTGTTGATAATGTACTGAGTCAAAAGTCCCAAGGACATGTGATTCGGGGGTTTACATACATTTGGAAAGGGATGGAGGAGATTGCAATGATGCATCTTGATGCAGGGGAGAGTAGTGGTCAAGGTTGTATTTATCAGTTGTCTATGGATTCATCCATGATGTAATAGGCGGAGGAGTCTCAATGGAGAGACTCAGAGGTGGAGGTGATGCATGACTGTGCTGGACATGGTGATAGTCTAGAGGTATAGTCTGAGGATGGTCAGAATTGGATGTGGTTCTAGGGGAGGCTGTTTGTTCCATTTGCAATGCCATATGGAGTTCTTCATGAATTTCACAACTCAAATTTAGCGGCACATCCTGGTGTGAGCAAGATGTATTGTGGCTTGAGAAGATATATTTGGTGGTTGGGGATGAAATGGTTGGTGACAAGGTTTGTGGAGAGGTGTCTAGTTTATCATTAGGTGAAAGTGGAACATCATGTTCCTTGAGGTTTTTTTGGACCTTGGATGTTCTTTAATGTAAATGGAAGGATATCTCAATAGATTTCATCATTGGGTTACCCTGATATCAAGGAGGATGTGATGCAGTTTGGGTGATTGTGTATTGGATAACGAAGTTGGTTCATTTTCTAGATATCTGTGAATCGAGTACCGTGGATGTCTTGATGAGGTGGTATATGGATGATGTGGTTATAATTCATGGGTCACTAAGAACCATCATTTCTTATATGGATCCTATTTTTACCTCATACATTTGGAGGGTATTGAAACATGATTTTGGATCCCAGTTGCACCTTAGCACTACTTTCCACCCTAAAAAAGATGAAAAAATGGAGCAGACTATCCAGACACTGGACGATATGTTTTGAGCTTACGTCTTGGATTTTGGTAGATCTTGGATAAATCACCCACCTTTGGTTGAGTTTACCTACAAAAATAACTATCTCTCATCTATTTTCATGGCTCTGTTTGAGGTATTTAATGGGAAACCATGTCATTCTCTGTTATGTTGGACACATGATGGTGATTCAGTAGTTCTTGGTCCTGATGTGGTTCAGAGCATGAATGATAAGATCCAATTGTTCTTAGAGTGAATGAGGGTGATACATGACCATCATAAGGCCTATAATGATCATATGTAGAGGACCTTGAAGTTTGAGGTTGGATACCACATGTTCTTGATGGTTTACACTTGCCGAGGGTGGTAGAGGTTTGCCAGGGGGAGTAATATTTCTCCCCAGTTCATTGGGCCTTTTGAGGTGTTGGGACATGTTGGAGAGGTGGTGTATCTGTTGGCATAGCCACCATATATGGAAAGTATCTACAACACCTTCCACATGTTCTGGCTTCGTTGGTATTTTCATGATGACTCACACATCATTGACTGGGGAGAGTGGGATATCAAGGATGATGTGATGTTCATGGAGTAACCAATAGAGATCTAAGATTATTGAGAGAAAGTGATATGTGGATGAGATATCCCCTTGTATCATGTGTTTTGGAGGCATGAGGTCCTATAAGAGAGTACTTGGGAGCGTGAGATATAGATTCATGCCCAATACTCTGAGTTATTTTGAGTTTTTTATTACTATGTTTTTCTTTGATGATGTAATGTTTAATTTTTTTATTTATGTGATGTTATTTTTTCCCTTGATGGTGGTTATTTTTATGGTTTTAAGTGTATAAATAATGGAAAACCCCTTCCTAATCAATTCATGTTATATTATGTCACATTTTAAAACCATGTGGGAGAGTCTGAATTGCCGAAATCAGATAATATCTTGATATGGAGGGAGAGTTTACATGATTTTTGTGTTTGGGGTAGTGTTGCATGATGATTGAGGAGGTTGTTGTATTGGGTTATGTCGAGGTTGAAATAGCAGTTCAAATGGTTATGTCGAAGGGATGTGGCTTGTGGATGGTGTCAGATGATGTGGTGTTGTGACCAATGGTGAGATGGTGATGGGGGTTGTGTGGGGTGTTTTTTGAATGCTTTGGGTTGGATCAACATGTTTGGATTGTGGTAGTGTTTATAGTGTAATGATATCCCTAAGAGGTATTACATAGGGTGTTTTTTTGGACCCTCCGTATTCCTTTTGGGTTTGGTTTTGATTCTAGAGTATGTGAATCGTTTTATAGGAATCTAATGTAATGTTCTCTGCATTCTCAACCCATTAATTTTCCAGTTTTGGAGTTAGAAGTGTTTGGAGGAGGCTCGCGGAGGAATCTGTGGAGTTGGAGCTCCAATTTTACTACAGAAGGTGGTTTATGATGTGAATATGTATTCAAATTGTGAGATGTTGATTTATAGCTTGGAGCCATATGATTCACAAATCAAACTTTGGGTGGTATTTTTTTGTTTAAGGAACTCATGACATGAAGGAATTGTTTACGATGTGAATTAATTCTAGCAAGTGGCACCATGAAATTTGGTATATGTTCATCAGGTTTAAAGTTCGAGGAACTCATAGCCTGAATCTGTTTCACGACTTGAATTGGAGGGCCTCATGAAAACTCATGGCGTGAACTGGTGATTCATGATGTGAACGAATCAAGGCCCAAACTATTTATAAATTCTAAAAGCCCTCAATTTTACCCTGTTCCTCTCTTTTTCCAATTAGTTTTGGTAAAACCCTAGGAAATTTTGGTAGATATTCTAGCCCCTTTCCCCTTACTTTGATCCTTGGATTCTAGAGATTGATCATTTTAAATATGGGGTGGTTTCTCCTCTTTATCCCCTTGTTTCTTATCATTCTTCTTTCGGGGATTCATAGTAGTGATAATGTTTTGATCGGGACGAGTTTGGGATATGATTTTTATGATCCCTTGGTATGGTTCTAGTTGATATGATGTTTCCTAGTGCATTTTTGGTTTCTAGGTTGTTTCTCTTTCACCCTATTGTGCATGGTGAATCATAAAGCTCCTTTAAGGTAGGGTATCCTCATTCTATCCCTATTTATGTTCATGTGTGGGGATTTTATAATTTTTCCTTCTATTGGGTGGATAGTAAGGGTCATATTAATATAGAAAATGAATTAGATTAATCTAAAATTGATGGGAATGGGGAGAAATCACATATTTTACTACTTTGATGACATTTCCAATGAGTTTATGCATTCTTGTTTCCATTTCTGAAAATCACGGCTATTGAGATCCTTTCTTGTATTGTAGTTAATATGTATATAAGACCCTTGCTATGTTGATTGTTTTATTGCACCCTGAATAAGATTCTAAGAATGTATATATGGATATTGAATTGGTTTCCCATGGAAATTTGGAATTTTTGTGATAATAACCATGCTAAATAATGAAGTAAAGTAATGTAAGAATTTAAACTTAAATTGTAAAAGCTGGGATGTGATGCTATGTGTGGTTGTGCTTATTGTGTTTCGTTGTGTGATGTGGTTTGTTGTGCGGTGATGGTGGTGACCAGATGAGTTGTAAAATGTGAGGGGGTAGTTATGTGATGGTTTATTGTCATGGGATGTGATGTGGGTGGTTGTGTGATGGTATGATGTGCGGTGGTTGTGATGTGTAATGGTTGAGATAGGTGGTTGTTGCGATGAGACAACTTGGATAATGCAGTTTTGTAGCGATGGTTGATGTGATATGGGTGAGATTTTCTATGGTGTGGTTGTGTTAGTTTCCTGGTTATCCATGGAAATAATCATAATACTAAATGAAACGACATGGGTTGGTAAATGAATTTGAATGGACTGGAAATTGATGTGTGGTAATTGACTTAAATGAATTGAATGATAAATTAATTAGCTATATTAATTTGAATAAAATGGATTAGTAAATGGGAGTTATTGGAAACTCATTAAATCTAAAAAATAGTGGAACCTATAATTGAAAGTAGGAATGTGTGGCTATGTGTGTTAGTTGTGTGGTGTGACACATTTAGTGGTGGTAACAGTCACGAAAGATGAAGTATGGTATAGTGGTAGTGATGTGGTGTATGCTAGTGCAGTTGATGTGAACCCATAGGTTGTGTATAATGTGTTATCTGTCTATCATGTATTTTATGTTATTTATATATACACCTCACCTGAGTTAGATAACCTTACCAATGCTAATTTTTTTTTGGTTTCATGTGTTTTCCACATTATCTAAGTTGGTGGTGATACAGATGATTGGATACCCCCTCTTCTTCACTCTTCCTTTAATATGATGATACAAGTTGATGTTGGAGATTACCCAGTAATGATATGGGTTGGTGTTGGAGATTACCTAGTGGTGATGAGGATGTTATATGTGGTGGGGGTCAAACATGGTAGGAGGAGGGCATGGGGTTGATGTCCTTCACATTCATGATACCCTACCACCATGGTTATGTGATGTGCTTATGATGTGATGCGATGAGGATGTGATGTGATGATGATTGGTGGTAGTAACAGATGCTAGACCTTGTGAGGGTAGGGTTGGTTGGGATGAATCCCAACCCATATCATAGATGTAAGGTTATGTGACGTGATATATATGGAAGGGATGTGAGCATAAGATGTTTGATGTTGGGGTGTGAGAGTGGAAATCAGTAGGAAAGCGGTTGTGGGGCACCTATGATTTATAATCTTTTGATACTATGTTACTATATTGGATATGTGATTTGGTGATCATGCCATGTTTAGGATGGTATTGATTATTTTACTTATTTATGTGCATGTCGTTCTACTTTTTGTTTTCTAGCACATTAGTATGCTCTTTTCACATGTGCACTTGATTCCTTTGGTATTATCCTACTGAGTATACATGTTATGCTCACCCTATGTATATATAAAATATTTTTCAGGTTTCTAGGAGGACTTTGGGGACTGAGTTGGACATTACAAGCTTGAGTTTTGAGCCAATGTTGAGTCACTTCCATAAGAATGTCTTTTTGTTTTTACCTAGAGACATTTATTTGTATTTTTTTGACATTATTCCTGCATTGTGGGATGGTTTTAGGTTTACTTTTATATTATGTGATGAATTTTCTTGGTGTATGTTTATTCTATATCCTGATCCTATATTATTATAGAGGGTAATGCCCTCTATGTGTGATATTTTAATACCCTTGGTGCCCATTTCCAACCCAAGTCCTACTAGAGGCGGGACTCAAGGGTCATTATCTCTCTTCCTTTATTGTCTGCCCAGGAGGGGTACCATTGAAAGGAGGGGGATTGTGGAGCATATCCCTCAAGTTAGTTCTACATAGTTATGGAGTTTAAGAGATTTCATTCATGATCATGATGTAGAGGTTGAAGAAAAATGCAAAGAATAAGGGGAGAAGAGAAACATAAGATAATTGAAAAATATAGAAAATGAATTAACATTCAAAATGTAGAAGAAAATTATAGAGACCTAGTTACAATCGATTGGTGCCAAATATTCTTACCAAGTGAGGGGAAAAAATATTTATAACCATTATCCTTCTCTTCCCTCACATTCAATACAACAAACATCATGCTTCTCTTTCTTTGGATGAGTGCCACGTTTCATGGATTAGGGTATGGATGATTCATTTGAGTCTTAATTACTTTTCCTAGCTCGAATATTCATTAGGTTCCGTATCGGTTTGAGAAAAATTAGAGAATAATTATTTCTATCATTCAAAGATCTAGTGGAAATTAGGTGCCCTGTATGTTAACGTGATGAATTGCACATGTATACGATTGGGATGGATAATTTGGGCCTTGAAAGTGGGATTGGATGAAATCATCTCATTATATTCCAAATTATTAATCTTTGGACCATCTCTAACTCGGCCTGTTCATTGAAAAGATACTTTCCATACTTCGCTGTTCAGAACATGAAAAATTCATTTTATCTGTTTACTGTTTAGAAGGTGAAGTAGACTAGTGGTGGACTCTAATTAAGAATACAAGGCCCCAATATGAAATTGAATCCATGGAATGGGATGAGTTCAAGAACTTGTTTTTCAATAAGTACTTCCCTCGTATTCTTCAAACAAAGATGGAAAAGGAGTTCCTTGAGCTTAAGAAAAAGGATGATGAGTCCCTTGGTATATACGAGGAGAATTTTACAAGGCTTGCAAGGTATGCATCTGGCTTTATCATCCACCCTGAAAGTAAAGTTGATCGATTCTTCAGTGGCTTAAAACCAAGTCTTCGAAGGGCATTAGCGATAAGAGACTTCAATAGCTATGAAGAAATTGTGCGTTGTGATATCAAGGTAGAAATTGAAGTTGGCATTACATATCCATCTCATGGTTTTGACAAGAAACGAAAGATGGAGTTTAAGGAAAAATTCTCAGAACAATGGTGAAAATAAGGCGAATGTTTCTTTATGCTCAAAGTGTGGAAAGAATCATGATGGAGATTGTATAAAAGGTACTAGAAAATGTTTCAAGTGTGGAAAAGAAGTTTATCGAGCAGCTGAGTGCTGAAGTAATGGGAAAAAGGTTTCTAATGACGCGTATAGAGAAAAGACTAGAGAGAACGCTCCACCAACACTTCAAAGCTACAAGTGCAAGGAAATGGGGCATTATACTAACCAATGCCCTAATCCAAGGGTTAATGATGATCGACATCAACAACCTCTTAAGGAAAAGGACAATGTGAAGTCACATGCGATCACTATTGGCGATGTTGAGTATGAAAACGATTTGGTGGAATGATTATGTGTTTATGTAACGGGATTCCCAAATAATGTTGTGGAATCTCATTTATAGTATCGTGGAATATTGTAATATCTACGTAATGGTTTATTTTGGTTTTCGATAATTATATGGTAAAGGTAACCATGAAAAGTGATTGAAATATTTTTGGAAAGCAAATTATATGTGCATAATGAAGGGATAAGAAGAAAATAATATGTTTGATAGTATTCATAAGCTCATGATTGGTATAAGGACAAAGTGATATCATGGTTTGAGTATATAGAATTTTTGGAATTTTGGTATGTGGAAAGAGTTAATGTTTAATAGAATTCACATTTTCACTAAAGTTCAATGGGTATTCATTTTTCAAGAGAATACATGATTAAGGTATTCACATGTTTGGAATGTGACCAACAATAAGATATATCTTATGATATATGGGGGATAAATGAAGGTATTCACATGCTTGGTAGATGACATTTCTAGTAATCGGACAGAAGTATTTTCGATAAGCCTAAAGGTTGGAATGGATTAAGTTAGACATCAGATAGTATTGCATAAGGCTATAATGTTTTGATTTTATTTCTGAAATTTTATAATAGTATATTTTTAGAAAAAGGACAACATGTAGGACGGACGACAACCCGTCACGTCGGACAAGGATGTGGGAATCGAACCCACAACCGAAGTGTGACATGCCTTTATCGCCTACCACTAGCCTACAGGAAGTACCTGGTTAGTAGAAATTAGTTTTATTTTATTAAGTGGTATGATATATGAAGTATAAGTCCATTTTTGGAGCCATATATGATTAATATCACCATATATGGACTTATGTATATTTAATAACTTTTACTAACCCTTTGTTTGAGACAGATGGAATGACATATCATTATATCGCATGATCTACTAACACTTCAATAATGACAAATTCAACTTCATTTATTTAAGAGATGAAGTGGAAATTGTTCAAGGCATGAACAACGGTGAGATTGTACCAAAATCAAGTAAGTATTTCTTCTAATTCCATTTTTTTAAACTTTAGGGAAATGATCTTGAAAACCAAAAACGTTGTCCTAGATGGTACCTTAGATCATCACAAATTTATGGCTTTGTGATCATTGGATTTTTCATAGCCATGTTCTCTACCACTCTCCATCAGAACATGATAGTTATATTTCTCTTCCATATCTATATTTTCATCTATGTTCTTCTATGTGGAAACCTAGTGATGAGTTAATTTGGGTAATCGTTACGTTTCATACATTAGTATTTAAAATTAAGTTTTAGTATTCCTTTTTATGATGTGGGTTTCTATGAATGAAACTTTAAATTATTAAACCATTTATAACCCTGATGAATTTCGAGGGTGAAATTCATTTTAAGGGGGGTATAATGTAACACCCTGAGATTTTATGAGAAATATTATTTTTAATTTCTTTAATGTCTTGTGTTGTACGCTACACCAATATTATCTTGTGCTATATGCAACACCGTATTAGCTTGTAGTATATGAAACACTATTCTTGTCTTGTGTTACACGCAAGAGAAACCTTCCTCGATAGCTTGCGTTGTACGCAATACTAAGTTTCACTAAACAACGATATGTTATTAAAATATTATATAAACTAGTCGTTATGAAAATTAATACCCACTTTTTTAAATTTTATAAATTTGATCTTTCAAAATGGACTTCATTTTTGGATTTGGAATATAGAAATTAGCTTATGGTGAATTTTTGGTATTTTTCTGAAAACTTTCAATTTTTGATGAATAGTGAAAAACACTGAGTTATTGGTTAAAACTGACTTTTTATTTAAATAATTATTTATTTTATTCAAATTTATTTTAGGTAAAAATAGATACATAATACCTATATAAGTTCAATGTAATTAATTGGAGTCTTTGTATAATAATTTTAGATATATAAAAATTTTATTGAACTTTTTATCGTCTTTTACCCACCTCCTAGGAGCATTTGAAAATTTACATAAAACTTAATTTTACCACTTCTGTGAGTTGAATTTAAAAAATCCGAGAGGCACGGTTGATATCAGTAAGTAAAATGCGGTTCAATAAGATAAAAATAATTTTTGGTGAATAATAACTTTTTTACTTTTATTTACCACAATTAAAAGTAAATAGGGTAATTAAGGATAAAAATGATATTATTATTACCCTAACACATGTCATAATTCTATTGGATAAGTGTAATTCGACCAAAAACAAACTTAGGAATAAAATATGACCCTTTAGGTTCACTTGGATTAGATTAGGACATTTATTTTTATTTAATTCAAAGAAGAGTTAAAAGAGTTAAAATCAAAGTTTAATAACTAAAACATTTTTAATATAGGGTTATACATAAGATAAATTCTACTATAAATATTAATTAGAAATATAAAATATTTCCTACATAATGGTATTTTATTTATAATTTTTTGACATTAAATAATTTAATTTATTTATGACACAATGATGATGTAGTAATTACCTTATTAATGAAATATTAACATAATTGATATTATAAATACCCAAATAAATTTAATTTTAGACTATTTATAAATTCCAATAATTTTATAGGTTAATATAACATATTAGGGTTGGTTATATTAATTTTTTTCTAAGTAATAATGCTGTTATGAATTTAGAAAAAACAAAATACCAAATAGTGTCAAAATTGATATAAAAGAGTTTTTTAAAAAAATGTTATATTATTAATTGATATAATATTCCTAAAAATATAAGGTTCGGAAAAAATACTTATATAATGATAGGTGTATAATTAATGAACCACTCGGGGTTTTATTGTATGTATATAGTAAGTTTATTAACCATATAATATAAAAATACAAAGAGACATAGTAAATGTCAAACTATTTAACTAAGAGTTAAATATAAATTATAAGGTTAATATAGTGAACCAAACCTGTATAAAACCTATTTTTTGAGTGTATTATGACCCATTACCACCTTAGCTTCTAAATAAATCAATTTGGATCCATTATAAACCGAATATGAATTTATTATATAATAATATTTTAAGTTTTTCCTAAGGTGCCCATCACCTCTCTTATAAAAGGGAACTCCATATTCTCTCAAATTAACCCCTAAAAATCCATTTGGCTCAGCCAAACCCTACCTAAATACCCTCTCAACTATCCTACCTTCATCCTAGAGGCCTTACTTTAGTCAGAAATCCAACCTAAGGAGCCCTTTTGATCAAATCAAAAGGAAGAACCCGAAGAAAAGGTAAATATCTCACCACCTATTTCAAGTTTCTTTGTTCTTCCACTTCATCATTATTTGTTGTTTCTATTATAAAATAATAACTACAATATCTTCTATATAATTTTATGTTATTATAAAAATGGTACAACCATTTTAGTTATTTTATCCATCCTATGAATGAAAAAGTCACCACACGTGCGTACGTACAGCTTACCGTCTCTACGTCGTGGTGTAGTTTGTTATTCAAACATTTCAGCATTTGGATGGGTATAATAATTAGTATAAATGATATAAATAATAAATATAACATTATTATTATTCTTTATATATGATATACCACCCAATTATATACGATTTTAATATCAAGAGAATGATATTGTCGCTCGTGCGTACGTACGAACTACTGTCTCCACGAACGCGATGAGATTCATTCTCCATGATTAACCATTAAAGTATGATTATAAAGTATATATAATAAATAATCATGAAAGATATTACATAATAATTATACTGTATTTATGTACATATAAGTTTCATTTACTTAATTATATTTAATTCAATAAGGAAACGAAAACAGCATTCATGCGTACGTACGACTTACCGTCTCTATGAAAGGTGTACTTAATTCCATTTATCAATCTATTATATATATTATATTCTGAATATATATTATATATAAATCATGTTTTACATTCTTGAAGTAATTAAATCATGATATAAGTAATGATATCACGAACAACAATTCCAAACACGTACGATAAATGAAACAATTATTACCCAAAACATTGCTTTAACATGGAAATGACAATTGAATGGGTAATATAAAGACCTAAGTGAATCATATATGATATCATAAATATTATTATGTTTATTTTACAAGTTAATAATATGTTTAAACCCACTATAAAGTAGTTTCAGACACATAAAAAAGAAATTTGACCTACGGTAAGGGATTATTTCGCCTCACTTTTATTTCTGTGAGACATACGCCTTAATCACCATCTATTTCCTTTGTATCGTGTTTATGCTTCCTATGGATGTTTTATGATTTTTATTATTAAGGATATTATATTTAAATATGCATGTAATTTTCTTTATTTTATGAAACATATGATTCCACTGATTATAAAAGGTAAGGGATAATTATTCCAATCTCATTCTTATCCGGGATTGTTTATTCGTAAGTACTTACTGGAGTTATGTTTATCATCCATGTCCATGTTTTCTAAAAATGTTTTCATAATGTGTTTACTATTCTTTCATGTATTTTTAAAGTCATTTTTAGCCTTTTTTTACTTTTACCACAATATATGGAAGAAATATTTCTTTTGTTTACCATACGAGGTACTTTTAGACTTTTTCGGCAAAAGTACGAGAAGAATGTTTTTTTAACTTATACAACATGAACAGATTTTTATGGTTTAATAATGCCTTATTTTAATTAATCTTACTCTACAAGATTTCATGATTATTTTCAAAAAAAATACATTTCTTTTAAAATTGCATGGAATTTTGTGAAAAGAAAATGATTTTGAAGAAGAAATGATATTTTTCTCAAGAATTATTTTCAAGTGTTTTATCAAAACTATTTCCCATATAAGATGAAATTATTTAGTATGTTTATGTTTCAAGTATAATGTCTCTATTATTTACATGGTTTTATTTTTCTTATGATGAAATGATATCCATTTTTTTTCTATATGGATTATGTTATGATGTCATGATATTTAAGAATCCCATTCTATTACATGGGATATGCTATGATGTATGATTTATGATTTTGTGGCACATGAAAGAATGATTTCATTATGAGATGGGTGGGACCTATATCTCCCTCCAATTCATTGGGTAAAGATTTATATCTCATGAGATATACATGGCTGGATTGGCAAGTAAATTCAGTTCAGTAATACAGGGCTGGAACGACAAGTAAACCCAGTTCAGTAATGGACTTTGTCCACTATGATGGTCTTGGCAGCAATGCCTTGGATACTATAGAAACAATATCAAGTTCTTAATGGTTTTCCATAATTAAATGTTTTATTCCCATGTTATTTTACAATTACAAATGTTCCTTTATGATATATGCCTTACGTATTTCCAAGTTTTATGTCATTGCTCTAGATTTTGATGTTTAGACTTTATGTTCAAGTTTTTGCATTCTGATGTTTATGGATTGTTTTATGTTATCTATGTTTACCCTTACTGAGAATTTGATCTCACCCTTTTTATATATTCTTTTCCCCCGGATATAAAGAAAGGTTTTAGGTAAGAAAAAAAGGGGAAGATCTTTATGGGAGATGTTGAAGATCTTTCACCATGATTAGAAGATTATTGTCTGAGTTTCTAAAGACACTAAAATTTTACGGTCCTTGAGTGACTCTTTTTGTTATGTATTAAGTATTCTGCAAAAGTAATGTAATTTCCATGTATGTCAAGTTTGGGTCTCTACAATTTAATCCATATGTATTATGTTATTAATGAAAACCCACCATTGATCTTCATCTCCATCTAAATGATAAGTGGTTAGTGTCACCTTATCTATCTTAGAATGGTGTTGAAAAAAGATCATTTTAGTAATCTACACATTCTCCCCCACATGTGTCGTTGGACTATTTTCTCCTAGTTCACAACATTTCCTAAAATATAAAAGGTTTGAACAAAACATAAGATAACAGTTAATGAATAAATAATTTATTCCTTTCATAAATTAACTCTATGGACATATCATGTGGGATCCCTATGTTTTTAAATTTTTCTAAAATAGATTTTCTTGGGTGAATACATACACATAGTCTCATACTATGGGGTTTCACTGATGTTCACTAATCGATATTCCCAAATTAATTAAATCATGCTCTATTACCAACTAGAGAGACCCATCTTTTTCTGACATAACTATTAAAAATTTATAATGATATGAAATATAATAGAGTTAGAAAACCATTATCCAATGGGTTAGTGTCTCAGGAAAATTAGGGCCATACATCACTTTTAGATAATAAAACAAAAAAAACCAATTTCATTCCATTATCTCTAGCTTTGTATTGGCCCAAATTTTATCCTTAGTAATTGCAGTCACCTGATAATATATATCAATGAAACTGGAGTGATAAATTCATATTAAGAGGCTAAATAATAACTAGAATCAATATAACATGTAGTGAGCATAATCATCATCATCATAACTGTTTTTGATGCTTTCTTCTAATGCTTTTCCACTCATCATGTTTCATTAGCGTTTGTTGATGGACTAAATTATACAATGCATTCCCACTTTCTAAAGGTGGAAAAAATTCATCACTTATTCATAGATATTTTCTCCTTGATCAAAAAGGGATAATGGGATTTTGGTTCCCCTTCCATGGATTCATTCTTCGAACTCATTGCATAGTATGGGTCTCCATTATTGATTATGATGTTGTTCATGAAACTCAGTCTCGATTGTATTTTTTCATGGATTCCAGTTTGTTATGCTTCTTCTTTCTGTAAAATCTATATGGTTTAGTTACGGAATCAAGCTTCGGTCTAGAGAGTTGTCCCATTGGGATTTGGTGGTATTTATGGATGATAGAACAATGAGGAACTTGTATTCTACATCATGAGAGGGCTTCTAAATGGCATAGAACTCACTAATACAAAATTAACCTTTAACAGCACTAGAAAAGGGCCTTATTTAGCTCTAAAAAAGCACTGATAATCAAAGTGAAGCTAAAAGTACAAAACATTATTATTTATTAAAAAAGTGTTGTTGAAATCCCCTTTAATCGTGATAAAAAAGATATGATAAAGGGACCCATAAAAGTTCTTTTTTAGGGCTATTAGTGGCCCCCACTATTAGTAATTGTTTTAGTACTATTATAGGGGGCCTTTAACAGCACTAAAAAACCCTGATAAATGCTCCATTGATAAAGGGAATATAAAATTTTCCTCACAATCCCTAACAACCGCACTTTATTAGAACTTCCCACTGGCCCACCCCTTTATCAGTACTTTAGATAATCCCAGCCTCTCGTGCTCACCCATGAGTCCATTGACATTCAAACCTTAAACCTCTAATATATACACCGGCATGGTTACCCATCCACTATAATTTTTGTTTTACATTTTATGATATAAATATATTATATATATATATTTCATAATAATATTCTATTAATATGTTTATATAAATGTTTATATGTTAATTAATATATTTTATATTAAAATATGCTTAGTTAGTTATTTATAAAATTAAATTTTTATGTGTTAATATATATAAAATATATATACATTATTATATATTTTATTATAAATAAAATTACATTATGAAAATTGAAAAAATTTAAAATCCATAATATCAATACGAATGTAAGACATGGGAATAAATTTAGTACCCACTGAACAGGAAAAAAAAATTCCCCCATAAAAGAGGCATAAAATCCATCAAAAGTTAAAAAATTAGGCTACCATGATTAAAAACAAAATTTTGGAGTCCTTCTAGGCCTTTTTGGACTCAAAAGATTACTTATTGGGATTGACAGCGTAGAGCTTATCACATTCTTTGATTTAATATGTGGTTGATCCCAAACAGACACCATGATCAAAAGTTATTGATGTTTGATGTTTGAGTTATGTTGTCATATTATTTTAGATACTTTATTTTTTTTTTCAATTTTTTATCTTAAAATTTATATTAAAAGACTATTACTCAGTAATAATAAGAAATTATTAATTAAAAATATTTTTTATTTATTGTATACTCCATTTTCTAAAAAAATCTTATAGTTCAAGTGTAAATTCATATTTACCTTTTCTAAATCATATTTCAAAAAATATATATATAATTTATATATGTATTAATATATTTATATATTTATATATTAATATATTAATATATTTATATATTAATATACTATTTTTATGGATATATAATTTTTTAAGTATACATTTATCGGTGCTTGTAAAAATGCATCGATAATTGGGGGAATTTATCAGTGCTTCTAAAAAATCACTGATAAGAACCCCCATTTATCAACAAATCTTTTTCAATACCTAATAAAAGAACCCATTTATTGCACTTGAAAAAAAGTGCTGATAAACACCCCCTTTAATATCTCATTCTTTCATTGTTAAATACACCCTTTAATGAAACTAAAAAACACTGTTAAATACCCCCTTTTACAATGATTTTTAGAAATTTATTTTAAAGAACTACCGTTGGATAAACCCAGTTGTGTAGTATTGACTCGAGGCATCCTAAGGAAATAATAAGGTATCTTATTCCATAGTAACGTGTTCCGATTTTTTACTCAACCATCCCATACTTAATATAGTCTAGGATGTTATTTTAACACCCTATTGTGATGGATAAAACTAATTAGAATGTCTCATAGGTATAGATAAAAGAGGTGGATACCTAGGAGGGAACACTTTAAAGGTTTACCAAATGGATGGATCATAATGCCCAATGGTAGAGGACCTGAGGTGGTGAGTCTCATATAATAATGTTTTCCACTGTGAAGGGGTACACCCCTAGAGGGGAGGCATCAAGGTTTACAATTGAATTGGTAGAAACACCTCTGATGAATAACCCGAGTGATTTGGCCAATAATGGGAAAGATGCTACACTATGAAGGAAAATTTGGACACCAATAAGGGATTATCAGGGAGGTGGATCCCAATTATGGGGACACCAAGGATTACCATTATATGGTATTAAAAATCAAAGAGGATTATTTCATACCGTGTGTAGAATAAAGGGATCAATAACCACATTGTTCGAATGGGTGATTTCAGGCTTACCCATGGTAAGCTACCCATTGTAAGAGGATCACTCTTTATAGGGTAATAGAATACTATGTGGGGCATATGCATGGTTAGCTTCCCATGTTCTAATATGACCAATGATGATTTTGATGGGAATTATGTGCTAATATGACCCAAATGGATGGCGTGATCTCTCTGGGATGTGGACAGCTGGCTAAGAATGACGATAAAAATTGAAGAAGTGTTGGATGAGAGTGGATGAAATTGATTTAATATGAAGGGTGATGGGAATGAATCTTGAGGAGGCTTCTGATGTACCCTTTATAGGATATAGGGATCAAAATATACACTGATCAGGATTGGGTGATGAGACACCTATGAAGTCTGGTCATTTGAATGGAGAACATGTATAGGGACTTGATGGAAGTATAACCTCTAGGCTACAACATGATCCATGGAAGATATAATGAATCAATGTAATGATTAGGATGGGAATGGATAATTGTATTGAAACTCAGGGAGGATTCCTATGTAACCTATGTAGGATATATTGATAAAAGTCCATGTAATTCACGATGGTATCAGGGATTACACATGGCTAGCTACCCTTTGAAATGTTGGGGTTTATGCATGGTTAGTGGCCCATGTATATGGAATGGATGGAATTTGATATCACTAGGATAAGGGTGAGGTGATGTATGAAGTGATGAGAGATGGAGTCGAAGATCTCAGTGAGGTGGATGTAGGGGATGTTTCCATTAAGGGAATATGTTGCATGAAGAGGGTATATCCCTATAAGGGATAACCAAAGTGTACCGTTGATAGATATTGAACCTCAAAGAGGCTTCCTACATACCCTTTTTAAATGATAGGTATCAAAACCCATATAGTTTGATAGAGAGGGGAATGGGGAATATGAAATAAGGAGGAAAAGGTGGATAGGTTTCATGTTCACTACTAACCTCTAAGCCCACGTGAGCTATGGTAAATCTAAGAAATACGAGGTAGCAGTAGACCTGATGATCATGTCCTAAAATGTGATACCATGAGAGGTGAGGTGGGGCTTATGCACTAAGGAGGCCTAGGGAAATAGAGATTGGTGCTTACTCTAGGAGGGATTACAATGTATGATCTTATTCAGTGGGAGGATTATATCATTCCCTACTAGGAGGGAGAGGAATATATCACTCCCAAGGAGATGAGTGGGTGTGGAGAATACTTGAGGTGTGACACCCCATGTATATTGCATGGGTTTAGACTTTAGTTTAATGTCATATACTGAGAATGATGGAGGTTTTTAGTTTAACCTCCTACTGCTCAAACGAGGATGACTCGATCCTCACCCCCTAGAAATTCATAATTAATTACGACCCACAGTTGGAAAAAATAAAGGAATCAGCAATGCCCCAAGGGAGTTTGGTAGAGGACTATTTCTTCATGGGGTCCATGTTAGTCTAGCTATTCTAAAATTAAAATCCCATTTGCGTACCTAGGAGAAAAAGCACCACATTGGACATTAGAATAAGGGATAACACATGAGGGACAAGGAAATCACTATGAACATGCCTGGAGGAGTACACTAAAGAGGATCCCACGAAGTAAGGTGCCTCTCCAAGAGGAGCTTCAGGAAGCATGGGTGCTTCATGAAGGAAATAGGCTTCACAAAGTAAAGGTTCTCACAAATCATGTGTCCCTTGACTTATTATAGAGTCTTGATTTAATAGAATATTTCTTCATGAAAGATTAATGAATCAAAAATCCTTTTGAAAACCAAATGGGATCCTTCAATCGTGAAGGTTAGTGTCCTTCGATAATGGAATCCCTTCCACAGGTATAGTCTATAAGGAAAAAGGAAAGCATGGATCATGGTACTCTAGTACCTCAGGTGATCAATTCTTTGGTCAAGTTCATGGTTCTTGAGAGCTTCACGAAAATGGAGACTGGAAGTGAAAATTTCAAGGTAATAATACCAATAAGTTTGGGGAGAGATTCATATTTAAATTCAAAGATGATAATGATGCTCATGGGATACACCGTGATGTAAAACTAACATTGTGAAGGGGTGGGGAATTTTCGGACTTATGGAGATATTTTACAATTACATTCATGTATTCATGGGTTTGTTAAACTCATAGAGGTAAGGTCATCCACTGTCACATGTGTGGTGGAGATGGATCTCTATAAAGGACCTTCAGGAGGTATACTCATTTGATGGATTTTTTGGTCATTTGAGCCCATATTGACTTCGAAATGGTTGTGAACTTCTCCATTACTATAGTAGAACATATTTTGGAATATTAAAATTCCCCCCTATGAATGTGATATGATGGGAAAGGGATGGTTGGATTATGAGAGTCAATTATAGAAAAAGATTGTTGGTCACGAAGTTAGCTCGTGTTGGCGTTACACAGAACACACATGAACTAGTTTACTGCAAATCTCAGGGGTGCCAAGTCAGTTTCAATAGTCGATGGACCACCACAAATAAAAAGGGCATGATGGGCCCATTTTCTATACTGGATATTCATGAACGACTATTCTAGAGATCTTTTTTCACGTATCCATCTTCTTAATGAATTCATCTCTACGAACTGGGTTCACTATACATTGCCTCATGAATTATCATTCAACGAATCAAATATTTGCAATCCACTACTTCTTTAAAGTTTGTATAGATATTGATCTTTCATCTTGATCTATATATTTGCAAACAATTTTTTTGAATAGTTCAAGAAAATTTACAAAGTCTAGGATTAGATGGATGCTCATGATGATTCTTTGTTGGTCTTTGTGGATGTTTCCTGATAGGTAGAAATGGAGAAAAATATAATGATTGGGGAGTCTTTTTGATGCCATGAAGACCATGAATCACATATTGGGATAAATTTGGAAGAACTAAAGGGCTACTAACTATGAAATAAAGGTTTCCACTATATTGATTCATTATGATGGATGATGTATTTATCCTACAGGCAAGCAGGGATGAACTATCCTACATGTTGAGAGGTGAACCCGGGAAATATAAGTGATATAGGGAAGATTACAACCATATCAGGAACGATCATTGGGCCATCACTGGTGACTAACTAAACAATAATGTCACCAATGTCAATTTAATTCCATTTCTAAATGAAAAATACCCGAAAAAAATAAGACGATCATTAATGTTGGGCTTGGAAACCTGGATAAAGGATGGATCAATGGTTGGGATATGTGCTAGGAAAGAATCATTATAGATGAGTAGGACTAGGATTATTGGGTGTGTGTGTATTATGATGAGATTGAGATGGTGTTATGGTGGGTGTTTTTTTAAAAAGTTTCATGGGATTCTAATTCCATGTCTCTCAACCATGGGATATAAAACTAGAACAGTTGAGTTGGTGGTCACTGGATACTAACACATTCCATCATCACCATGGAGAGGTTGGCATTAGCCTTTGGGATCTCCATCAGATTTTTGGAATATTGATTCTGGGGGAAGTTATGTTCAGTTTACTCATACTGAGAATTCTTGAGAGGATGAAGATAAGATGAAATATTTGGTGAAGGCATAAATGTATGTAGTATCAGGCCTGAATAATGACATGAAGATGATATGGGATGTTCATTTTAAACAATTTCATAGATATTTTCTAAAAAATTATAATGAGGGTGTTGAACGAAGGTGAGAAGACACCGAAGAAGATTCCAATAAGGACTATTACTGGTATTAATGGATCCTATATAGAAAAATATGTCTCATACTATAAGATTCTATATGATATAATGTGGTAGATGTGTGATTACAACATCAAGGATAACCAATGACCAATAGTTAGCAAGGTTGGATTCATTCTGGCACTTATTTGGAGGTGGATGTTGTTGGTTAGATATGAGAACATGGGGGTTCTTATAAGAACATTTATCATGGTGGAGATTCTGATCAATAGGCAACACATCAATCTTAGGATTTTGGTTCTAACAATGTTGTATAAATCACTATGGTATATCAGTGAGGGAAAGTAGTTATTGTGTGTGTGTTGTCTATTTAAAATTTTTTACAACTAGGTAGTGGTTCTCAAGAGACATTGTGAATAACTCAATCCAATCTCCCCCTAGATGAACTATTTAGAAGTGATTCTAAAAATCATGGGTATTTTCTACCCAAGCTAGGTCTAATGATAGTGATATGTAAGATCGGGTATCATATAAGTTCATCATTCATCCATTCCCTCTGTTGATAGGGGAAATCATTGATGATGGTATAAGAACTATATATAAGTTGTTTTATCATATAGTAATTTGAGGTGGAGTACTGCTGTCATGGGTGGATTGTGAGACAATGTCTAAAACGTACAACCTACATCTATTTATAAGGTATTTTAGGTGTCTTTAGATGATGACCCTAATGGTGTACATAGGAATATGTCATTAAGACCGCCCATGTGTGATGTGGAAGCTATAGATCATTATTACACATGATGATAGAGATATTTGGAATGAGATACTGCCATCCACTATTGCATTTGGGCTTGTCTATGAATATTCACATTGTTGGGAAGCTGCCTATACAGGTGAAATACTAAAGAAGTGAAGGATTATGGAAAATGAATGGGTGGCTCCTCTACCATGAAGCTGATGTTGAGAAGCAGCAATTGAGTGTCGTAGGATTAGTGCTGCTACACATCATGGTGATGAGACTGTAGTAGCAAGGGCGTTGGTCTATGGACCATTACTAACTAGAGATGAAGGGGGAGAAGGATCAGTACCATATCCAGTGGTCCCAACCAAGAAGACTTGGGATGAAGGGAAAACATCGTGGGTGTTCCTCAAGATGTACTATCATGCTATTGGGATGAAATTGAATATTTTGGTGCTTCCTCACGATGTTGTCTATCCCAAGGTTTGGATGACCTAAGATACCTACTAATAGTTCCTCAATAATGATAACCTATGGGATCATCTAAATAGGTATCAGATGTAGATGGAAGGGATTGACATTGTTAATGGTTAATTCAATAGATCATAGGCATATGGGAGAAATTTATTGTTGTCTTAGATGACTTAGTGAATTCCAAAGGCACTATGTTTCCAATGATAGATTGATTGTGGATGCTAATAGACATAACTTATCCCTTGATGATTTCAACGCTTCAGATGGTGGAATGCTTCCCCATATCTGAAAAGTAAGGAATTTCAAGGGGGAGAATGTTAATGAAGAAAACCCTTAGGAGGATATCAAGGTAGTAGCCTCAATGGGAGACTCTTTTAGGAAGGAGGGGTAGTACCCTTGGAGGAAGGTGAGGCAGTAGCCTCAGTGGAAGGTGTGGTAGTAGCATCAGAGGACACTTCCTTATAAAGGTTCGCTAAAACCATCGATGTATGTGATAACTAAACTCCATGTTCTATCAAATCTATAATGAGTTATCTATCTTTTCAACTAATGTCTTTTCCCCTCAGAATAATCTTTTAATGGTGACCCACTCTCATGGGGATGAAGATTAGACCAATACGAAGTGGGAATTCACAATGTTTTTTCTAGATGTTGAATAATTTAGTAGACCGACTTGAGATAAAGAGGTTAGAGATTATAAATCGGAAGCCCCATAGACCTCTGTTATATATGGGGCACCATGTCCCATCATCCCATCATTTAATACCTGAGAGTGTGGGCAACCATCGCTTGACCATTGAATGTTTATGCATCATGAATTCTGAATTATTTCTTATTTAACCAGATTGACTGATATGATCACTGTCTAAATATAATAGGTAGTAAAAAATTATCTAAGAGTAAAAGAGATTGGTGTAATTGATGATACTTTATTGACAGGGGCACTGGTCTATATATGGATATGTATTTGATCCAACTATTCCATGGTTTTTGGTTAATAAAAAATCTTGATTGCATGTTGCATCGTAGGTGGGGTGGAACCTAAAGCTGGGAGGGAAAATATTGTAGAGATAGGATCATGTGATGAATATCAACCTGAGGATATGAAGACTGATCCATCAAAAATGATTATAGATGAGTATGTTTCAACTGAACTCCTAGAATCATTTCTAAATTACGAACCTACTGATCTAGTGGAGATGGATGCGTCTGATTCTGATGCATTCAAGGACATTTAGACTACCTGAAATCGAGTATGAAATTTAATCAAATAATTCATAAAAAATTCTTGAGTTATTTCTGATAATATTAATGGGATCTATTTTTAATTGGTTACATGTTCTGTGCGCTCAAGGGGCGGATTCGTGAGGTCTTCATATGAAGACCCTGGACTAAATCACTGAAAAAGATATTAGAATGTAGTCACTGTCTAGATGTATCTAATAATCAAAGGGATCATGTAATCACTCATAATATTTAGGAGGTTAATATGGGGATAATTCATAGAAGAACAAGAAAACAATCATTTCTCTTTAATTCCAACTCAAAAAGGCTCATCGCGCAACTAAGGGATCAAATTGCTGAAACCCTGAAGTAGATAAGGAAAGTGTCACGCCAGGTGATAGATCATATGATTGAGTAAGATTAGGAAAAAATCAGAGTGGATGAGCTTAATTCTAAATATATTGATGAAGTAATGGAGCTTAGTAGGATTCATTAGTCCCTAGAGGCCAGACGACAGAAGGTTTTAGAGCTGAAGTGCTCCATCCAACTGGCAGATCCATAAGAGCAACATTTTTCCAATGTTCTAAAACATACATTATTTATTTCTTGTTTTTATGTACACATATATATATATATATATTCATTCTTTGTTTATTAAATTCTACAACTTTTACATATCTGAGGAATATCAAGTGACATATCCCTATGCTTCGTGGGTCATGCCTGATTTGAGAAACATCGAATTACAACATAATCATTCACTTTGTAGGAGAGTGTTATATAATCATCAAATACTATGGGTATACTATTATTGACTTATGAACTAGTGTATTCTAGTTTATAGAGGAAAAAACTAGATAATAGAGCTCTCGAGATATCCAATTCACTTTCCCCAATGTGTGGTACTGCATAAGCAGGATAACACCTTGGTCATTGGAATAAATTCAAAAAAATGGAAATTAAAATTGTGAATCTTAATGCACATAATTTTGAACACAGATATGATGGAATTAGGATATTGGAAGGATACTAACCATATTCAAAACACAACATCTATATTCATTAGACATGAATGGGAAAAATAAACAAAGTTCTACCACTGATGTTGTTTGAAACACGATACCATTCTTGAATTTTCATCAGATGTCTTCTAGAAAATTTCTCTTGGATGGTAGGTGAGAAGAATAGGCATGGGAACATGCCAATAGGGGTCCTTCTAGACATAAAGGATTAAAATTATCTACATAATGGGGGCACACAAAGTGTGTGATGGGTTTATGGAATGATTTAAAGGATTCGAACACTCATAAAATTATGACATTTTGACTAAAGCACGTTGGTGTGAGCACATTGCGATGATAAAAGATAAAAACCATATTCTAGGGGGATCTATCTTATGAGGGTCTGAGATATAGTTTTACATTATGGAGAATTAGGATCATGTGTGTCATATTTTAACATCATATGATAAGGATCTGTCTCATTGTTTAACATTATGTGTCATGCATGTTTTATATAGTTTATGGTTATATATTCTGGACCATGATGTACAGTGTAGAGTGATTTTCCATGTGTTGGAGTTGGTGTCATAGAACCAACTACTATGTACTTTATTCATTAATAAATTCCATACCACATCTTGATTGTTCTTCTACATGAAAATTCATGTGATAATTTCCTAAGGATAGCTATTGAACTAAAAGATCATAGGGGATCCCTGCTATGATGAGAAAATCAGAAGTTCCGTAACACTATTCTTGAATATATGTTCTATAGTTGGATGATGGTATTTGATGGACACAAATAATACAAACGATTAGGGGTGATGACTCATAAAACTTTTATGCACCTTCACATTGTGTGTGCCCTTGGTAATATATAGGAGGATATTGTCAAAATGAGACCCACCAGTAGGAAATCCACATTTCATAGTTTCATTGGATGTTCCTATCTGCGAACATGTGTATTGGTCCGTAGACTTTAAGATTATTATTAATGGGTATCAAAACTCACACACTTAGATATATTGATAAAAACTGTGATGGCACACTGTTCATAGTAAGGTAGAATATGTTAGGTGCTTCATGAGTAATACTGCATTAATAGATAATGCGAGAAAGGATTTATCCCTTCTATTCCGTAATAGAAGTATATATCTAAGGCCCTTTGATGGAATTGATATTGCCTAAATAAATCCATGGCAATGGTAAGGAATGGGAAAGTTAAATTTTGGGAAGTCAATTAAAGAATAATCGAACAAATGTGTTGATGGAACCAGCATGCAACCCGCTTGATTCAATATATCAAGACAAAGGGATTACATTACATGGTAAGAATTCATAGGAGGTGACATGTCATTGCGGCATTAACTTCATTCTCTATGTATACCTTGGAGTGCTTCTAGATGATAAAATTGGACCTTAGGAAGGCTCTGCATAATGCCACTGAGAAAGAGTCCTAGAGGGTCAGACACTAAGTGTCTCCATGTATCTTAGTTAAATATTAATTTAACAAGTTGAATAATGATTATTCCCGATTATTGTTTAATAATTATTCAAGGATGACTAATCACATTTATTTCAACATTAGTTATTTGATAGAATATATTGTGGGTGAAATAATATATTTATTAGCGATTAATATAGTAATATATATTTGAAAAATAAATAGCAATTATTCACAGTCTAATAAATGTGGTGGAGGAAATAATGAAAATGGAAAAAAAGTACATGACGTGTATATTAATATAAACAACATGTAGTTTTTCTGGGGATTTATGATAAATAATATTATTTATTTAAATAAATAATATTTGTTATAATTCGATAGGAACATGTCAAGTAATAATAATAGTAAACTTTTATTATTAGACATAGGGTCTTACTAAGAATTAAATGAAATGAATAAATGGTTTGGGGTAATTAATTCATTTTATTATTCTAAGTAATTAAAATCCCAATTATATAATTTTCAATAGCCTAGCCATTTTTTTGAAGTTGTGCACAATGGATTTTGAAAAACTATAAAGGAAATATAGAATTCTCTTTTTCCACCAACAATGCTCTCAAGCTACAAGAGTGATCCGCCTTCACCAGATCAAGGACAACGCTTTGTAAGAAGCTCTCAATGCGATCAAAGGTGGATATTGCAAGTGAAGGAACTTCCACGATAGCACCCAGAGATCCCTTTGGTGACATATAGAGATACATGGAGCACGCGTGGATCACCACTAGAGGAATCCTACAGATGAATTCTATGACACAATGATGGATCACATCAGATCATGATAAAAAACATCAACAGAGATATAATTCCATCAAGGTAATTCTTTTCTTTTAATTAAATTAATTATAACCAATATATAATGGTCCTATTTTTGGTTTTGATAATCCCTTACTTTTTTCCATTTGTTCTTCGTTCTATTCTGAAGAACTAGCATTTTATTATAGTGATGGATCTCATATTGATCATTGTTAATGGAAAAACTAAAGTTGGGTGCACCCACCAATGCACATATGCTACGCCCGAAACCTATAAGTGGTATCATAGAAGTCATATTGTTGATTATAATTATTTAGTTTTTATTTATTTCTTTACTCATTTAATAATTTAGTTGTTTCAATTAATGTTAATCGTTCTATAAATATGAATCTTGTGATATTTTACACCAATTTCTTTTCTCATTCACATTACCAAAATGATTTTTTCTTTTAATTTTGATTAAAATAAAATAGAGGATCTCATACGGAGGTTAAAATGCTTCCTAGCCATACATACCAAAATACACGGCATGTATTCAACAATACATGCCATGTAGTATAGGTTCCATGCTTTGGGATGGTCCATCAAACCAGGATGTGTCATTGGATTCTATCTATGTATGTAATACTCTGTGTGTTGACTAGGAATAGGTGGCACACAGTTTTCAGATTATATGTCATGTGGCCCATTGAACACGTCGTGTATTCCCTTCGGGTTAGGGTTGCACCATGTACCCCATACACGACATGCCCGACTAGAAACCATGTATCACAGATACTATATGGCGTGTCTCCCACTAAAAACATTGTGTACTATGATGTTTTCTTAAGTACATATACATGATATGTCCCTGGGCATGTACTTCAGATAGATAGGGAATAAATGTACATACCGTGTAGTCAAAACTACATGTTGGGTACTCATCCAAATTACAAGGATTTATTAAAATATATTATTATATTATACAAAACCCTTGAGACATGTACCATAGTGTGGGTGTAAAGCTAGGTCACAACACATGATAGGTGTTTTATATATATGTGTTTAATTTAACATCTGTGTAATGATCATTTCTACTCATTAGGTAGTTATGAATGGGAATTCACCGGGTTGCCTCCAAGGTACAGGTTATATAAAAAGATAATTTCAAATTAATTTATTTGTATAAAATTATGATGGATGAGAATCTCAAGGAAATTCAAAAAATGGTTTAAGATATAAGGAATGATTAATTAATGATAATTATTTGATTCGAGCATGATTTTTCTTAAACACAAACAATTAATGAATTGAATGCTAGTTTTATTAAAGAATAAATATTGTTGTATGTCTAGATGATCATGAGAAAGACCAAGACATTTTTTATATGAATATTTTATTTTAATTAATTTAATTAAATTAAATTTGTTGTCCTGCAAGACTTCTTCTCATCATCATATAGGCCCCCCATGCCCAAGGTTTATTTTATGTAAAACCCTATTTTACCTAAAATATGATCATATTATGCATAAATATTATCTTATAGATGGTTAATTAAATTTGTTGGCCTATGAGCCTTCTCCTTAGGATCATACCACTTATTTTATCTCTGTTAGTTTCATGGTTTATTTATTATGGGTGTGTTTTCACGATCACACAATTAATGAATTAAAAAAGCATGCAAGATGGAATTAAAATATGACCAGCCTTATGTGTAAATATTATCTTAGACATGGTTAATCACTTAGGTATATCCCACATAATATTAACAAGAATGTATTAAATGATAGTAAAATTTAAAATTACATATAAGGATAAAATCCCTCAATGGAAATATTATATCGATATAGCCTTCCATAATCCCAGTTAGAATTGATCCATAGTTAAAAGTGCTTGACCAACCTTAGATGGGGTGCTTTCAATTATCGGTGACTTCTAATTAATGGTTTTGGGATGTCTTTACTTTGTTTGCATCAAGGGTTGACTTCAATAGTAGGACATGGTGTGACCAAGTGGAAAAGGTTGAGGAAATCCAAAATAAAAGGGTTTTAGGATTGGGGAGTCCACTCAACAGATCAAGGAACTCCAAGTTAATGCAGTTGGAATTTGGAATGCATACCTAAAACCCTTAAAAATTCTTTACCAACCCTAGTTGGGGTAATGTATAGGGAAATATGGATCCTTTCCACTAGAATATTCAGGAAATATAATATTCTAATGTCAATGGTGAGGGATATTTGATTTTAATAAAATAGTTGGAGACTAATAAGTATTAATTAATTTATTTTACTCAGTTTTATCATGATAAAGTACTAAACCTTTGTTCATTTTAATTTGTATAAATGGTAAGAAAAATGAATTCAAGCATATCAGTGTCAACCATACTCTATAATGAAAAATTTCTCACTGGAACCAATTTATAGGAATGGAAGAGGTGTTTACACGTTATCCTTCGCTATGAGAAGAAATTTTATGTAATGGAAGATCATGTTCCATTTGTTCTTGAAAAAGAGGTCAGTGTTGAGGAACTATCTCTCTTTATGAAACATATGGATGATGCCAAAAATGACCAATGTTTCATGCTATCGGCCATGTATAATGATATATTGAAGAAACATGAAAACATGGATGCATATAGCATGATGTCTCACCTTAAGGATTTATATCCAGTGAAGGCGAGACATGAGAGATATGAGATCTCCAATCTATTTTTAACAACTAAGCATGGAGAGTCTACGCCAGCTGGGCCTTAGGTAGTCAATATTATTGGATACATTGAATGCTTGGACATCTTAGGGATTATTTTCCTGGGTGAGTGGCGTATAGATATCATCCTATCATCACTTCCCAAGACCTTCTCTAGATTTATTGTCAACTTCAACATGAGAAACAATGAGAATATTCTATCAGAACTTATGACCTTAATTCTCCATGTAGATAAGGTCAAGGGCCATGAAAAACCTATAGTCCTTATGGGGAACATGATAAGGAAGGACAGGGAAAAGGGGACAAGGATTCATAAATGTTCTAAAGCCCCTGATCATTGTCCCTTTAAGAAGGGTAAGATCCAGAGGCCGTGAATGTAACAAGAGGCGATATGTTTTTCATGTGTCAAGCCAGACCATTGAAAGAGGAACTGAACCCAGAAGCATGGGGACACTAAAGGTGAATTCGTTATTGAGTGTAATATTTACATTTCTACACATTGGATATTATATACTGCTTATGGGGCTCAAATATGTATCGAAATTCAAGAACTATGTAGATTTGAATGATTTTCAGAGGAGATGTGGATATTAGAGTTGCTAATAGCGCAAGGCTAGCTATGTTGGCCATTGGTGATTACCATCTCCCATTCCCAACTAGGATGCTTTTGGTTTTACATAACTATTATTATGTTCCTTGTGTTACCAAGAACATAATTTATGTATCATGTTTGGATATGGATAGATTTATTTTAAATTTTTGAAATAAGGGTTGTTTCTTTGATAAGAAAAATGCATGTTATGGTATGGACATTTAAATAATGGATTGTATGTATTAAATTATGAAAACTAAGTGTTGGAAATTGAAAACTAAACAAACTCACATGACTCCTACATCACCCAGTTATGGAATCACTGTCTCGGTCATGTAAACAGGAAGTCCTTGACAATGCTCTGCCAAGATGATTATTTAGACACTACTGAGCTAAAACCACTTGATAGATGTCATGCTTTTTTACAAGGTAAAATGACCAAGCCTCCTTTGTTGGACATGGTGAAAGGTCCATAGAGCTTCAAGGATTGGTGCACACATATGTGTGTGGTCAATTTACATAAAAAGATATAGGTAGATATGCTTACTTCATTACTTTTACTGATGATTTGAGTAGATATGACTATGTCTATTTAATGGGGTATAAGTTGTAGTCCATAAATAAATTTAAGGAATTCAGGAATGACGTAGAGAATCAACTTAGTAAGAAGATAAAGAAACATTGATTAGATTGAGGTGGAGAATATCTGAACCAAGAATTCATCGATCTTATTAGGGAGTCTGGGAGTCTATCACAACTCACTCCTCCTTATACTCCATAGTGGAATGGTGTTAGTGAAAGGAGGAACCACAACTTGTTGGAAATGGTGAGGTGAATGAGGAGTCATGTAGATCTTCAATTATCATTTTGGGGATATTCTTTACAAATTTAAGAACACACATTAAACCAGGTGCCAAATAATGAAGAAAATGAAATTCCCTCTGAGTTATGTAATGGAAAGGAAACCATTTTTGTCGCATGCACGTTTATGGGGATGTGAGTAATTTGTTAAGTACTTCTATGGAAATAAACTAGAACCCCGAGGCATGAGGAGTATATTTATAGGATATAACAAGGAAATGAAAGGATATTACATATATAACCCTTCAGACAAGAAACTGACTATCTCCAGAAAATCCATCATTCTTAAGAGGGAACACATCCTCCAAAAGGATAGTGGATCAAGATTGAGTTCGACGAAGCTAAAGCTCAAGATACACAAGAGTTGGTATAGGAACTAGTTCCAGAGGTCCCCATAGAAGAGGATCCAGAAACACAAGTACTATATAGGATATCAAGAGAGGTAAGGGAACTAGATAGATTTGGTTTCCAAGTCACCGAGGATGGTGAATAATTATTGTTAGACAATGACGAACCTCTCTCCTATAAGGAAGTAGTAGAAAGATCAGAAGCTACAAGATGGAATAAAGGTATGAATTCTGAGATGGATTACATAGATCAGAACCAAGTATGGATTCTGGTCGATGATCCAATTGATGTAAATCATGTTAGATGAAAATGGGTATTCAAGAGAAAAACTGGACATGAAAGGTCAAGTTAGCACCTATAAAGTAAGTAAAATGGATAAAGGATTTAGACATCATCATGGAATTGAATATTATGAAACCTTCTCCCCAGTTTCCATGTTTAAATCTATAAGAATCATACTTACCATAATATCTTACCATGATTACAAGATTTGGAAAATGGATGTCAAAACAACATTCCCCAATGGGAACCGTCAAGAAGATGTCTATATGACACAACCATAAGTTTCTATGACACCAGGTGAAGCCAAACGAGTTTTCAAGTTACAAAAATCCATTTATGGATTAAATAATGCTTCTAGGTTATGAAACAATTCATTTGATGAATCTATAAAGGAATTTGGTTTCATTAAGAATGAATGTGAGCCATGTGTTTATAAGAAGTTTAATGTGAATACGATCGTTATCCAATTAGTATATGTTGATGACATATTTCTTATTGGAATAAATATACCAGTCATACAGTTAGTTAAGGACTAGATTAATAAGTGTTTCTATATAAAGGACTTGGGTGAATCATTCTACATTGTATGGATCAAAATCATTTTTGATAGACCCAAGAGGCAACTTGGACTAAGTCAGGGTACATACATTGAACAGATACTAATGAGATTTAGTATGGAACAATCCAAGAGGTGATTGGTTCCTTTACCACATGCCCTACATCTTTCTAAGAAAATGTGTCATCAGAAACAACTAGAGAAAGAGAGAATGAGTAAGATCCAATATGCTTTGGATATATGATCCATCATGTATGCCATGTTATGTACCAGGATTGATGTTTCCTATGCACTGACCGTGGTAGATAGATATCAAGAATATCCAGGATAACAATATTGGAATACTGTTAAGACTATCCTTAAGTATCTGAGAAGAACTAAGGATATGTTACTAGTGTATGGAGGAGACGAGGTGATCATAATCAGAGGGCATACTGATCTTAGTTTTTAGACAGATCATAATGATCTGAAGTCACAATCTGGACATGTTTTTGTCTCAATGGAGGAGATGTGAGCTTGATGAGTTCAAAGCAACCAGTTGTCACCGATTCTACAATGGAGTACAAATATATAGCTACTTCTGATGCGGCCAAAGAACCCGTTTGTATTTAGAACTTTTTCCAGGATCTTTATGTGGTTCCTAAAAGTAAGGACCCCATTACATTGTATTGTGATAATACTACAGTGGTGAATCATGAAAAATAACCAAGGTAATATCAACGGACAAAGAACATACTCCAGATGTATCACCTCATGAGGGATTTCTATCAAAGGGGTGAAGTTTCAGTGATCAAAGTATCCACATGAGAGAATGTGGAAAACCCCATGACTAAAGGCCTATCTCAATAGAAGCATGAATATAATTTGAGAGATAGTGGGTTAAAGGTTTTTTAGCAGTTGGCTCTAGTCCAAGTGGGATTCTGTTGGAGTTGTTGGGCTAGATCCAACTAATTTGTACTTTATTCATTAATAAATAACATATCACATCTTGATTGTTCTTCTATATGAAAATTCATGTGATAATGTCATAAGGATATCTGTTTCACTAAAAGGTCACAGCAGATCCATGCATTATGAGAACCCAAAAGTGCTATAACAATGTTCTTGAATATATGTTCTATGGTCAGATGATGTTATTTTTGGGACACAAATAATACAGTCCATTAGGGCTGAGGACTCATATAACATTGAGGCAACTTCTCATGGTGTGTTCCCTTGGTAATATCTAGGAGGATATTATGATAATGCGACCCTCCAGTAGGAAATCCACATTTCATTGTGTCATTGAATCTTTCTATATATGAACATGTGTATTTTCCCATAGACTTTAATATTAATATTAATGGGTATTAAAACTCGTGCACTTAGATATATTGACGAAAACTATTATGACACACTGTTCGCTACGAGGTAAGATATGTTGGGTGTGTCAGGAGTAATATTACATTAACATATAATGTGAGAAAGGATTTTTCCCTTCTGTTCCATAACGGAAGTAGATATCTCACACCCTTTTATGGAATTGATATAGCCTTAATAAATCCATGGCCATGGTAAGGAATGGGCAAGTTCTATTATGGGAAGTCAAAGAATGAATAATCAAGCACATGTGCTGATGGAACCATCATGAAACCTGCTTGATTTGAGATATCAAGACAAATGGATTACATTACATTGTATGATTTCCTAGGAGGTGACATGTCATTGCAGCATTAACTTCTTCCTCTATAGGTGTCTTGGAAAGTTTCTAAACACTAATCTTGGACATTAGGTAGGATCTGCCTAATGCCACCGAGAAAGAGGACTAGAGAATCACACAATAAGTTTGTCAATGTATCTCAGTTAAATATTAATTTAACAAGTTGAATAAATATTATTCCCGATTATGTTTTAATAATTAATCAACGATGCCTGATCACATATATTTCTTCACTAGTTATTCGAGAGAATATATTGTGGTTGAAATAATATATTTATTAGTGAGTAATGCAGTGATATTTTTTTTGATAAATAAATAGAAATTATTCAAAGTCTAATAAATTTGGTAGAGGAAATATAGAAAATGGAAAAACAAAAGTACATGCCATGTATATTAATACACACTACAGGTACTTTATCTAGGGACTTGTGAGAAATAATATTATTTATTTAATTAAATAATATTAGGTGTAATTCGATGGGTGCGTGTCGAGTAAAAATAATAATAAACTATTATTATTGCTAATGAGGTCATACTATGAGTTAAATGAAATGAATAAATGCTTTCACATAATTAATTCATTATTTTATTCTAAGTAATTAAAATCCCAATTATATAATTTTCATTATCCAAGCCATATTTTTGATGTTGTGAACAATGGATATAGAAATGCTCTCAATCCAAGAGAGAATAATTTTTCCACCAAGAACGCTCTCAATATACGAGATAGATTCTCCTCCACCGGATCAAGGAGAGCGCTTTGCAAATGGCTCCCAAAGCGATCAAAGGCATACATTAGAGGCGAAGGATCTTACACAATAACACTCAAATATCCTTTTGGAAACATCCAAAGAGATGTGGAGCATGTGTGGATCACTGTTAGAGGAATCCTACACTTTGATTTTATGACACAATGACGGATCACATCGAATCGTGACTAGAAACATCAACGAAGAGTGAATTCCATCAGGGTAATTATTGTATTTTAATTAAATTAATTATAACCAAAATATTATGATCCTATTTATGGTTTTGATATTCCCTTCCTTTCTCTCATTCATTCTTAGTTCTATTCCGAAGATCTGACATTTTATTATTGTGACAGATCTCAAATTTATCATTGTTAATGGAAAAAATAATGTTGGGTACACCCACCAATGCGCTTCTACTGCGACCAGAACCTACAACGTGGACTATGTAAATGTATATATGTATAATGTTTTTATTGCACATATGAAATAAACTAGATGTGAATGATGAACAAATATACATACACATGTTTCATGTAATAGACATGATGGAATCACATGTGATATGGCAGGGGGAAAATCATAGAGAATCTCTTATGTTAAGGTCATATTGTTTGGACCAAAATTCTGGTTGAAGGGCCCAAAAGGATTAATTAATTGGTGGCAATGCCTAAGGTAAAATTTCCAAGTGTCGATACATATCCCATTTTTATGTGAATCAAGCCGCACATAGTTATTGAAGAAAAGTGTAATAGTATACCAATAATGGTGGGGGAAATCCTTTCTTGTAATGATGTTGAAACATCCCATAACAATCATGGGGAATACAGAAAATTCTCAATGTAGGATATTTAATGCCATGCATTCTGGACATCAGATCTTAGTTTAACGTCATAGAGAATGGACCTAAGGGGAAGTACTCTTAGAGTAATGGGTGTAATGTTGTATCACAATAAACCTGATATGAATGTGTACAAGGAGGACCTCATATATACACACCATATGCATTCAGGAGGAAGAATGCATATAGTTTAATGTCATGCATCTTGGACTATAAGGAGGAATGTTCATCCCAATTGTACACATGTTACACATAAGAGTTATAACCTAACATGAATTAGGATTAACGGAGACCACATTCCATATAGATGCCTTATGATTAATTTCATATAGTTTAATGTCACAGAGCTTCGATCATGATCATGGACAAGGAGATGAATGTTCGAAGAAATATAGGGTCAGGCCCAAAGAAAAAGTGTCTGGGTATCACTATGTATCCCATAATGATTGGAATCAATCCATTTTTTTTTAATTTTGTACAATTTAACATCATGCGGTAAGGACGAAGGTGAATTGCGATGAAAAGGGGAAATAATGTTTTGGGCAAAACCAAGATTGGTGATACATGTGTAACTATATATCCCATAAGGGTGGGAATCAAGTCACAAAAATTTTCTGAAATGAAAATTTTCTATGTAGGTGAGATCCATAAATAGAGATATGGGTCATTAGATATTTCCTATTTTTAGATTTCATTCCTCAATTTATTATTTTTTTAGTGGCTGGATGAAGAGGGAAATTATAGGTGTCGCTATAGGAATAAAGATTATATAGGTATTGATATGTGGCATGGTCTATGACTATTTTCAAGGTGATTCCCTATCAGATGAGAACAACCCTATGTTTTTATATTTTACATAGTTTGTCCAGTATGATGATTCCATAGTTTAACTTCGTATAGGAGGAACAGTTCGTGAATTTTAATGACATGTGGTAAGGACACTAGAGGAGGAATTTCGAAAGGGATGTGAAAGTCATAGCTATATGAAACACGTTGTTAATAATGACCAAAGAGGTCCAAAACAAACTATGCACTTCGGCGAGGAAAATAAAGAGGACCTTATTTTATGTTCATAGTGTTTATACTATATTTATCCTAGTTTAAGTTCATAGATTTTGGAACATAGGGTTACACACCATTTTCATGTGTGTAAAACCAACCAATACGGCTAAGCCCACATGATCCATGCTCATTGTGGGAAACAAGAGTTGATATTTGGTTTTTTACACCACATGTAGAACTATACAACACGGGATATTATAACTCGACATGTGAATATGCATTTAGGAGCAAGATGAGGGGTGTTATAGTTCCACTAGAACATAGGGAAGTGGAAATGATGTAAATTGAAACATCTCAGGTCCAGATTAGGGATGGGGAAATTTATCGGTATGATCACTGTTGTCCATGTTCAGAACACATGATTCACAATTTCACTATTTAATGTGGAATGAAAAAATAGAATTGAATTTTGACCAAATTAAAAACAAAGAATTCAATTTTTTTACTGAAAATACTTTTTTTATTGGACCAGGATAGGAGGTTATACAATGTGGTGTGATACCATGACTGTTTGGGGTCCTCATGGATGTGAATGATGGTTAAATTCCAAATGTATAAAGACTCAATGTGTGGAGATGGTTTGGGAAGATATTCGCAAGGAACTCAAAACCTTCGATCTCATGCTCTAGTATATTAGGGTTATGTTAGTAGTAGGGCCCAACTAAACATAGGATAAATGACCTTGGTATTGAAAATAGTTTTAGGTCGTATATCTTGGACCATGTGATCATAATTTAAGGGTAATAGAGTTTGAGTCACAAGTTCCAAGTTTAATGTCTTGTCCATGGGACATATTTGTGAAGTTTGACATCATATGATAAGGGTGAAGTTCTATATAGTTTAAGGATATATATATTGGACTATTGAGTTATTAGTTTATGGTCCCAAAATATCGTCTAATAGAGAGTGGGTATCTCTGCTAGATATATGTAGTGCAGGTGAATGACAAATCCAATGTGAATGAGACAACATGTCCCATTTCAAGATCATATATTCTGGTAAGACCCATGAGAAGGATCATCGTTTATATTCATAGAGTTTGGACCATGGGGTTATGCAGATTTTCTATATGTTAGAAAGTTGTACCAATACTCTTAATACATCGTGATGTATTGTCAGTTTGGGAAATCATGAGTGATGTTATGAGTTCCGCATCACATGAGAGCACACAACATTTGAAATGAAATGATTGGTGGGAGTGTAACAACCACAGTAACACTACCACTAAACCTAATCAAATTCATAGTGGGAAAACACTAGGGGTGTTGGAGATCTACCAAAACAAAAGGAGGTGGGAACTTTGAATCATTACATACAATATCTGGAACATTGTGAGGGTAGAAAGATGATGGAGTATAACTATTGACCTTTTCCGAAATAAAAAATCAATATTTTTTAAATAGTGGTGGGGTTTGGAAAATGAGGGTAGACCACTAACCATGTTCTAAACATGGGACTAATCTCAATTTTTTTTCCAAATCCTTCTGGGGACCAAAATGGTAAGCGAGCCGATGTGGCATAGCCATGCCATTAGGGGGTCCCTTTATTCATAAATGAGGATGAGGATACATTTAAAGGGATGCGTGAATCATGTAGATTAGTTAGAGGAATGTTCATATGGAATCAAACAATCCTGGTCTCACAGTAATACACATTCAAAATTTTATGTGCAGAACATATGTAGGAAGAATCATACCTATCTCCAAGGATCGGGTTATTGAGGGTTTTGAAGGAAAATATGAAACTTAGGGAAATGGTCCCTAGTATTTTGAATAGTTTAAGGTCATGTTTCTTAGACAAAAATCACTCAATTTAAGCTAATATATTATGGAATATTTGTTCCAAATTTAACATTGTGTGCGTTGGAAGTATCCATTCAGTTCAACGTCATGCGGTAATGACAAAAATGTCATATACTTTGTCATCGTGAAATTATTAAATTATGATATATATA